>OV049927.1:28751313-29288034 GCA_920104205.1 Eupeodes latifasciatus
ATTATATTATATTATATTATATTATATTATATTATATTATATTATATTATATTATGTTATATTATATTATATTATATTATATTATATTATATTATATTATATTATATTATATTATATTATATTATATTATATTATATTATATTATATTATATTATATTATATTATATTATATTATATTATATTATATTATATTATATTATATTATATTATATTATATTATATTATATTATATTATATTATATTATATTATATTATATTATATTATATTATATTATATTATATTTATATTATATTATATTATATTATATTATATTATATTATATTATATTATATTATATTATATTATATTATATTATATTATATTATATTATATTATATTATATTATATTATATTATATTATATTATATTATATTATATTATATTATATTATATTATATTATATTATATTATATTATATTATATTATATTATATTATATTATATTATATTATATTATATTATATTATATTATATTATATTATATATTATATTATATTATATTATATTATATTATATTATATTATATTATATTATATTATATTATATTATATTATATTATATTATATTATATTATATTATATTATATTATATTATATTATATTATATTATATTATATTATATTATATTATATTATATTATATTATATTATATTATATTATATTATATTATATTATATTATATTATATTATATTATATTATATTATATTATATTATATTATATTATATTATATTATATTATATTATATTATATTATATTATATTATATTATATTATATTATATTATATTATATTATATTATATTATATTATATTATATTATATTATATTATATTATATTATATTATATTATATTATATTATATTATATTATATTATATTATATTATATTATATTATATTATATTATATTATATTATATTATATTATATTATATTATATTATATTATATTATATTATATTATATTATATTATATTATATTATATTATATTATATTATATTATATTATATTATATTATATTATATTATATTATATTATATTATATTATATTATATTATATTATATTATATTATATTATATTATATTATATTATATTATCAAACAATCTTTTTTTTCGAATTTATTTATTTTTGTTATATGTATATATTTTACAGGGTTTTTTCATAGTAAGGGATCATTGTCATTGGGAATATTTTTATGTCCCCAGGCAAGCGTGCTGATGTTATCTGCACATATATATCTTTTTGTGTCCTTAAAACTTAATGCCAATTTGTTTAAATTTTGGGTGTAAATTGTATGTTATTTACTCCTAAAAGTTAACATATTTTCATATTTTTCAATTTTGTCAAATAAACATCTTTTATAGTCATCTATTCTTAATCGTTTGGTGACAGATCTTTTGACTCCTTTCGCTTTCTGGACTGATTTAGCATTTTGTAAGGTGAAAGAGTACATTTTAGCTCTCAAAGCAACAAATTCCAACATTTTTTTCCCACAGGTCTCATCTTTAAACATACCTAAAGCTTTGTTATTCATCCTAGGAATGTTATGTTGGTTATTGGGATCAAAGTCATATGTATCAAATCTCAATGGTATATCATCCAAAATATCAGAATAGAAGTCTTCACATTTTATATTATAGATAAAGGAATCAGTATCCATATAGTTAAGAAGAGCATTTTCATGATATTTTGGTTTGATATAGTCATAGTGGAATTCATACATAAGAATTTTTGAGAGCTCAAGTACTATGAAACCTAGATAAATCGGTTTGTTGAGTGTAACATTACATTTACTCATTTGTATTGCCAACAATGGGTTAGGTACTCGATCATCTTCATGAGCAAATTGTAAAGAACTATGGAAGTTTGGTCTCGCAATCCAACCTCTAGCACCCAGTGATTTTCTTTTATTTTCCCATCGTGTAACAATTTTAACATCAGTACGCTTTTCAATATTTTCCATTGTTTTTCCATAAATAGAAAGATTCATTAGCTTGAAAAACCTTTTCTGAAAATCAGTTTTAGCTTTCTTTCTAAGTTCGGTATTAAGGGAAATATATTGTTCTAGCCATTTTGATTGTTTAAATTTAATCACACGATGGACTTTTTTTTAAAATCAAACCATGTTTGAGAGCTTGCTTTAAACTCTCTAGGTGAATAATATAGTTCAGTTTTGGTAAAAAACTTGCTACCAATTTTTTGAATTTAGAGCCTGGTGTTGCTATATTTTCTGGGCAAAAAGGCAAATCATTATGAATATCATGAAGATGTTCGGGATATTCTAAATCGACTTCTAAAACATATCCAACATTTAGTTCATTTAGACCTTCTATATATGACAAGGAAAAATCTTGTGGGTTCTGCCATTCAAAACCTCCACAAGGAAGATTCTGAGACATTGCCCATCCATATAAATTGTTGGCATCTAAATAAACCAAGTATGAAGATGGTTTTTCAGAGTCATAGGACTCAATAAATTTATTATTGGCTCTGGAATATCTATGACTGCATTGGGTAAGACCACCTCTTATCCCTTTTTGAAAGAAATTGTACATTTCAATGTCAGTCAAGAGTTCCAGTTCCACTTTTGTCACTTTTAACATAGCATCCCAAGATAAACCAGGAGCTGTATAATAGTGACAGGGATCTAGAGAGTATCTATGTTTGCAAATTTTTTTAAAGTTTTCAAAAATGTCAGCTAACAACACAACATCACTTTTTCAATATATTTCCATATAATTTTTTAGATTATTACAGTTGAAATGATTCCATATATTTATGGCCAACTGATAATCCTCCATTGAACATTCCTGTTTCGTGAGTTTGTTGAAAAACTTCACTCTTTCAGGAAGACATGGCTCAGACATTTTTTGCCAAGAATCCATAAAATCATATGGAAATACACCTTTTCTCTTCACTAATTCCAGACTTTGCTCTGTTTCAAAGCATTTTCGGGTTATAATGAAGTCCGAAGAAACTAAATTTCTAGCTAAACTATCTATGCTATCACCCAAAAATCGAAAAGAGTCTAAGAATCTAAGTTCTATTGAATGTTTGTCATCAATAGAAATTTTCTTCGAGAAAGAAATATATTTTTCTTTATTTAGTGGAATCACTTTAATTTCACCATAGATTTCTCAAAGCGAATTGAAAAACAAATGTGCATCATAACCAGATAAATTATGAAACAAAATCGGAAAAAAAGTTGGCACCTTATATTTAAGGTTACAAAGATTGTGGGCTGCCCCCCTATATTCACCTGTTAAGTGACAATGATCCCTTACCTTAATTTCTCCTACTCCTATATGTTTTGTTTACTCGTTTGAAATAAAGACAATGAATTTACAATTCAAATAAACTATTTATTTAATTCATAAGTAATAACTTTTACGTGCTAACCTTAGGCTGGTTGGAATCAGAGAGACCGGAAAAGCTAAGATCTACTTTCAACATAATAAGTTGGTAGCACAATAATTCAGTACTTAGTGCACCCAACTTTGAAATATAAAATAAATGAATACATACAGTGATCTATTTGAATTCCATACTTAATTTTACAACGAAATCGTTAATATACAA
Source organism: Eupeodes latifasciatus (assembly GCA_920104205.1). Taxonomy (NCBI): domain Eukaryota; kingdom Metazoa; phylum Arthropoda; class Insecta; order Diptera; family Syrphidae; genus Eupeodes; species Eupeodes latifasciatus. The sequence continues at coordinate 28,754,930 of OV049927.1, forward strand.
CAATATTTCTCCTCAAAAAAAAAAAAAAAAAAAACAAGATAATTCTCCCAAAACCCAGTTACAAACTTAGCTGTCTGATTCTTTCAGAACGCTTTAATTTAGATGGCCAATTGCATCTTGTACGATTACGCTGTTTGTAACTAACAGTTGGCTGAGAATTGTCTTTGCTTTTCACAACATTTCCACTTACTGAATCATTAATACTAGATAAATTATAACTTTCATTAGTTTTAATCAAAGGATCAACATTAGGATGAAACTTATCCAATAAATTAGATTTCTTTATCTGGCCCTTATGTACAAACTTTATAGTATCATTAACTTTAATTAAAATTGTTACAGGACTTACTATTTCCATCACTTTGCCTGGGATCCATTTTGTATAATTGTTTTTAAAATGATTAAAATAAAGAATTTGATCTCCAACCTTATACATTTCATTTTTTTCATGAGACTTATTTCTTACAATATTTTTATCTTTATTACTATTTTTAGCAACTTTATCCTTATCTGGAAAAGCTTTAACTACCTTATTATTTAATAAATCTAAATCAGTCCTTGTCTTAAAAGAAAAAATCAAATCTGCTGGACTTTTCTTTGTTAGTACATTCGGAATATTTCTTTGATAAAAAAGAAATTTGGAAATGGTATTCGAAATATCTAAGTTTTTGTTTTCCAAATAGTATTTTTTAAAAGCTTGTTTGACCGTTTGAACACTTCTTTCTGCAGCACCATTACTTTGCTTTACAGAAAATACATTAAACAGACAATGGATAACCGATACAGCATTAGTATTTTTCATAAGCACCACTTCCATATACTTTGAAAATGAATCAACTAAGATAAAAAAAGTGAATTTTAAAAAATGGAAAAAATCCAAATGAATCCGTTCAAATGGGAACGAAGTCTCTTTCCAAGAACTCAACGCTGCGTCTTTGGAGGCACTTAATGTCATTTGACATTGTGGACACTGTTTGACCGTTTGTTCAATATCTTTATCAATATTGTTCCACCAGACGTAACTTCTCAATACACACTTCATTTTCACCATGCCCATATGATTCATACTATGTACCTTCTCTAACACAGCTTTTTGCAGTGCGTTAGGAATAATTACTCGGCTCCCGTAAAATATACAATTATTTTCGGTGGATAATTCATTCCTCTTACGAAAATATGGTAATACCTCAGGCTTGACAACTTTTGGCCAGTTATTTTCAAAGACAAAAACAAAAATATTTTTTAACACAGGGTCTGTTTTAGATACCCTTGCTACCTCCTCGAGTGTTAATTTTAAATCCGATTCTAAACCATTTACATTTTGAACCATATTGACAACCTTAATATCCGTTCCTTCATTAAGGGGAAGTCTGGAAAATGCGTCAGCATTTGCCATTAAAGACCCCTTACGGTATACCACTGTATACTCATAAACAGAGAGAATGACAGCCCAGCGCTGCAGTCGAGCGACTGCAACTCCCGAGTTATTTTTTCCAGGACTAAATATCTCTCGCAAAGCTTGGTGGTCAGTATAAATGGTAAAAGGTTTCCCAAATAAATATTTATGAAACCGACGTACTCCAAAAACTATCGCCAGTGCTTCTTTATGGAGCTGGGAGTAATTTTTTTCTGACGGAGACAGCGTACTGGGCACGAACATAACGGGTTTCTCTACCCCTCCGCAAACATGCGACAACACTGCTCCCACCCCATAAGGACTAGCATCGGTAGCCAAAACTATGGGTTTAGCTGGATCGTACAGCTCTAAACAACTATTGTTAGTCATAAGAGATTTTGATACCTCAAACGCTTTTTGACAATCCTCCGACCAACTAAAAATAGAATCTTTTCTTAAAAATTTATATAAATCCCTCAAATGAAAAGACAAATCTGGTAAAAACCTACTGTAATAATTAAGCAATCCCAAAAATGATTGCAACTGCTGCACGTTTGAAGGTGCTGGAGCGTTAACTATGGCACGAATTTTTTCGGGATTTGGCCTAATTTGCCCATTTGACAAGGTATGTCCTAAATACTCCACGCGATCTACAAAAAATTCACATTTCTTCTCATTGATTTGAACATTGTGCTCACTTAATCTTTGCAAAACCAAAATCTCTTTGCACTCTTCAAAATTTTTTCCACCAACTAAGATGTCATCAATGAAGCAAAACACTTTTTTCAGACCTTTCAAAATCTGGTCCATGGCAGACTGAAAAGCTGCTGGTCCAATTTTAATTCCCAGTGGCAATCTTAAACATCTGAATAAACCTAGCCATGTGTTAATAGTCAACAAATGCTGGCTTGATTCCGCAACCGGTAGTTGCTGGTATGCCCCGGAGAGATCTAATACACAAAACACCTTGCAATCTGCAAGTGAAGCAAAAATGTCTTCTATTAAAGGCAAATGGTAATGATGAGTTTCTATGACCTTATTTAATGTGACACTAAAATCTACACAGATTCTTATTTCTCCCGACGGCTTAATGACGCACACAATTGGACTAGCCCATTGACTATACTGAACTGGTATTAAACTTCCCGATTTGACTAATTTATTTAATTCTTCGTTTAATTTTTCTTTGATTCTAAGAGGAACACTGTAGGGCTTATGGAAAATAGGAGTCACGTTTTCTTTTAGCAAAATATCAACTTTAAAACCTTTCATGCACTGATTAATTTCTGGTTCAAACAAGTTTTTAAATCTAGTTTTAATAAAATCTGCCATATTATTAGACTGAATATTAACTGACTTTACCTCATCATTTCCAAATAACTTTGCCCGCCAATTGGGTATTAATACATTTAACCAGGACCGACCAAGAATGGGTATAAAATCCTTATGAGATTCTATGACTATGAGCTCTAATACGTGCATCATTTGACCAAACTCCACACAGACTTTGACTTTTCCCTTTATGACCAGACCTTCACCTGTAATAGAACATAATTGATTTGTGGAATTTTCTAATTTAACATGTGACAAATATTTATAATACTCTCCATATGATATAAGCGAGACACATGCACCTGTGTCAACTTCTACTTCTATGGGTTGCTTCTCTATGACCATCGATTCAAGGAACCTGTCGGACTCTTCTGGTTGTACTTGATGTACTGACTTAACTGCATTCTTTCGATGTACTGAGCTTTTGCCGAACCTACACATTGGTGAAGTGTGGCCCAAGCGATTACACTGGAAACATTTCCAATTGACTGCTGGACATGTATCGGGATTATGCTGTCTCCCACATCTGAAACAGCTCCCCCTCTGTTTTCATGACTGATTTGGTCTGCTACTCGACTTTGACTTTGACACGACTGAGTTATCATTTTTGTGAGAGCGATGTTGTTGGGTATTCTCTACTCGGAGACACGTTTCCGACTTACTAACTGTTGGACGAATTTCTTGCGATTCCTTGTGTGACATTTCCATAGTGAGAGCTAGATTACAGCACTTCTCGAAATCAAGGCTTGTATCGTTCAACAATGCTCTCTGAATCTCCTCTGACCGAATACCAGCGATGAACCTATCTGTTAACGCATCATCTAGAGCTTGAGCTTTCCATTGAACTGGGGATAGCACTTCTGGTTCTTCGAACTTCTCGCAGCACTTGACGACCTGTGCTCTATTAGGCTTCAACGACAACAAGTAACCTCCAAAACCACACGTGCTCGCTAAGGCTTTGAGATGCATGATGAATTCGTTTATACTTTCGCCTTCTTTTTGATAAGTTTTGTTGAATTTATAGCGCTCAGCTCGAATATTAATTCTCGGTGCAAAATGTGATTTTAATGATCCCAAAAGCTCTTCAAATTCCATATTTTTAGGCTCTTTAGGTTGCACTAAGTCTTTTAGAATTTTATAACAATTTTTTCCAATTAAAGTTAACAGAATTAAGGCTTTATTTTCTTCCTTCACTTCATTTATTTGGAAAAAAATGCGCAATCTATCTTCGTAGGAATCGAAATCCTCTCCTGGCTCGAATTCTTCCACTTTGCCAACGAAATGATTAGACGGCATTTTGACACGTTTTTCGGATGATGACTTTTTTAATGTAATTGTTTTAATTTTTAGTTTTATCCTCGTCGCCAATGTTTTGTTTACTCGTTTGAAATAAAGACAATGAATTTACAATTCAAATAAACTATTTATTTAATTCATAAGTAATAACTTTTACGTGCTAACTTAGCTAAAAGCTAAGATCTACTTTCAACATAATAAGTTGGTAGCACAATAATTCAGTACTTAGTACACCCAACTTTGAAATATAAAATAAATGAATACATACAGTGATCTATTTGAATTCCATACTTAATTTTACAACGAAATCGTTAATATACAACACTATATTTATTTTGTTGCGGCATATTGTGCAGATTGTTGCCCTCTCAAAGCAAGATGCCTGCATCGCTGATAGAGGTTTCATCGGTGTCACGCTTTTTATGTGTTTGTTATACTTCTCCATAGTATCCCGAACTAAACTGTGAATGAACTCACTAGCACAGTTTTCTCCTATAAAGAAAAAAAGAAATAAAAAAAAATATAAGCATTTGTTATTATTTGTATTGTACTATTCGTACTAGAATGTCAGCTTGTTAGACTTGACCATTCCTTTTAATTTTATTGAATGTTTTTGAACAACAACAACAACTTAAAGGTGCTACCACTCATTGTTTTGGCTGGAGATATAGCTATTTCGTGCTTTGCCACTTTTGCACTCATCAGTCTCCTTTTTTGTGGTGCTGAGCTTTAATCCAATTTTATTTGAAAAACTTTATGCACAACATAGGATTCGAACCCACGCATATCAGATTTGCTCAGTCTTAGAAGTCGTGTGCACTACGCACTCCACTACTTTAGACCACTGACGTCACAGGTCGAGATGTGCTAATTGTTTATCAAATGCATTTGAAGCATCAACCTTTTTATAAGCTCCTTTAAGTATGCTGTTTTGTTCCGCCTCCATTTTTCTCCATACCTTATTTGATAGACTTACAATTCGTAGTACGTATCAAAGGGGGAGAGGTTGGAAGATGGGTAACGAACCAGACTATTAAGTTATTATTGTTATTATTTGTATTGTACTATTCGTACTAGAATGTCAGCTTGTTAGACTTGACCATTCCTTTTAATTTTATTGAATGTTTTTGAACAATGAGTGGTAGCACCTTTAAGTTGTTGTTGTTGTTCAAAAACATTCAATAAAATTAAAAGGAATGGTCAAGTCTAACAAGCTGACATTCTAGTACGAATAGTACAATACAAATAATAACAATAATAACTTAATAGTCTGGTTCGTTACCCATCTTCCAACCTCTCCCCCTTTGATACGTACTACGAATTGTAAGTCTATCAAATAAGGTATGGAGAAAAATGGAGGCGGAACAAAACAGCATACTTAAAGGAGCTTATAAAAAGGTTGATGCTTCAAATGCATTTGATAAACAATTAGCACATCTCGACCTGTGACGTCAGTGGTCTAAAGTAGTGGAGTGCGTAGTGCACACGACTTCTAAGACTGAGCAAATCTGATATGCGTGGGTTCGAATCCTATGTTGTGCATAAAGTTTTTCAAATAAAATTGGATTAAAGCTCAGCACCACAAAAAAGGAGACTGATGAGTGCAAAAGTGGCAAAGCACGAAATAGCTATATCTCCAGCCAAAACAATAAGTGGTAGCACCTTTAAGTTGTTGTTGTTGTTCAAAAACATTCAATAAAATTAAAAGGAATGGTCAAGTCTAACAAGCTGACATTCTAGTACGAATAGTACAATACAAATAATAACAATAATAACTTAATAGTCTGGTTCGTTACCCATCTTCCAACCTCTCCCCCTTTGATACGTACTACGAATTGTAAGTCTATCAAATAAGGTATGGAGAAAAATGGAGGCGGAACAAAACAGCATAAGGAGCTTATAAAAAGGTTGATGCTTCAAATGCATTTGATAAACAATTAGCACATCTAGACCTGTGACGTCAGTGGTCTAAAGTAGTGGAGTGCGTAGTGCACACGACTTCTAAGACTGAGCAAATCTGATATGCGTGGGTTCGAATCCTATGTTGTGCGTAAAGTTTTTCAAATAAAATTGGATTAAAGCTCAGCACCACAAAAAAGGAGACTGATGAGTGCAAAAGTGGAAAAGCACGAAATAGCTATATCTCTAGCCAAAACAATGAGTGGGAGCACCTTTAAGTTGTTGTTGTTGTTCAAAAACATTCAATAAAATTAAAAGGAATGGTCAAGTCTAACAAGCTGACATTCTAGTACGAATAGTACAATACAAATAATAACAATAATAACTTAATAGTCTGGTTCGTTACCGATCTTCCAACCTCTCCCCCTTTGATACGTACTACGAATTGTAAGTCTATCAAATAAGGTATGGAGAAAAATGGAGGCGGAACAAAACAGCATACTTAAAGGAGCTTATAAAAAGGTTGATGCTTCAAATGCATTTGATAAACAATTAGCACATCTCGACCTGTGACGTCAGTGGTCTAAAGTAGTGGAGTGCGTAGTGCACACGACTTCTAAGACTGAGCAAATCTGATATGCGTGGGTTCGAATCCTATGTTGTGCATAAAGTTTTTCAAATAAAATTGGATTAAAGCTCAGCACCACAAAAAAGGAGACTGATGAGTGCAAAAGTGGCAAAGCACGAAATAGCTATATCTCCAGCCAAAACAATGAGTGGTAGCACCTTTAAGTTGTTGTTGTTGTTCAAAAACATTCAATAAAATTAAAAGGAATGGTCAAGTCTAACAAGCTGACATTCTAGTACGAATAGTACAATACAAATAATAACAATAATAACTTAATAGTCTGGTTCGTTACCGATCTTCCAACCTCTCCCCCTTTGATACGTACTACGAATAGTAAGTCTATCAAATAAGGTATGGAGAAAAATGGAGGCGGAACAAAACAGCATACTTAAAGGAGCTTATAAAAAGGTTGATGCTTCAAATGCATTTGATAAACAATTAGCACATCTCGACCTGTGATGTCAGTGGTCTAAAGTAGTGGAGTGCGTAGTACACACGACTTCTAAGACTGAGCAAATCTGATATGCGTGGGTTCGAATCCTATGTTGTGCATAAAGTATAAAAATAATAACAATAAATTGGATACTTGGAAACCACTCAGACTAGTAAGAAAAGGAAACTCCTTATCACGATTATCTAATGGGTAAAGAAAATTGATCGTGGACCAAGTACACTGAACATTCACATTCATATGGAAAATACAAGATTCAACATGTTTCAGTTCTTTTTTTTTTCAAATTGATCACATTCATTCAATGATGATAAAATTCTTCAAGGTAAAAAACAAAAAAAAACAAGCAACAAACAACAAAGAAAATTCGATACCTGAAAACCACTCAGACTTATCACGATTAACTAATGGAAAAAGAAAATTGATCGTGGACCACGTACCCTAAACAATCACACTAATGGTAAATACAAATTATGTATGCACCTCCTTAACATGTTTATTCGTATGAATAACAAATAAAACATTCAGAAAATTCGTTGTGAATTAATTTTATTTTCCTGAATGAACATGAAAATATTCAGAAAAAAAATGCTTATGCAGGTTTTATATTAAGACTGAGTGGGGATCTGGGGATCCCCATTTTCCTGAATGAACATGAAAATATTCAGAAAAAAAAAATGCTTATGCAGGTTTTATATTAAGATTAAGTGGGGATCTGGGGATACTTATATAAAGTTTTTGTATGCGAGGAATTCTATAAAAGGAAATTTCGTTGTTACCGACGAGCACAGTTTATTACGAGAATTAAGAAGCTAAGATGTATTTTGAAGAAGAATATTCCATATTCACTCTGGATGATTTTGCTGTAAGAGAAGTAAACTCGCTTAACGAAATAAGCAATTTTAAACCATCCAAAAAAATATCCGAGCTGGATGCAAACATCAAATATAATGTTTTTGCTTTACGAAAAGTTAAAACGCGTTGGGGAGATCGCATTGTCGCAGATCTTGGAGAGTTCACAGTAAGTAAAAAAAAAAAAAAAAAAAAATATACATTTTTTCGTTGTACTTCATTTAAAGTAAATTGTAATTATTTATTCCTACAGACTTTTCTACCTCAGAAATATTCCCAACTTTCGGTAAGCACCATGACAACAATTGGGGGAGGTGGCTATGCCTTAGAGATTGTAAGACAAATCGGTTCAACCTATGAACTAAAATTTATGAAAATGAAATAATAATCCATTTTCATTTCTTAAATAAAAAATTATAGTTGTAAATATACAAACAAAAAATATACGGTTTCAAAAAAAAAAACTTTCTTTTATTTCTTTACATTTTTTTTCACTGACACACCCATCTTTTAATTTGTACAGGTATTGCTTTATATACCCACTTTTTTCTTTTTTTATGAGGGTAGAAAATTTAAAAAACTGATTAGATTCGTGATGCATATACAATACAAGTTATTGTTTTTCTGTGTATGGTATATGCGTAGAAGAAGTAGGTATATAGATATGAACCAATATAAGGGTTCGATATTTAGAAATGGTTAGTTAGTTTACGTGCGACAACAGCAACGTTTGCTACGAAAAAGAAAAAATGGAAAATGAGAACAATGACAAAAACCATACTAGATACCAGAGCATTGAGGAGCCAGATGTGTTTTGTCCAAGTCTCAACCAGGAAAGATTTTATTACGGACCAACTCAAAGATACCTAAATGCATTATTTGATCCATTCAGGGGGGCTGCTATCATAAAGGAATTGGTTGACGAATACGGAGCAAACTGTTTTGATGATGAGGAAATCTTCGATGATGAAGAATACAAATCAAGTAAGCTTCTGGAGAAAGTACTACTGGCAAAGAGTCGTCCAAAAAGGAAAAAAATACCAGATCCTTTATTGGATGCAAAGCGGTTTCCAGCCGGAAAATATTTAAAAGGAGAGAAAAGCAGACCTAGAATATAATAAATACAAAAAAACAAAAATTATAATAGTAAACAAAGAAAAAAAATAAACATACAGTTGAAAAAAAATATCTTTTATTTCTTTTGTTTTTATTTTTACAATTCTTATATTTTATAGTAATTCGTTTTTATTAATCCAGGAGTTATGTTCTGATGGAAAACCCAACCACTTAACAAAAACCTTATTTCCTCTGATTTGTAAAACCTTTTCCACAAGAAAAATATCTCCACATTTAGTTTTCATCAGTTCTGGTTCATAGAAACTACCTTGAACAGGTTTTCCTTGATAGTCTTCAAGAAGATATGTATTTGGTTTTGTAGCTTTGATTTTTCTTATATCTTATTTTAAAAACCTCTGTTGTCCAGTTAGGTGTATAGCCCTTTTCAAAAGCATGTTTATACTTGCTGATTCTTACTTTGTCACCGATCTTAAATTTTCGTTTACCTGTTCCTTCTTTATCACTTTTAAAAAATGGTAACAATAACTTTGAATTTTTCTTCGTTACATCTGCAGGAAAACATTTAATGGTTCTATGAAAAGAGTGATTGTAATCATTAAGTAATTTATCGAAAATATTGATCCACTTATAGTTTCCATTGAAACTAAATTCTTTCCACATTTTTTCTTTAAAAGTTCTATTAAATCTTTCGACAATGGAAGCCTTTAATGTACTGAATGTTGAGTAATGATTAATTTTATACTTTTCCATCAAGAGTTTAAAGTTTTTATTGAAAAACTCTTTTCCATCATCTGTTTGTATATTCTTTGGAATTCTAGAAGAAGATATAAATATTTGTTCCATTCCTTTCGTAATGGTAATACCCTTTTTGTTTTTCATTGGGATGACCCATGCAAATTTCGAAAATGTATCGATAACTGTCAGTAAATAATTAAATCCTCTGTTTTGTTCACTATATGGTATCATTTCAACCAGGTCAGCTTGCCATAAGTCATCGTAGCCTTTGATGATAACATGACGACGTTTGAAGTTTTTACGTGCAGCTTTATGCAACTCTTCACAGAGCGAAAAAAGACCACCTAAAATTAATAAGATTGCCTTATTAAGGTGTTTTACTAAGAAATCTTATTGAAATGAGTGAATAATATGCTATTTCCATAGAGAAATCTCATTGATCTTATGAGGAATATCTTATTGATTTTTTGAAGAGTTTTTCTTATACCTTTCGCGTAGAATATCACATTAATATATGTAAATAATGAGTAATTCTTATTGATGGGAAGTTTCAATAAGTCAAGCATATACAGTCTTATGTTCAGATTCCAAAATATGGATATCTTCTTAAATCAATAAGAATTCCTTATGAAAAATTTAATAAGAAAAACTTATTACTTTTTAGTTTAATCAGTAAATCATCTTAAATCAATAAGTTCTCTCATACTAACAGCTCTCTAAAAGGAAATCTTCTTAAACCAATAAGATCTCCATATTGCATTGTTCCCCAAATAATATGAAAACCTTATTAATTTTCGGTGTTAAGAAGACAATCTTATTAAAAATGATTTTCTTTAAAACCTATAAGAAAATCTTATCAAAACAATAAGATCTCCCTATTATTTCCCAGAAACTATTATGTGGCTATGAATGCTACAAATAACAGTATTTTTGGAAAATAATAAGAAAAACTTATTACTTTTCGGTTTAATAAGTAAATCTTCTTAAAACAATAAGATTTCTATAAGGAACAATAAGATCTCCACATAAAACTTCGAAGAGACGATCACGTCACTCTTGTAATAACTGTACTTTTGGCAAATAATAAGAGAAACTTATTAATTGACAGTTTTATAGGAAAAGCATTTCGTTTTATGATCTCAGCGCGTTCGGACATTCATTTTTCTTAAAGTAAAAATAATTTATAGCCTTATGATGGATAAGGAAAGTGATTCGCGAAGTGTGACACTGAACGACATTGAAAACTTATTAAGCGAAAGAAATAACTTAAGTGAAGTGATAAGTATAAGTTTGCCTTGCATTTCGTGGAACGAAAAGGACGTTGAGGAAACCCAAAGAATCTATGAATCCTGGGGATTAAGTAGCTCGACTTTGGCTTTCCTTAAAATGTATGGATTAAATTCCATCGACGTGTTAAGCAAAATGGAAATAGAAGATGTTGATAAATTTTTCAAAAATATAGATAGTTTAGGCTACTTTGGCGAGAGAATTAAATTTCAAGTTGGATTAAAAAAGTGGAGAAAAGACAGGGTAAGTGATTTTATTATAACACTTATGAACTTAGTATAAGTTTTCCTACAATTTTTTACATTTGTATTGCGCATTTTGTTTGACTTCATGGACAAGTTGAGGTTACTCTAAGAAGGCTTCCACTTCGAGTATACCTAGTTTGACCACGAGAGTAAAAACATATGTAAGTACATATGTACATATGTAAAAAATTTATGTCTGCGGAACCCCAAAAATGTAAAAAAATGGACAACCCTAATGCACACACATGTCATATTCCAGAATAAACCGTTAGTTTGTGACCAAGGAACACTCTCACCACCATCGACCCGAAAGGTCCTGGAATGGCTCGAAAAAATTTCCAATGATTTGAATTCTGCCTCTTCTTCAAGAGCCTCTACAATTTCACGTGTTTCGGAGGCGAGAGAAGCAGACCTCACCAGCCTTCTGAAGACAACTATAAGAGGGCAACTTATTTTGGCTTACTATGAAAAAAATGCAAACCTAGACAGTAAGAAGCAGAAGGATCTGACTCATTGCATTGTGGAAAAGTTTGTTGGAATTGGTGCGAAAATGTCATATAGAGATATGAACCTTTGGGCGAACGCTATCGCAGAAACTTTTCCAACAGAAAATAAGGTAAGTAAAGTGCTTGCAATACACAAAGGGCAGGAACCAAATTTGTATTGTGAGAGTATAACATATGTATGAACTTTTAGTATTATTTGCTGCCGTATTTATAAAGACATTTTAAAGGATAAATAAGTTAAGGCACTTTTTTAGTGACAGAAAATGGCCTTGCCAAGTTTCACTTCTAGGCTTCTTAATTAAAAAAGCCTTTAAATGTTTTTTATGAATACGGCTGTTGGCTTTTAAATTTTCTTAATACTACCATTTCTTTAAGTATGTTTCGTAACTTATTAAAAGCTTGTTATATTCTTTCAGGACACTTACTTTTTGGCTCGGAAGGTAGGAAAAAAAAATCCAACTGGAAAATTGTTTTCACGTTGGTGTAATGTCGAGCGTTCTGCTGATGCCGAAAAAAAAATTGATGAATGCGAGTTAGAACAAGACCCTTTGTCGGATGGTAAATATTAAGATGCGTTAACTTCTTCAGAACAAAATTTATTGAATTCTTTCTTATTTAAACATTATTTCAGAGGAATTTACGGAGAAAAAGTGCTGGCTTCAACACAATTGTTCTCCATGGGACAAAGTAACACAACTTTGGAAAGAAACTACTTTACAGAGGAATTTGCAATTCCAATCGGAAGAGGAGTTGTCACTGACAAAACTTTTGCAACATTGGCCACGTTTTAATGACGCCAATGGTTTTGAACTGGTAAATCAAATTTTATAGGATGCTTAAATTGTTTAAGTCGTAATATTTATTTAAATATGTAGATTGACATAGACTTCGAAAGCCTGCATCCTGGAAAGGGGAGTCTTATGTTCACGAAATACGACAATTTTATTTCAAAAATAGTATTATATTTTGAAAGCGAGATTAAAGACAAAGCGTCAAAAGAAATGCTGAAACTTTTGCATAAGGATGAAATCTCAAAAGGTTTGTCTTTTTTATAAAAATAAACTTCAACAATTAATAACTTTTTATTTCACCTTCTTTTCAGATTCTAGAGACTGCATCATGTCTCTCCTGTTGCACTCAGTACTTCAGCCTACTCGACTGAAGAAAGGATATAAACTGACAATAGCTGATGCGCAGTCAGATTTTGTTGTGCATGTCAGATCAACAAATGATCTTTTTCCGACGCTGGACAAAATAAAGCTGTCATTCTTGGAGAATAAAGAAAGTCTTCAACCCAGGGTCGTCGTTGTAGGTCCAGAATTGCACGACCTCAAAGACTTCTATGTCTTTTGTGACGGGATAAGGTACAAAAGCTGTTCATTTATAAAATGCCTTCATATAATTATAAAATTATGTTCTGTTTATAAAATTAAGTATTCACAAAGAAGCAAACTAGTCTGGACATTTTTAGAGCAATATTTCTTTCAAATTGAATGTGAAACATTTTCATCTGTTTCAAATTTAGTTAAGAAACTTTCTTAAGACTAACACAACAATACTTCATAAATACCTACATAAATTAATAAACAAAAATGACCAGACTAAATTGCTTCTTGTGTGAAAATACTTATCTAACAGTAAAAACTCTGATAGATCACCTAAAAAACCATCACGGCTTACCGTCAATTTACAGATTTAAATGTAAACAGCTTAAATGTAAACAACTATTCCACAACATTTATGCATTTAAAAAACATATGTCAAAACATGAAAATGACAACGAGCAAATAGATATTAAAAGCAAACCCTATTTGAATAATAAAAATTTGAATAATGATAATGATCCCATAGTTCTCGAAGATATTTATTTACCTTCTAAAACTGAAAATGATGAGCCACTAGAAAATCTGTTACATAATTTTCAAAACTTAAAACTATCTTTTCTTCTTAAATTACATTACAACACCGCATTCTCTCGTAAAAATATTTTAGAAATACAGAAACTTGTAACAGAATCAATAACCGGTCCGATCTCAAAGATCGTTGAGCAATTGCTTATCAAAGATCAAGATAATCTATTAACAGAACAAGTTTTACAAACTATTTCTAAGCCTTTTTCTAAAGTAAATACCGAATATAAATTTTTTAACGAATTGAAGACCGCAAATTTGTTTAAGTATCCCCAAAACTACATTTTAAGTAATGATCTTTCAGAAGTTATCATTAATGGCAATCCTACATTAGCATCAAATAGCGTCGAAATTTGTCTTTTGGACATACCATTTCAAATTAAGAAGTATTTTGAGAGCTGGGGAGTGTTACAAACAACCATAAATAATATAATTCAACTTAAAAATTCAAATTCCTATCAAAGTTTTGTCACGGGTGAATATTGGAAAAGCATCCATATAGATAAAATTACACTTCCACTCTTTATGTACCTAGATGATTTTGAAATTAACGATCCGCTAGGCTCAAAATCTGGTCAGCAAAAAGTTTGTGGAATATATTATAGCTTTCCTGTTATTCCCAATTATCAACATGGAAAACTAGAAAATATTTTTGTTGCTGGATTTATAAAATCAAAAGACATGAACGAATATGGTATCAATACTTCTTTAAGACCTTTGGTTGAAATTTTAAAGAATTTAGAAAAGAATGGCTTGGAAGTAGAAACTGAAAATGGTGTTTATCACTTATATGTAAGACTAGGTCAGATTTTGGGGGATAATTTGGGACTAAATACAGTCTTAGGCTATGTAAAATCATTTTCCGCTAATTCATTCTGTAGAATTTGTAAACGTACTAAACATCAAACTTATTTTGACTGCGTTGAAAGCACTAGCTCGATAAGAAACAAAACTAATTATCAAGAAGACCTAGAACTAAATGATGTTCAAAGTACAGGCATTAAGGAAAAGTCCATTTTAAATACATTATCTCACTATCACGTTACTAATAATTTAGCATGCGACATAATGCATGACTTATATCATGGGGTTTGTAAATACAATTTGTCAAAAATATTACACTACTTTATTTATCAAAAAGCATTTTTTTCATTAGAAGTCCTTAATTACAGAAAGCAGATGTTTTGCTATGGTGATACAGAAATTCAAAATATTAGTCCTCCAATAGAAAAATCTCACATACTAAACAGCTCCTTCAAAATGAGTGCAAAGCAAATGAAAACTTTTATACATTTTGTTCTTCTCATGATAGGTGACTTAATTAATTCAAATGATCCTGTTTATAAGTTTTTGAGTTCTTTTGTTAAATTGGTAGATATGTTGCTATTACCTAGTTTCAATGAACATCTTTTGAGTGATCTAAAATTAACAATAAAAAAGCATAACGAATTATACCAAAAATTGTTTAAAGAAACATTGAAACCAAAATATCACAATCTTGTGCATTATCCTAGTGTTATAAGGCAATTAGGCCCTTTGAGGTATTTATGGTGCTTTAGATATGAGTCTGCACATCACATTTATAAGCTTTATGCTCATGCCATTACATCTAGAGTTAATATTCCATTAACACTATCAATTAAAGCATCATTAAGATTTTCGTATTGTGCCCTAAGTAATAATTTCTTTCAACCTGAATTTATATATGTTGCTTTGGAAGCGGTTAATTTGGAAAAAGAGTTGTACTTTTCTTTTATAAATGCAGAAATTAATGGATTAAAAACATATAAACGAGCAGGTAGTGTTATTTTTAGGGGAATAACTTTTAAGAGGGAGCATATAGTCACAGTAACGAGAGAAAACGGTTGTGAAATTTATGAAATAATTGATTTTCTCGTTAAAAATGATGATATGAAAATGATTGTTAGACGATGGGATAATTTGTCTTTCTCAGAGCATTTTCAATCATATTTGGTTGGAAATGCTAGTCCGTCATATTCATGTACCACTGTTGAATTAAGTTCTATAGATGGACCTCCAATTCACTTCTATACATTGAACAATGGACTTAAGGTCATTCGGCAAAAAAAATATTGGAAATGAGGAATGTTGTGAATATGTACACTTATGTTATTATTACATATGTATTAATATTAATATTACGTTTTTACATAATTAACATTTTCTAATTATTTTCGAAAATACAATTTATAAGTAGCTACATATATAAGAAACTGTAATATGTAAAAAAATGTATTCATTACAAAAAAATAAAAGTAAAATATTAAAAAAAAACACATTTGGTTTTTATTTTGGAGAACTAATTATGTAAGTATACGAAAATCAGTTGGAAACAATAGGGAAAACTAATTAAAACCATGTGGAAATCTGCTGGAATCAATATGGAAAACTTATTGAAGGTATGAGAAAAACTCATAGAAATAATAGGGAAAACTTATTGAAACAATGCGAGAATCTTCTGGAATCAATATGGAAAACTTATTGAAAATATGAGAAAAACTCATAGAAACAATAAGGAAAACTTATTAAAACTATGTGAAATACTTTTAAAAATAATATGAAGAACTGATTGAAAGTAGGTGGAAATCTTTTTAAAATAATATGTAAAACTTATTGAAATTCACAAAAAACAATAAGTTTTTCTTATTGTTTCAAGAAGATTTTCTTATGAAAATTATGAGATATCTTATTGAATATATGTGGCCATCTTATAGAATGGGTGTCGATATTTCAACAAGATTTTCTGTATTGTTTTAATAAGACTTTCTTCTTGGATAAAAACCATAGAGAAATCTTATTGTTTTTCTTCTATTTTATGTGGTGCTTTTCGCTCTGTGTTCAACAACCTCACGCTTACTCATATTTACAAAGAGTGAATCCAACAAAATCAAAGAAAAGACTTTTATATATTTTTTTTCTTTTATTGCAATCTATTATATAATAACATAAGTTTCTTAATTTTAATTAACCGTTTTTCCATAATGTAACAGCCACAAGTATCTGGCCCTTCTTCACATTGGTTGGATGACCAACAACAGTTTGAATAATGATGTCCATGCAATGATTCCATATATGTCGTATTCTTAAATTTACTAACCATTGAAATACAGTTAGTAAATTCTCCATAGTGTTCATCCAATATTGATTCCCCATTTTCTTTTAAAAATTCGAAAATATCTTTTATTATTTTGACAGAGTCCATTTTTGAAGTTCCTTGTTGTTTAAGTGTTGAATACTAACTAACAAACTTTATTTTATTTTATGGAAAATGAAAAATCTTTCTTCATTTTCACTTATATGTATATATAAAATACAGATACATTAAATTAATACAAATATAACAACATTTTCTTACTTATTTTAATCTATGGGTGTAAAGGGTACATTAGGGAACAGCGTTTTCATAATATGTTCAAATTTATTTTTTATTTTCTCGTCAACATACTTTTTCTCTGTGGAGTCTTTAAGTTTTTGGGAAATTAATTGTGATGCTATGTTTTCTTATTCCATACTTTTAATTGTTTCCTTTATAGAAGAGTCTATTTTTTAGCATATGAATTTCCTTAGTAAAAGTGGATAAAACTTCCATTAAAGAAGAATTTATGTGGTTTATTATGCTTGTTTCTTTAAGACCTATTTGATCATCAACATATCCTTTGCAAACGGCTTGGTGGGGGTATTCAGGATTAATTCCAACATTGTTTAAATATTTACTTTCTAAATCAAAATCACCAGACGGAAGAAGTTTAAAACCTATTCCTGGAGGTCCTACAAGACCTTTGTTTTTTGAAAGGGGCTTGAAGTTCCTACCGAACTTGTCGACGTTCATTGTTAATATGCAATGTTAATAGTTTGAAACGAAGTTAATATATAATATTTGATTCTTTTAGCTCTTCGATTATAGAATTTATTTCATTCTGATGGTTATTATTACCAGCATTTTTGGATGCTATCAAAAGTCTTAGCCTATTAACAAGTTCATTAGGATCGTTCCAATACATATATTCAATATTTTTATTTGTATACTCCATTTCAGTTATGTCAGAATAAGATTTTCCAGTTTTTTCTGTTTCACTTTTAAATCCTGCAGCAAGTTGTTTAATTATTTTTGTATATTTTGCCCCCCTATTGGACTTGATTCGACTGGAACTATCATGATTAGTTTTATGTGCATTAGTTTTATATAAGATTTTTCCATATTCTTCTAAGTCATCACTAGTATATATTTGTGGACGTGGAATTTTCTTTAGAATTAATTCAATGAGACCAGGAGTTCGAGTGAAAGTTTCATCATCAATAACAATATCATGTTCATTCATTATAAAACTACATTTTCCTATTTTAATAGAATTTGTATTTGCATCAAAATATGGACCATATGTTGTATCGCGGTTCGAATCTGACAATATTTTTTTAATGAGAGAAGATGTTTTGTTTAGGGTTGTATTATTTGTTGGTGTACTGAATAAAAAGGAATCATCTGTAGTATCCATTTCTGGACTGTAACTTGTTTTGTTATGTTCTTCTTCCTTTTCATTTTCATCAAAAGATTTGAAATGTAGCTTACGAGGTTTGATTGTTTTTATACCATCATCCAGCAGTGTTGTTTCTTTTGTAACATTTCCAACCAATTTGTTCAGTGGTTCCACAATTGGTTTGAAAGTCTCTTCTAAATCAGTTTCTCTAGTCATTTTGCCAGTTTTTAGTTGAAAATATTTATTTCTTAGCACATTTTTTGTTTTTATTAAATCTCTTAACACGTTCTCATTAATTTCTATGGTTCGGATATAAATATTTTTTCTTTTTTTTTTAGAATTAAAATGAAGGACTAGTTTTCCCAAACAGTGTTGTTGTCACAATGTTTTGATTTTAAATGAAATATGTATATTTATAGTATAGCAATTTTATTGAAACTGTTTTTGTATCGACCTTTTTCAATACTGTTCTCCTTGTCTATTACTAGGAATCCAAAATTGTCAGTCCAACAATGTGAGCATAACTCTTTAAATTGATTAAATGTCATATCACAGTTAATCCTTGTAAACATGCTTTAAGTTCAATTCGTCTTGCTTGAAAAGAATAATGAAATTAGCGTTGTCTCTAATTAGATATTTTGGTATATGAGTATAGGACTGACATAAGTAAAAACTATCAACTCCATTGTGACGACCCATACAAAAATAGTCTCTTATATTATTTTGTTTCTGGCAAGCAACATCATCGAATAAAAATATTGAATTGTTTTTAGCGTCTGAAGGAGGCATTATTTCACAATTGTTTGAAAATTCATTGTATTCCATTCCTTTGATAGATGTAATAAGTTTTTTAAGATATTGATATTTTGGTTGGTGTAAGGATTTGGAATAAATATAAATGTTTTCAAACTTTAAACCATTGGGGTCAAGAAGAATGCTTAACATAACATTTGTTTTTCCGCAGTTTGATGGTCCAACGATAATTCCTCGAATACTGTTTGGAAATAAGTTTCCATGTTTTTTCTTAATTTTTACATTGGAATCAAAATTCCTTACTTTTATGACATCTGACTGCTTTACAAAACGCATAATGACGACTAAGATCTTTTTTAATAAAACATTTTGTTTTTATACCCTTTTAATCATAAATGTTTCAACCTTCAACTAAGAAGGTGTGTTAATCGTACTATGATTGAACATAACACTCAGAATCAGTGCAATAAAAAAAGAAAATCATTTAAAGGAGAAGGGCTTTTGAATAAAGCTATAGACAAACTTCCATTTGAACTACATATTCCTTCATATAATTATTGTGGACCTGGGACAAAATTAGAGGAACGCCTACGTAGAGGGGATAAAGGAATTAATCAACTGGATGAGGCTTGTCGTTTACATGATATTGCATACTCAAAAAGTAGTTCTCTCTCAGACCGACACTTTGCTGATAAAATTCTAACCGAGCAAGCGTGGAAAAGATTTAAAGCAAACGATTCATCAACCTCTGAAAAGTTAAGTGGTCTCCTTGTAACCAACATGATGAAAGCTATAACTAAATTTGGAATGGGTAACTGCAAGACCAAAAAAAACACAATTAAAAGAACTAAGAAGACAAATTCAAAAAAGGTTTGCAAACAGAACATGTTTAAAGAGGCTATAAGCGAAGCAAGAAATGCTATTAAAAACAATATAAATTGTTGTGGAACAACAGCTATTGCTAATATTGCTGTGAAGGCTGCAAAAAATGTTATTCAAAATAAGAAAAAACAAATTCAAACACCGAGAGTAATTCCACTTCCAAAAAGTGGTGGTTTTCTACCACTTCTAGCTCCTATTCTAGCTGGTTTATCTGCTGTGGGATCACTAACAGGTGGAGCAGCTGGCGTTGTAAAAGCGCTCAATGATGTACGATCTGCTAAAAGACAGTTTGAAGAAGATAAGCGTCATAATAAGACTATGGAATCAGTTGCTATTCAAGGAAATGGATTGTTCTTAAAACCATATAAAAATGGTCTTGGACTTTTTTTGAACTCAACAAATACAAAAAACTAATTGAATTGCTACCTAACAATCCTTTAAGCAATTTTGATATTCAGCAGTTTGGAAAGAAATACTTGAAGCATTTTAGAGGAGTCTTTATGCGAAACTCTTTACCAAAAGTACCAACATTAAAAGAGTGTGGTGTTATAAATTTGGATAATGAAATTGGCTTGGGTACCCATTGGGTAGCATATATCAGAAATAAAAAAAAATATTGTTAAGTATTTTGATAGTTTTGGAAATTTAAGACCACCCTCAGAAGTAATAAGCTATCTTGGTAAAAAAATAAACTATAATTATATACAAGAACAAGATTTTGATACGTTTATTTGTGGTCATTTATGTTTAAGGTTTTTATTAGAACAATGTAATAAAGTTTTCAAAATATAAAATTAAATATAAATAAATATCGTAAAAAAAAACAAATGTGTCTTTTAATCAAACTCTTCTGAAATTCTCTTGCATTTTACATAATTCCAACCAGCACAACCAACAGAGGTAAGCATTTTGGAATGCTAGTTCTTATTTGATCTTAAGCATATGAACATCGTATTAAGAATATGTTTATCCAATGCACATCCACACACAATCCACACAATCCAAAAAATCCAACTACAAAAGTATATCCCACAACCAAATTTATCACTGAAAATCCAATCCCACAACCAATGTTGAAATGAAAAAAAATACAGATGTTGCTAGAAATCCAACCACTGATAATTATTCCCAATTTGAATCAAACTTGAAATATTCCAACAAAAATTTAATTTTTGAACTAGAAATCCGACTGCAAAAGTATATCCCACAACCAATATTCAAATGAAAATACAAATGGTGCTACAAATCCAACCACTAACACTTATTCCCAATTAGAATTGGGAATGCAAATTGGGTGGAGTAGGAGTGACATAGATTCTGAATTGGGTGGAGTAGGAGTGACATAGGTTTTGAATTGGGTGGAGTAGGAGCTACCCAACCAAAAAATCAATATTCCAACAAAAATTTAATTTTTGAATTAGAAATCCAACTACAAAAGCATATCCCACAACCAATTTATCACAGAAAATCCAATCCCACAACCAATATTCAAATGAAAATACAAATGGCGCTAGAAATCCAACCACTGACACTTATTCCCAATTAGAAACTTGGGAATGCATCCCAATTGGGATGTGCATTCCCAATTGGGATGTGCCGTGCGGTGCCGTGGAGTAGGAGTTACCTATTTATACTACTAGTAATTATCATTGATATAATTTTGCGTTTAATGTTAAAAAATTATTGGTTGGTAAGTGGCACAAAAAAAACTGCGAAATCGTATAAAAGAAAATTTCAAATCAATACAAAAATACCTACTTCGACACTACATTTACGAAAATAGGTATACCTACTTACTAATAGTTAATAAGTTAAAAAAACTTTCAATTGGATTTTCCTAAGAGTCATACATCTTAAAATAGAAGAGCTGACAAAATTGTATTAAAGGTACCTACAACAGCAAACAACATATACATACATATGTACCTACCTACCTACCTAAATATAAACTAATTTTTTTTTTTTTTTGTTTATGCCTAAGGTCCCAGCTTTATTGTTCAAATTTATTTATTAAAAATGATAAAGCAAAAGGAGGATTGGAACATAAAAAGACACAAATTTCAATTATCAAATTAATCAAATTATCTGAACCAACATAAAGAATGCATTTTTGTTTTTATTTTAAACTATATAGGTATTTATAAATACTGTACCTACCTATCTACTAATCTCAAACGAAGTGCTAAGTGTACGGATATTATCGCACTGTCCGGATACTAGTAGGAATTCCCTATGAAATTTCATAAATTACCTGCCTACCTACCAATATCTTTTATATCTAAAATTTGAATTTAAAATCAAACCCACATCCTGAAAAAAAATCACCTACCAATTGATATTTATCTACAAAAAAAAACACCAGCCAAAATATACATAACTATAACCAAACGTATAACTATCCCAATATGTTTCTTCTTCACACAAATAGCATCGTAGCTTCGTATACATAATACAACCATTTTTCATATACAAAATTGTACAAAGGAAGAAGCAGAGTCATGAATGTAAATAAAAACAAAAATCGGTACAAGATCTTAAACAGCTGATGTAAGCATACAAGACATTGCCGTTTTTCATTACATTACATTACATTTCACACTACTCAGCACATAAATGTACAGAGTAGAGAACACAGCACCTTGAGCGACTAGACTATATAAGGTGATAACAACACAAGACATTAGTACAAGACAGAAGGACAGAGGAGAAAGAACAACATACAGAAAGAACACATGACAACAGCACGCGGTAGGTATCGAGACGGTCCCCCATCTTTCTACTAACCACGCTCACTGATGCTTGATTTCGGTGATCGATGGGAACCGAAGCTTTATCAGTGACTAGGCCGTTGCCTGCCGTTTTTCATATAAAAATGCATTGATATAAAGAAATTACAAAAACAAATTCATCGACCTTCATATGGAAGCTTAGTATATGAAAACATATACAAGGATAGATTCAAATAGAATGAAATTAACTGTCTCCCTTATTCTGCTGGCTGCTTATGGGAATGGAAATAATATTTTTCTCTCGCTCCCCCGAAATTTCTCCATTTTCGATACTACCGCCAAAGACGGCATCCGCTCGCGTAAAAAATTTCTGCCCATGAGAGTACTATCACAGATAATAGAGTTACATAGATATCGCATCCAGTGCAAATAAAAATGATCATATTTTTTATCCCCTATTTAAAGCGATTTGTTGAAGTCAAACCTTGCAACCATATTCAACATAACAAAATAAAACCTATAATACAATATCCCAGCAACAGACGACAGATGTTGACCTGTGAGTTGCGTTCGAAAGATAAATAGATACATTTTCTTATTTGAATTCGTGTTCGTTTGCCAATACATATTTATTTAGAAACGAAATCTCATCAAATGGTAACCTTTTTGGATTGATTAAGTGTTTAAAAAAATACTTGTCTTTATAAAGGGTGTCCCAAAATTAACGCAAGAAATCTTGCGTTAATTTTGGGACACCTAAAATTAACGCAAGAAATCTGGCGTTAATTCTGGGACACCCTATAGAATGAAATTAACTGTCTCCCTTATTCTGCTGGCTGCTTATGGGAATGGAAATAATATTTTTCTCTCGGTCCCCGATACTACCGCCAACGAAGGCCGCGTCCGGTGGCGCAAAAAAATGTCTCCCCATGAGAGCTTTGTATATGAAAACCATAGTACTCTCATGGGCAGAAATTTTTTACGCAGGCGGATGCCGTCGTTGGCGGTGTTATATTTATAATTTATAATTGTTATACATAGATATTATATTGCCCTTCTGGCAACTCCTAAAATACTTAAGTATATAATATGTAATAATATAAATATGTATGTATGGTATATCATATTGAAAATGAATTGAAGAGAACATAACGAAATCTAACCTCGTCTTTGATCGACGTATAGAACATGGCGCAAACAAAAGCAATTTAAAAGCGAAAAAAAAAAAAAAAAATTGTGATTTCGTTTAAGTAATAAAAATCCTGTAATTATAAAAGAACTGGTACTTTATACTTAAAGCGTGGCACTGTGATAAACCGAAAAAAATGGATTTTAAAAAACCTAATCCATTAGTGTTAAGCGGCAATTTAAAAGAAAATTGGCAAAGTTTAAACAGTTATATCAAATTTATACAGTGGCCAGCAAAACAGACAAAGAAATTGAGGAAGTCCAGGTGGCTAGATTCTTAAGCTGTGCGGGTGAGGAAGCGATCCAACTGTACACCACTTTTGGTTTATCAGAAAATGACTCCAAGCTAATTAAAAATGTGATGGATGCTTTTGAAAGTTATTGCAATCCTCGTAGCAACGTGGTTTATGAAAGATACGTTTTTTATACAAGGGGCCAACGAGAAGGTGAACCGTTTGACCATTTTATGGCTGACATATCGAAATTGGTGGAAAGTTGTGAGTTTGGTACACAAAAAGAGTCCATGCTTAGAGATCGAGTTGTTATTGGTATAGCTGATCAAAACGTACAAGCTCAGCTTCTAAAAATCGACAATTTAGATTTGGCAAAAGCAATAGAGTTTTGCCGGGTGGCTGAATTGACAGCACGTCAAGTGAAGACAATGCAGAGTCATAGTAGTATCGATGACATACGTAGAAGAAAATTTACCGGTGGTCGCAATGAACAGTTTTCGGGGTCCAGAGATGTGGGTGCAGGTCGGAGAAAAGAACAGTTTTCGAGATTCGGAGAAGAGGGTACTGGTGGTGCAAGAGGTGCAAGAGGTGTAGATAGCAGTGTTAAAAAGAACAGTAATTTAAATAAGAATTATAATGAAAATGTTAAATGTAAAAAATGTAACAAAAAACATAGATATGGTTACTGTCCAGCGTACAACAAAAAATGTTTGGCTTGTAATAAACGCGGTCATTTTCATTCCGTTTGCAATAAAAATGCTTATGTGCGTGAAATAATTGAGCAAGACGAAAGTGATTACTTAGATTATTATACTGAACATATTGATACAGTTAGAGAGATCAGTAGCACGGAATCGATTTGGGTGGAGACGTTGAAGGTTGGTAACAATTTCTTTAATTTTAAATTAGATAGTGGAGCAGATGTTAATGTGCTGCCGTTGAGTTTATTTAAAAAAATTTTAAATTGAAGTCGTCTAAGACCAATCTGGAAGCCTATGGTGGGTTCGCGCTCGAGACGGTAGGTGAAATTGTCATACCTACAACTTATAAGGAGAAATGTTTGAATACTAGATTTGTGGTTGCCAATGTAAATTCGAAACCTATTCTCGGTCTTAGGTCTTGTATTGAATTTAATTTGATAAATAGAGTTAATGCACTTGCAATGTCAGATAGTCAAAAAGATAATTTAATAAAGCGAAACGTAGATGTCTTTAGTGGGATAGGTCGGTTTCCTGATAAGTGTTCAATTGAGGTTAAGTCGGGTACCATTCCTTGCCATCGTCCTCCGAGACGGGTTCCGATCAGCCTTAGAGATAGATTAAAAGAAACTATAAAAGGTATGGAAAGAAAGAAAATTATCACGAAGGTAGACTCTCCTACGGAATGGTGTCATAACCTGGTCGTTGTGGAAAAACCTAATGGAACTCTACGAATATGCTTAGATCCTAAAGAATTAAATAGAAATATAAAACATGAACATTTTCTCATTCCCAAAATTGAAGATTTTTGTTTTGTTATGAGAGACATGAAGCATTTTTCAGTCCTTGACTTAAAAGAAGGATTTTGGCAGCTAGAATTAGATGCAAAATCCAAAAATCTTACTGTTTTTAGTACTCCATTTGGTTGCTATCATTTTAATGTGTTGCCTTTCGGTGTAAATATAGCACCTGAAAAATTTCAAAAAATTAATGAAAAATATTTTGGATGTCTGCCAGGATGTTTTGTATATATCGACGATATTTTAGTGGGGGGTCGGACAGAAAAGGAACATGATGAAAATTTAGAAAGAGTTTTGCAGCGAGCTAGAGAAATAAATGTAAAATTTAACCCTCATAAGCTGCAGTATAAAGTAGAGCAGGTTAAGTATTTGGGACACGTTTACTCTAAGGATGGGTTATCACCTGACCCAGAAAGAATAAAGGCTATTCAAGGAATTAAAAATCCTGAGAATAAAAAGGATTTACAAAAAATTTTCGGAACTTTGAATTTTTTAAGATCCTTTGTGCCTAATTTTGCGGAAATAAATGCACCTTTAAGAGAATTGCTTCGCAAGAATGTAGAATTTGTTTGGACGGAAAAGAATTCTCAGATTCTGAATGAAATTAAAGATAAGCTAGCAAGGGCTACCTCCTTGCATAGTTTTTCTCCTAATGAACCTATAGTTCTTCAAACTGATGCATCTAAAAATGGTCTAGGGTGTTGCTTATTTCAAAATAGAAAGCCAATATGTTTTGCATCAAAGAGTTTAACAACTACAGAAGTTAACTACGCACAGATAGAGAAAGAGTTTTTGGGCATAGTTTATGCGTGTGAAAAGTTTCACGCGTATATCTACGGAAGAAAAGTGACTGTACATACTGATCACAAGCCATTAGTGTCTATTATGACAAAAGAGCTGAGTCAAATTCATTCCACAAGGCTTCAAATGAAAATTAAGCTCCTGAAATATGATTTAGATGTTCAGTATGTACCGGGCAAGTTGCTTCACGTGGCAGACCTACTGTCGCGAAACTTTTTAGACGATAATACTATAAATATGGATAGTTCATTCAGAGATTGTGTACACTCTGATAACTTGAGCGAGTCTAGAAAAGAACAATTTAAAATAGCTATTCAAAATGACAAAATTTCACAGTCTATTATACAACACTTTAAATATGGTTGGCCAAAATCAAAACATGCTTTATCACACGAATTACAATTTTATTGGAATATTAAAGACCACTTATATTTTGAAGATGGATTACTTTTCTATGATGATCGCATCTTTGTCCCACAAAGCTTAGTGCAAGAAATGCTTAGTATTTTGCATGAGTCACACATAGGTGTTAACAAAACCAAAGCAAGGGCTAAACGAATTTTATATTGGCCTATGATGAATCGAGACATCGAAAATGTAGTTTTTAAATGTCGAATTTGTGAAAAGTTCAGAGCTAGCAATAGTCACCATAATTTAATTCCACATCCCATTCCCACTCATCCTTTTCAAAAAATTGGTTGTGATTTACTTGACTTTGGAGGTAGATCTTATTTGATATTAGTAGATTATTTGTCTAAATGGTTGGAAATTAAGCCTATTCCAAACAAAACAGGAAGCAGTGTTATAATCGCACTTAAAAAGATTTTTAGTACCCATGGAATTCCGGAAGTGGTGGTTTCGGATAACCAACCGTTCAGTTCCTATGAATTGAAAAGTTTTGCTAAAAGTTGGAATTTTAATTTTAATTTTTCAAGCAGCTAGAATTAGATGCAAAATCCAAAAATCTTACTGTTTTTAGTACTCCATTTGGTTGCTATCATTTTAATGTGTTGCCTTTCGGTGTAAATATAGCACCTGAAAAATAATAATTTTTCAAGCCCTCGGTATGCACGATCAAATGGTTTAGCCGAAAAAGGAGTTCATATTGCAAAGCAGATACTTCGAAAAGCAAGTGAACAGGGCACTGACATTAACATTGCTCTGTTAGAATATAGGTCAACTCCTCTTTCAACTTTAGGTTATTCACCTTCGGAAATTTTAATGAGCAGAAATTTAAGGACCAAACTTCCCATAAGTATTGAAGCGTTACAGCCTAAGATAATTTCAAACATCTACCAAAAATCTTATGAGCATCAAATGAAATACACTCAAGCTCATAATATGGGAAGGAAAAGAAGTGAGGTAAACTTTAGTAAGGACGAAAATGTAGTCTTTAAAAATGGGAATTCTTGGGAACCAGCAAAAATAGTAGGCAAACATTTCTCACCGCGATCGTACATAATACAAAATGAAAACGGAAGGAAAATCCGGAGAAACACTGAACATATAAGAAGGTCCTTCCATCCTCCTTTAATTTATGATCGAACCTCTACTCCCACCATTGCTGCAGATCGATCAGATACGGTTTCAAATAAAAACATGAAAACTTTACAACAATCAACTAAACCACTTAAAGTTAAGGAAAGCGAGAAACCAAACAATGCAACTTCAACAAATCGATCGGGTTATGTAACGCGCTACGGTAGAGAAATAAGAAAGCCAAATATTTTCGGTTCAAGCTTATAAATTTTGAAGCCCTTTTCAAAAGGGGAGATGTTATATTTATAATTTATAATTGTTATACATAGATATTATATTGCCCTTCTGGCAACTCCTAAAATACTTAAGTATATAATATGTAATAATATAAATATGTATGTATGGTATATCATATTGAAAATGAATTAAAGAGAACATAACGAAATCTAACCTCGTCTTTGATCGACGTATAGAACAGGCGGTAGAATCGAAATTGGAGACATTTCGGGGGAGCGAGAGAAAAATATTATTTCCATTCCCATAAGCAGCCAGCAGAATAAGGAGCTCAGTTAATTTAGCAACCAAAAAGTCGACACAATTTCCTTCATTATATTTAAGTCTATCCTTGTATATGTTTTCATATACTAAGCTTCCATATAAAGGTCGATGAATTTGTTTTTGTAATTTCTTTATATCAATGCATTTTTATATGAAAAACGTCAATGGCTCAATATTGTGTCTAATAAGGGGATGAATAAAGTTTTTGTATGCTTACATCAGCTGTTCAGTATTTTGTACGGATTTTTGTTTTTATTTACATTCATAAGTCTGTTTCTCCTTGCGTACGATCTTTGTATATGAAAAATGATTTGCATTATGTATACAAAGCTACGAAGGGATTTTTGTCTTGCAGATCTTTGCGATGAAGAAGAATATGAAGGTAGTTATGTATATGTTTGGTTATAGTTATGTATATTTTGGCTGGTGGGTAGGTATTTTGCTTTTATTTGGCATTAAGTTTTTCTTCAATAGTTGAAGATTAGATTTGTTTGAGCTTTAAAGATTTTTTTTGGTAGATAGATATCAATTGGTAGGATGATTTTTTTTTCAGGTTGTAGGTATATGTGGGTTTGATTTTAAATTCAAATTTTAAATATAAAAGGTATTGGTAGGTAGGCAGGTATTTCATGAAATACCATAGGGAATTCATGCTAGTATCAGGACACTGATAATATCCGTACACTTTGCACTTTGTTTGAGATTAGTTGATAGGTATGTAAGTACAGTATTTATAAATATGTACATAGTTTTAAACACAAAGAAAAATGCATTCTTTGTGTTGGTCCAGATAATTTAAATAGTTTGATAATTGAAATTTGTGTCTTTTATTTATGTTCCAATCCTACTTTTATTGTATCCCTTATAATAAATAAGTGTTAACTATACACCTTAGCGGGCACATTACAGGACATACAAATGTAGTTTATATTTAGGTAGGTAGGTACCTATGTACCTATATACATACGTTGTTTGTTGTTGTAGGTACCTTTAATACAATTTTGTCAGCTCGTCTATTTTAAGATGTGTGACTTTTAGGAAAATACAATTGAAAGTTTTTTTAACTTATTAATTATTAGCACAGATAAGAAACTATATAAACTTAACTATAGTTTCTTATCTGTGCTATTAGTAAGTATAGTTTCGTAAATGTAGTGTCGAAGTAGGTATTTTTTGTATTGATTTGAAATTTTCTTTTATACCTACGATTTCGAAGTTTTTTTGTGCCACTCACCAACCAATAACTTGTTAACATTAAACGCAAAATTATGCCAATGATAATTACTCATGTTATTTCACAACCTTGTTAAGATGAAGGATTCTTCAGATATTTAAAGTCAATTTAAGACTTAATTTCACAATTTAGAAAATCATGGTCTGAAATTATTTTTTTTACTTGCGTAGGTATTTTATTTATGATCCAATCCTCCTTTTGTTTTATCATTTTTAATAAATAAATGTAAACAATAAAGCTGGGACCTTAGCCATAAACAACAACAACAAATTTAGTTTATATTTAGGTAGGTAGGTATATGTTGTTTGCTGTTGTAGGTAGGTACCTTTAATACAATTTTGTCAGCTCTTCTATTTTAAGATGTGTGACTTTTAGGAAAATCCAATTGAAAGTTTTTTTTTTTTTAACTTATTAACTAGGTTTTAGTAATTATAGTTTCGTAAATATAGTTTCGAAGTAGGTATTTTTTGTATTGATTTGAAATTTTGTTTTATACGATTTCGAAGTTTTTTTGTGCCACTCACCAACCAATAATTTTTTAACATTAAACGCAAAATTATACCTACCAATGATAATTATTAATTACTCATGTTATTTCACAACCTTGGTGTTATAACCTTGTTAAGATGAAGGATTCTTCAGGCATTTAAAGTCAATTTAAGACTTAATTTCACAATTTAGAAAATCATCGGTCTGAACTTAATTTTTTTACTTGCGTCATAGGTACATATGTATATGTAGGTAGGCAAGTTTTGCATTCGTAAAAAATTTCGAACCCAAGATTTTAATTAAAAATGACATTTCGGTGGTAGAGAAGTGGAAGTGGGTCCCCTGATTCCGTCCTGGCCCGTACCTTCACCCCAAAGGCATTAGGTTAATTGACCTAAAATTTGGAAATTAAGGGTAAAAGCCGGTTCGCGTTAAGCGTTCTTAAATTCCCATAGGAAGTTATTGTAATCGGTTCGATTTCTCGACGTTTCAAGGTCCCTTGAGTCGAAATAAAAGATTTTTAGAGAGATGTCTGTGCGTGCGTGTGTACGTACGTTCGGGAAGTTTTTTTCGTCGTCCATAGCTCAAGAACAAATAGAGATATCGACTTCAAATAAATTTTGTTATACAGATAATAATGCAGAAAGATGCAGAAAGGACAACAAAGCTCGGACCTTATAGAGGGCATAAACAACATACATATGTATATGTAAATATGGTTTATATTTAGGCAGGCATCTATGTGTTGCTTAGGCCGATAGATTTTTGTATTTCTCTAGAAGGGTACCCCACGTTATTTTGGTTTTAAGTTTTCTCAAAAACTTATCAACTGATTTCAATAGTTTTCTTTCTGCACAAGCTTTTATGTATATTGGCTTTATTTTTGGATATTTTAAAAAAATAGGACATTTTTTCAAAATTCGATGTATCCAAAATGGGTCATTAGTTTTTTACGAAACTGTATATTAATTAGTTCAAAATAACTGCATACCAAAAATATATAATATTTTATTTAAAATTGAAAAATTGTATGTGTACAAAATTAATTTAAGAAGTAAACTGCTCTAAAGATTTTCAAATAAGAATTTTGAAACATTAAGGTTTTTTTGAGAAATCAAATTTTGGAAACAAGCTTTTTAACAGGTACATTTTTAAATTTAAAAATACAGGAAATATTTTAAATAGTCTTGGTTTGTCAATTGAACTGATTCGTTCTAAAATTGCCTCTACCTCCTACACGAAGAGACATAGACCGACATTTCGGTAGTCAAAAGTGCACGTACGAGTATACGTATATTCTAAAACAGTAGTAAAACGTTATGTTTATTTCAAATTTATAGAAAACTTACTCCTAAGTTAAAAACTTTGCTCTGGCATATCAAAATTGGATTTGGTAGAATTTAGATATCTTAAGACTTAGACAAAGGCATCAAATTTATGTAAGCACAATTACAAAGTCATAATAGGTACTTTTCTAAAAATAAAAATCCAAATAAAGTCTTGTACCTTATTAAAAGTAAACATTTGCTTATCCCCTTGATCATTCAAAATTGTTGATAGAAAGGTCCTTCTTTTAATAAATACCTAAATAGGTATATCATAAGAACTTACAGGCAAAAGTATGTTTCAAAATTTGTCCTTGAAACACTTTTTTGACCGGAAGTTATAACTACCTACTTTATAAACTGAAAGATAGGTAGATATGTGTTAATTTTTAAAACAAACAAATTTAAAAGTTCCTCATCCCATTTAAAAAATTCACTACCATTAAAAAACGTCCAAAAATTAAATATCCACCTTTTCATAATAGGTACCTATGTTGTCAACAATTTTGTTACCAGCTTTTAAATAATATTGTATTAAGTATCAATTAACAAATTTATTTATTAAAAAAAATCATCATTTATCATTATGCATCCCAATATTTTTGCGTTCCGAACGTGAATTTTAAGTTTTTGCGTTTTAACGTGAACGTGAATTTTACGTTTTAACGTGAATTTTACGTTTTTGCGTTTTAACGTGAACGTGAATTTTACGTTTTAACGTGAATCTTACGTTTTTTGCGTTACGTGAACGTGAATTTTACGTTTTAACGTGAATTTTACGTTTTAACGTGAATTTTACGTTTTTTGCGTTACGTGAACGTGAATTTTACGTTTTTACGTTCTAAAGTTTGCTACGCATGGTCCAGAACCCCAAATAATACCGGTAACTAACGTTTGCTAAGCATGGTCCAGAACCCAAAATAATATCGGTATTTAGCATAGATCGGAACCCTGGCGATGCCGGTGCACCGGTGTTTTAGAACCCTGGTGATGCATGCCGGTGCACCGGTGCAGCAGCGGTATTTAGCATAGATCAGAACCCTGGTGCAACACCGGTGCACCGGTGATCCAGAACCCTCTAGTTACAACTACTGTCATAAATAATGTTGAATATTTTCCAAGATCCTGAAATAAGTGAAAGTATTTCTAAATATGAGTACCATACTTATTCACCATATCAAAACAATTTTGAACGAAATGACATCATTCAGATTTGTATACAACATCAAAATCTTAATGTTCTCCCTTCGGAAAGTTTTTTATATATTGAAGGATCACTATCGACAGCAGATGTAAAAGAAATAGTCAATACAAAACTTATAAACAATGCCATGGCTTTTCTTTTTGATGAAATACGTTATGAACTTAATGGCAAGGAAATCGACTACAATAGAAATGTCGGATTAACATCAACGATCAAAAACTATTTATCTTTAACTAAAAATGAAAGTGATATGCTATTTCATGCATCCTGGTCTCCTGACTCACCTATTAATTTGAAACCATTTCATTTTAATTATTGTATTCCACTGAACAAACTTTTAGGATTCGCTGAAGATTATAAAAAAATCATTCCAAATGCTCGACATGATCTTATTATCACTCGTTCAAGAGTGGATGAAAACGCATTGATCTCTCCAACCAATGAAAAAGTACAAATTAACATTCAAAAAATACAATGGAAAGTACCCCACGTAACCTTAACAGATTCCATGAAATTAAGTTTATATAAATCTATAAGTAAAAGCAGCTCTATGAAAATTGGTTTCCGAAACTGGGATCTTTATGAATATCCCATGCTGCCAAGTTCTGATCATCATATCTGGAATGTCAAAACAACAACACAACAACAGTGATCCCTATGTAACTCTTTCTTTGAATAATTGCCATGTTCGTCCTCATCTTGAATATGCTTCGCAGGTGTGGACTCCCTATTACGAAATTCATGAGAAACGTATTGAATCAATTCAACATAATTTCATTCGCTTTGCCCTAAAGGGTCTTCCTTGGGATGATCCTTATGATCTGCCTCCCTATGAACATCGTATTCAGCTTCTTCAAATGCAATCTCTCCATCAAAGGCGTGTTAATAATGACTTAGTATTTTTTCATCAACTCATTAATGGTGAAATTGATGCACCTTATTTACTATCTTGTGTACATTTGAATTACCGAAGCGGAACTCATCACCTGCGTACATTTGATTTTATACATATTGACTTCCATAGAACTAACTATGGGAAGAATAAAGCATTAAGTCGAATGAGCATTTTATATAATTTAAACTGTTCATAGATAGATTTAAATTTAAATAAGGTGGGATTAAAATCATTGTTTAGAACCAGTGCTCCACTATCGTAAACGTCTTTATTTTATTTTTTTGATGTTATGTAATAATTCATGTTAAATGTAACACATGCACTTATGATGAGCCTCTGATCGTAGTTTGACGCTTGCTATAAGCTTATTACTTTCTGAAAATTCTGAAGTGAAAAAACACAAATAGAAAAACCTCGATACATTGTTTTTGCTTTACAAACTGGAAAAAATAAAAATTTGGCTGCTGATCCTACAACGTTTGATCATTGTAATCTAACAGACTTAAAAGTTTATTTAAGCTCTGATGTTTATCCACATGAAGATTTCAATGTTTCTTTTGAAAAAAACAGATATAGCCTGTTTTACAAAATGTATACAGACTTTCAAAAATCTTACTATAATAAAAACATCACTGAACCTCTTCTTTCCTGGGAATTATTCAAATCACATGCTCCAGTTTTTGTGGTAGACTGCAGACACCAAAATGAAACTATGAAAACAGGACCCATCGACATACGTTTGGAAATGAGAACATCAAAACAACTTCCTGCAAATACTTCAGCTTACTGCCTTATGCTTCATGATAGAATTATTGACTATAATCCGCTTGAACAAGTTGTTACCAGAATAGTTTGAGAATATATAAGAAATAAAAAAAAAATATTGTTAAGTATTTTGATAGTTTTGGAAATTTAAGACCACCCTCAGAAGTAATTAGCTATCTTGGTAACAAAATAAACTATAATTATATACAAGAACAAGATTTTGATACGTTTATTTGTGGTCATTTATGTTTAAGGTTTTTATTAGAACAATGTAATAAAGTTTTCAAAATATAAAATTAAATATAAATAAATATCATAAAAAAAACAAATGTGTCTTTTGATCAAACTCTTCTGAAATTCTCTTGCATTGTACATAATTCTAACCAGTACAACCAACAGAGGTAAGTATTTTGGAATGCTAGTTCTTATTTGATCTTAAGCATATGAACATCCTATTAAGAATATGTTTATCCAATGCACACATCAATTTTATATTGCATACCGTGCAGGTAATGTTGTGCTATCCAAAAAAAACCAACTACAAAAGTATATCCCACAACCAAATTTATCACTGAAATTCCAATCCCACAACCAATGTTGAAATGAAAAAAAATACAGATGGTGCTAGAAATCCAACCACTGATAATTATTCCCAATTTGAATCAAACTTGAAATATTCCAACAAAAATTTAATTTTTGAACTAGAAATCCGACTGCAAAAGTATATCCCACAACCAATATTCAAATGAAAATACAAATGGTGCTACAAATCCAACCACTAACACTTATTCCCAATTAGAATTGGGAATGCAAATTGGGTGGAGTAGGAGTGACATAGATTCTGAATTGGGTGGAGTAGGAGTGACATAGGTTTTGAATTGGGTGGAGTAGGAGCTACCCAACCAAAAAATCAATATTCCAACAAAAATTTAATTTTTGAATTAGAAATCCAACTACAAAAGCATATCCCACAACCAATTTATCACAGAAAATCCAATCCCACAACCAATATTCAAATGAAAATACAAATGGCGCTAGAAATCCAACCACTGACACTTATTCCCAATTAGAAACTTGGGAATGCATCCCAATTGGGATGTGCCGTGCGGTGCCGTGCCGTGGAGTAGGAGTTACCTATTTATACTACTTGCCAAGTTCTGATCATCATATTTGGAATGTCAAAACAACAACACAAATAGAAAAACCTCGATACATTGTTTTTGCTTTACAAACTGGGAAAAATAAAAATTTGGCTGCTGATCCTACAACGTTTGATCATTGTAATCTAACAGACTTAAAAGTTTATTTAAACTCTGATGTTTATCCACATGAAGATTTCAATGTTTCTTTTGAAAAAAAACAGATATAGCCTGTTTTACAAAATGAATACAGACTTTCAAAAATCTTACTATAATAAAAACATCACTGAACCTCTTCTTTCCTGGGAATTATTCAAATCACATGCTCCAGTTTTTGTGGTAGACTGCAGACACCAAAATGAAACTATGAAAACAGGACCCATCGACATACGTTTGGAAATGAGAACATCAAAACAAATTCCTGCAAATACTTCAGCTTAAGCAATATTCACATGAGCACGACCAACGACCAACGAATGAACGAATATTCGTCGATTTTGACATTTCTTTCACATGAGAGTTTTTAATTCGTCGCGAATGAAGTTTGACATTCACCACCGAAACCAAAACAAGAACGAATTTTTTAGGTTAAGTACGCGCGATTTTTTTATTCGTTGCGAGTGTGGATAATGTTGAACGCGAATAAAGTTTGACAGTTCGTATCAACTGTAATTTTTTTCGCGACGAATAAATTTGTTTTCTTAAATTTATTAATATATGATATTGAAAAGTAAAAGTATGCATCATAAATCAAATAGAAACTATATTGCTATCGTTTTGTTAAGAATTTGTGTGGAAATATGTCTTCAAACGTATATAAACTCACATTTTGTAATTCATTCGTCGTTCGTTGGTCGCGCTCATGTGAATGATGCTTTACTGCCTTATGCTTCATGAACATGATAGAATTATTGACTACAATCCGCTTGAACAAGTTGTTACCAGAATAGTTTGAGAATATATACGAAATAAAAGAAAAAATATTGTTAAGTATTTTGATAGTTTTGGAAATTTAAGACCACCCTCAGAAGTAATAAGCTATCTTGGTAAAAAAATAAACTATAATTATATACAAGAACAAGATTTTGATACGTTTATTTGTGGTCATTTATGTTTAAGGTTTTTATTAGAACAATGTAATAAAGTTTTCAAAATATAAAATTAAATATAAATAAATATCGTAAAAAAAAAAACAAATGTGTCTTTTAATCAAACTCTTCTGAAATTCTCTTGCATTGTACATAATTCTAACCAGCACAAGCAACAGAGGTAAGCAGGGGCGAACGCAGGTAGGGGTTTTGGGGGTTAAAACCCCGCCGAAATATCAGAATATGTGCAGTAATCAAATATCCATTATTGTTCGAAAAACAAAAAACAGAAATGGTACAAAATTAATTTCCAACTCAAATTCTCAAACTATGTTAAACGAAAAATCTTAATAAATTTGCTACGGTGGTGACGCGTCAAGTTAAGGAAATAAAGGTATGAAAGAGATAGAATAATAAGGTATAAGTTCTCCCAGATATACTTTTAGTGAGAGAACCAATGAATAAAATAACTTGCTTATCAAAACAGCTCAAAGAATTTTTTAATGATACTACAGTTTTGAAAAATTTCACTTAAACCTATACAAAATGGCTTGTAGAGGGTAACAAAATAAATTGCGTTAGCTGGAGAACCAAAACCTTTGAAACCCTTTAAACTATTTTGTTTGCTGTAAGTTGAGAAATTTTATGAAGTCGGGCTGGTGGTTTTAAGACTTGGAAGCACGAAATTAGAAAACATTTCATTGAATTTCGATCTATAATATTTAGAAGGTCAATCATAAAATTGATACCTTTCATACAAATCGTCTTCATAAGGCTTTTGACATTTTAATAAGTATTTGTTTTTAAATTTTCAAATAAAATGTCTCGTAACTTAATTTACTCAATGGCTGCGTTCAATCTCAGACAGATAGGGTATCCGGATACCTTTTTGTTAGTGTTTTACGTGTAAAAAGACATCTGATCAGAAACAGCTGAGATGTCAAAAAAGGAATCCAAAGGTATCCAAGAATTTCTGGGGTATGTAGGTATCTGACAGAAGAGCTGATTCAACACATGGTTGAATTTCAAGAAACTTGAAAATTGATTTCAGATTCTTGTATTTATTAGTAAACAAAAAGATACAAAATGTTAGTTGAAGTTGTATTTGAGGATGTTCTGTACATAATAGACGATGAAGAAGCTATTTGCCTCCGAATTTTAGAAGGTAATTATGATCTATTTTTTTAAACTTCAAAATTGACTTATTTTGTTCTCGTTTTGTAGATGACCAATTTGCTAGGTCTTACCTCATAATCATCATCATCGTCCGACGAATCAGTTGAATTATCCATTAAATGTTTTATCTTACAACAATTTTGACTTCGAAGCTTAAATGTTTCTCTGCTTTTTGTGAACAGTTGAAAGTTGTTTTTATTTTTTGACAGCTATCTCAATACAGCTATCCAACTCGTTCAACAAGGTATCTAAAAATCCACCTATCCAAGATACCTAACACAAGATTGAACGCAGCCAATCAGTTTCTTTATTTTTGAAGTTTAATTGATTTAGAAACAGCTTAAACATAGGTTCCGTCGTGTTTATTTTTAGACTCCAGATTATCGTTTTAAAATGGGTTTAAATTGTCTATGAATAACATAAACGGAAGTTTAATTTAGAAAAGACAAAATCAGAACTTATCAAGAAACTATGAATATGACCATATGTCTTCGGTCTAAAGGTGCGGAACGCATTCAAAATCATTATTTCTAGTATTTTCATGGTGAGTGGTACGGTATAGGGTAAATTTAAATACCTATGCGAAAACAAACAAAAGATAACTGTGAAAATAGAAAAATCTCACCTCATCTCTTTGTTTCTTTAACTCACATTTATTATAGGAAATAAGGCCTACAAACTTAAACATGCAAAATGCATATAAAAAATAAGTTTTAGCTTTGAAGTCAAAGTCAAACTGTTTTGTCAATCGTGAAAGCAAGTCATATGTGTATATATGTATGTAATTTTTATTCATACATGTTTTTAGTACCTATATAAAACAGTGCCAAAAAAGAAAAAAAACACGACATTTAAAATAAAAAAATAATATAATATATATATTTTTTGAAACCCCCCCCGAAATTATTTTCTGCGTTCGCCCCTGGAGGTAAGTATTTTGGAATGCTAGTTCTTATTTGATCTTAAGCATATGAACATCGTATTAAGATTATGTTTATCCAATGCACACATCAATTTTATATTGCATACCGTGCAGGTGCTAATGTTGTGCTATCCAAAAAATCCAACTACAAAAGTATATCCCACAACCAAATTTATCACTGAAAATCCAATCCCACAACCAATGTTGAAATGAAAAAAAAATACAGATGGTGCTAGAAATCCAACCACTGATAATTATTCCCAATTTGAATCAAACTTGAAATATTCCAACAAAAATTTAATTTTTGAACTAGAAATCCGACTGCAAAAGTATATCCCACAACCAATATTCAAATGAAAATACAAATGGTGCTACAAATCCAACCACTAACACTTATTCCCAATTAGAATTGGGAATGCAAATTGGGTGGAGTAGGAGTGACATAGATTCTGAATTGGGTGGAGTAGGAGTGACATAGGTTTTGAATTGGGTGGAGTAGGAGCTACCCAACCAAAAAATCAATATTCCAACAAAAATTTAATTTTTGAATTAGAAATCCAACTACAAAAGCATATCCCACAACCAATTTATCACAGAAAATCCAATCCCACAACCAATATTCAAATGAAAATACAAATGGCGCTAGAAATCCAACCACTGACACTTATTCCCAATTAGAAACTTGGGAATGCATCCCAATTGGGATGTGCCGTGCGGTGCCGTGCCGTGGAGTAGGAGTTACCTATTTATACTACTTGCCAAGTTCTGATCATCATATTTGGAATGTCAAAACAACAACACAAATAGAAAAACCTCGATACATTGTTTTTGCTTTACAAACTGGGAAAAATAAAAATTTGGCTGCTGATCCTACAACGTTTGATCATTGTAATCTAACAGACTTAAAAGTTTATTTAAACTCTGATGTTTATCCACATGAAGATTTCAATGTTTCTTTTGAAAAAAAACAGATATAGCCTGTTTTACAAAATGAATACAGACTTTCAAAAATCTTACTATAATAAAAACATCACTGAACCTCTTCTTTCCTGGGAATTATTCAAATCACATGCTCCAGTTTTTGTGGTAGACTGCAGACACCAAAATGAAACTATGAAAACAGGACCCATCGACATACGTTTGGAAATGAGAACATCAAAACAAATTCCTGCAAATACTTCAGCTTAAGCAATATTCACATGAGCACGACCAACGACCAACGAATGAACGAATATTCGTCGATTTTGACATTTCTTTCACATGAGAGTTTTTAATTCGTCGCGAATGAAGTTTGACATTCACCACCGAAACCAAAACAAGAACGAATTTTTTAGGTTAAGTACGCGCGATTTTTTTATTCGTTGCGAGTGTGGATAATGTTGAACGCGAATAAAGTTTGACAGTTCGTATCAACTGTAATTTTTTTCGCGACGAATAAATTTGTTTTCTTAAATTTATTAATATATGATATTGAAAAGTAAAAGTATGCATCATAAATCAAATAGAAACTATATTGCTATCGTTTTGTTAAGAATTTGTGTGGAAATATGTCTTCAAACGTATATAAACTCACATTTTGTAATTCATTCGTCGTTCGTTGGTCGCGCTCATGTGAATGATGCTTTACTGCCTTATGCTTCATGAACATGATAGAATTATTGACTACAATCCGCTTGAACAAGTTGTTACCAGAATAGTTTGAGAATATATACGAAATAAAAGAAAAAATATTGTTAAGTATTTTGATAGTTTTGGAAATTTAAGACCACCCTCAGAAGTAATAAGCTATCTTGGTAAAAAAATAAACTATAATTATATACAAGAACAAGATTTTGATACGTTTATTTGTGGTCATTTATGTTTAAGGTTTTTATTAGAACAATGTAATAAAGTTTTCAAAATATAAAATTAAATATAAATAAATATCGTAAAAAAAAAAACAAATGTGTCTTTTAATCAAACTCTTCTGAAATTCTCTTGCATTGTACATAATTCTAACCAGCACAAGCAACAGAGGTAAGCAGGGGCGAACGCAGGTAGGGGTTTTGGGGGTTAAAACCCCGCCGAAATATCAGAATATGTGCAGTAATCAAATATCCATTATTGTTCGAAAAACAAAAAACAGAAATGGTACAAAATTAATTTCCAACTCAAATTCTCAAACTAT
Source organism: Eupeodes latifasciatus (assembly GCA_920104205.1). Taxonomy (NCBI): domain Eukaryota; kingdom Metazoa; phylum Arthropoda; class Insecta; order Diptera; family Syrphidae; genus Eupeodes; species Eupeodes latifasciatus. Next base: position 28,795,565 of record OV049927.1, read on the forward strand.
GTTAAACGAAAAATCTTAATAAATTTGCTACGGTGGTGACGCGTCAAGTTAAGGAAATAAAGGTATGAAAGAGATAGAATAATAAGGTATAAGTTCTCCCAGATATACTTTTAGTGAGAGAACCAATGAATAAAATAACTTGCTTATCAAAACAGCTCAAAGAATTTTTTAATGATACTACAGTTTTGAAAAATTTCACTTAAACCTATACAAAATGGCTTGTAGAGGGTAACAAAATAAATTGCGTTAGCTGGAGAACCAAAACCTTTGAAACCCTTTAAACTATTTTGTTTGCTGTAAGTTGAGAAATTTTATGAAGTCGGGCTGGTGGTTTTAAGACTTGGAAGCACGAAATTAGAAAACATTTCATTGAATTTCGATCTATAATATTTAGAAGGTCAATCATAAAATTGATACCTTTCATACAAATCGTCTTCATAAGGCTTTTGACATTTTAATAAGTATTTGTTTTTAAATTTTCAAATAAAATGTCTCGTAACTTAATTTACTCAATGGCTGCGTTCAATCTCAGACAGATAGGGTATCCGGATACCTTTTTGTTAGTGTTTTACGTGTAAAAAGACATCTGATCAGAAACAGCTGAGATGTCAAAAAAGGAATCCAAAGGTATCCAAGAATTTCTGGGGTATGTAGGTATCTGACAGAAGAGCTGATTCAACACATGGTTGAATTTCAAGAAACTTGAAAATTGATTTCAGATTCTTGTATTTATTAGTAAACAAAAAGATACAAAATGTTAGTTGAAGTTGTATTTGAGGATGTTCTGTACATAATAGACGATGAAGAAGCTATTTGCCTCCGAATTTTAGAAGGTAATTATGATCTATTTTTTTAAACTTCAAAATTGACTTATTTTGTTCTCGTTTTGTAGATGACCAATTTGCTAGGTCTTACCTCATAATCATCATCATCGTCCGACGAATCAGTTGAATTATCCATTAAATGTTTTATCTTACAACAATTTTGACTTCGAAGCTTAAATGTTTCTCTGCTTTTTGTGAACAGTTGAAAGTTGTTTTTATTTTTTGACAGCTATCTCAATACAGCTATCCAACTCGTTCAACAAGGTATCTAAAAATCCACCTATCCAAGATACCTAACACAAGATTGAACGCAGCCAATCAGTTTCTTTATTTTTGAAGTTTAATTGATTTAGAAACAGCTTAAACATAGGTTCCGTCGTGTTTATTTTTAGACTCCAGATTATCGTTTTAAAATGGGTTTAAATTGTCTATGAATAACATAAACGGAAGTTTAATTTAGAAAAGACAAAATCAGAACTTATCAAGAAACTATGAATATGACCATATGTCTTCGGTCTAAAGGTGCGGAACGCATTCAAAATCATTATTTCTAGTATTTTCATGGTGAGTGGTACGGTATAGGGTAAATTTAAATACCTATGCGAAAACAAACAAAAGATAACTGTGAAAATAGAAAAATCTCACCTCATCTCTTTGTTTCTTTAACTCACATTTATTATAGGAAATAAGGCCTACAAACTTAAACATGCAAAATGCATATAAAAAATAAGTTTTAGCTTTGAAGTCAAAGTCAAACTGTTTTGTCAATCGTGAAAGCAAGTCATATGTGTATATATGTATGTAATTTTTATTCATACATGTTTTTAGTACCTATATAAAACAGTGCCAAAAAAGAAAAAAAACACGACATTTAAAATAAAAAAATAATATAATATATATATTTTTTGAAACCCCCCCCGAAATTATTTTCTGCGTTCGCCCCTGGAGGTAAGTATTTTGGAATGCTAGTTCTTATTTGATCTTAAGCATATGAACATCGTATTAAGATTATGTTTATCCAATGCACACATCAATTTTATATTGCATACCGTGCAGGTGCTAATGTTGTGCTATCCAAAAAATCCAACTACAAAAGTATATCCCACAACCAAATTTATCACTGAAAATCCAATCCCACAACCAATGTTGAAATGAAAAAAAAATACAGATGGTGCTAGAAATCCAACCACTGATAATTATTCCCAATTTGAATCAAACTTGAAATATTCCAACAAAAATTTAATTTTTGAACTAGAAATCCGACTGCAAAAGTATATCCCACAACCAATATTGAAATGAAAATACAAATCGTGCTACGAATCCAACCACTAACACTTATTCCCAATTAGAATTGGGAATGCAAATTGGGTGGAGTAGGAGTGACATAGATTCTGAATTGGGTGGAGTAGGAGTGACATAGGTTTTGAATTGGGTGGAGTAGGAGCTACCCAACCAAAAAATCAATATTCCAACAAAAATTTAATTTTTGAATTAGAAATCCAACTACAAAAGCATATCCCACAACCAATTTATCACAGAAAATCCAATCCCACAACCAATATTCAAATGAAAATACAAATGGCGCTAGAAATCCAACCACTGACACTTATTCCCAATTAGAAACTTGGGAATGCATCCCAATTGGGATGTGCATTCCCAATTGGGATATGCCGTGCGGTGCAGTGCCGTGGAGTAGGAGTTACCTATTTATACTACTATTACTCATGTTATTTCACAACCTTGGTGTTATAGCCTTGTTAAGATGAAGGATTCTTCAGATATTTAAAGTCAATTTAAGACTTAATTTCACAATTTAGAAAATCATGGTCTGAAATAAATTTTTTTACTTGCGTCATATAGGCAAATTTTGCATTCGTAAAAAATTTCGAACTCAAGAATCAAAAATGACATTTCGATGGTAGAGAAGTAGAAAAAAAGTGAGTCCACTGATTCCGTCCTGGCCCGTACCTTCACCCCAAGGCATTAGGTTGATTGACCTAAAATTTGGAAAGTAAGGGTAAGAGCCGATTCGCGTTAAGTGTTCTAAATTCCCATAGGAAGTTATTGTAATCGGTCCGTTTTCTCGACGTTTCAAGATCCCTAGAGTCGAAATAAAAGATTTTTAGAGAGATGTCTGTGCGTGCGTGTGTACGTACGTTCGGGAAGTTTTTTTCGTCGTCCATAGCCCAAGAACCAATAGAGATATCGACTTAAAATACATTTTGTTATACAGATAAAAATGCAGAAAGATACAGAAAGGACTCTAAAAAATTGAGTGGGTGGTTTTTACCAAAGCAATTTAAAAAAAGGTGAAAATGTTGGTTAACCCTAAATATATCACGAACCAATAACGCTAGGGACTTGAATTAAATTTTATATTATATGTACATATATTGTAACGCAATACAAAACTAATATATTTTTTGGAAAAAAAATCAAATTAAGGGTTTTTTATAAATCAAAAAAACTGAACAAAAATATTTGTCACCTCGAATATTTTACGAACAAAAATATTGTTTTCAACTTTCACTTAAATTTTGAGAAAAATCGAATTGACAGTTTTCTTGCAAAAAATAAAAAACATTACTAAAAGTTGGTAAAAAATTACTTTCGACTCAAATATCTTTACAAAAATTAAAAAATATTGGCTTCAAACTAATTTAATCTCACTGTGATTTTTTATAAAAGTCCAACAGTCAGTTTTTTCATAAAAAATTAAAAATCTACAAAAAATAGTACGCAACATTGGTAAACAATTATGTTCGGTTCTCGAAATCTCGCGAACAATAGAAAATATTGATCTCAAATTAATTTAATTCATCCAATTTGTATTTGTTTATATAAGATCGCACACCAGGATCTTTTTTAATATGAAATGTATGGCTTTTATTTATATTACATAAATTCTACTTTTTGCTCCATTTTTAACAAATTAATGTGGACAACAAAGCTCGGACCTTATAGAGGGCATAAAAAACATATATGTAAATATGGTTTATATTTAGGCAGGCATCTACATATGTGTTGCTTAAGCCGATAGATTTTTGTATTGCTCCAGAAGGGGAACCCCCACGTTATTTTGGTTTTAAGTTTTCTCAAGAACAAATCAACTGATTTCAATAGTTTTTTTCTGCACAAGCTCTTATATTGGCTTTTTTTTTGGAATTTTTTTAAAAAATAGTACATTTTTTTCAAAATTCGATGTATCCAAAATGGGTCATTAGTTTCTTACGAAACTGTATATTAATTAGTTCAATATAACTGCATACCAAAAATATATATTTTAACTAAAATTGAAAAATTGTATGTGTACAAAATTAATTTAAAAAGTAAACTGCTCTAAAGATTTTCAAATAAGAATTTTGAAACATTAAGGTTTTTTTTTTTTATAAATCAAATTTTGGAAACAAGCTTTTTTAACAGGAACATTTTTAAATTTAAAAATACAGGAAATATTTTAAATAGTCTTGGTTTGTCAATTGAACTGATTCGTTCTAAAATTGCCTCTACCTCCTACACGAAGAGACGTACGTACGTATATTTTAAAACAGTAGTAAAACGTTATGTTTATTTCAAATTTATAGAAAAATTATTCCTAAGTTAAAAACTTTGCTCTGGCATACAAAAATTGGATTTGCTAGAATTTACATAGATATATCTTTAGACTGAGACAAAGGCATCAAATTTATGTAAGTACAATTACAAATGCTAATACTTCTCTAAAAATAAAGATCCAAATAAAGTCTTTTACCTTATTAAAAGTAAACATTTGCTTATACCCTTGATCATTCAAAATTGTTGATAGGAAGGTCCTTCTTTTAATAAATACCTAAATAGGTATATCATAAGAACTTACGTTAAAACGTAAAAACGAAAAATTTGCGTTGAAACGTAAAGTTCACGTTCACGTTAAAACGTAAAAACGTAAAATTCACGTTCACCATAAAACGCAAAAAAACGTAAGATTCACGTTCACGTTAAAACGTAAAACGTAAAATTCACGTTCACGTTAAAACGCAAAAACGTAAAATTCGCGTTAAAACGTAAAATTCACGTTCACGCTTGTTTTGTCTTATTTGTGTTAAATTTCCTTTTTGTATGTTGACTGTATAATTTGTAGATTTGTAGACCTAGTTTTTAGTTTTGTTAAATGTCTTTATGATAAAAAAAAACAAAAATGATAGTTTTAATTTTGAATAATTATTAATGTTTAATTTAAGTAATGTGTTTGTACAATATAATAAGTCGATAAGTTTTTGTTTTTTGTTACCAATGTCCAAGATGTTTACTGTGTGGTGTCCAAAATCGAAAGAGGTAGAATTTAGTATTTTACAAATTGATTTAGCATAAACAAATATGAGGCAAAAGAAGAATGCAAGAAATAAGTTACGTTAGGATTTACAAGAGCGAATTAAATTAGTTATTTGTTGAATAAAATAGGGTGTTGTTAGACATTGTTTGGCATTTTTACAAAAAAAAAAATATATTTTGTGATTTGATTCCCAAACATTCAGCCCCCCCTGGAAGACTCCGGTCTTTCAGAAAACGGCAACGGGGCTACTTTCACAATCGGTCGGATATAATCGCCATTGTTGGTACGTACTGTGACGACACGACATCTGCCATCCTTCCCAGGGTGAACAAGTATAACTCGTCCCAGCATCCATTTCGATGGTGGAAGATTCGGTTCTTTCAGCAGCACCATATCGTTTTCTTGAATGTCTCGTCTAATCATCTGCCATTTGGGTCGATTTTGTAAGGATGTTAAATACTCCTTATGCCACTGCTTCCAGAATCCTTGCATAAGAGTCTGTAAGAGATGCCAATTAGAACTTATCGAAATATTTGAAAAGTTTAAAGCAGGTTGAGGAATTGTACAATATGCTTCTCCGATCATAAAATGAGACGGAGTAAGTGCGATTGGTTCAAAATCAGATGTCTGCCACATGGGGCGCGAATTGAGCAAACATTCGATTTGGGTGAGGAGAGTATACATCTCCTCATATGTAAGTATATGTTCGCCGATAACACGTTTGATATGCCGCTTTACGGATTTCACACCCGCCTCCCATAGTCCACCAAAATGGGGTGCAGAAGGTGGTATGAATTTCCAATCGATGTCATCTTTGGACAGATGATCTGCGATAATGTTATTTCGCTGTTGATTCATCAGCAGCTCATGCATCTCTCCGAGTAGCCGCTTAGCACCATGAAAATTTGTTGCATTGTCACTCCATATTTCTGTAGGTTTTCCTCGGCGCGATACGAAGCGATCTAAGGCCAGAAGAAAGGCACTGGATGACAAGTCACCGACAAGTTCAATATGAACTCCCTTTGTCACGAAACAAACGAATAGGGCTATGTACCCTTTGACGAACTTTGGATTTCTACCTCGAGCCAAACGAAGGGTTATAGGGCCAGCATAGTCACAACCAACTTTACTAAAAGGTCTTGAAAACCGAACCCTTTCGATTGGAAGATTTCCCATCAATTGTTCGGAGTTACATTTTCGCTGCTTAAAGCAATCAACGCAATTATTAACTACCTTTCGCACAAGGTTTCGGCAACCTAAAATATGATAATTTTGTTTTAATAAAGATACCATTAATGAAACACCGGCATGTAAATAATGTCTGTGAGTATATTCCACGATAAGTTGAGTGATAGGGTGCGATTTAGAAATAATTATAGGGTGTTTTTCATTAAACGAAAGTTCAGAGTTTTGTAACCGACCACCAACGCGAAGAACATTCATACTATCAAGAAATGGAGCAAACGGTAAGAGTTTATTTCGCGAGGGCAAGGATTTTTTGTTTTTAAGTGTTTCGATTTCAAACGAAAATAAAATATTTTGAGCAGCTTTTATGAGACAAATTTTAGCATGATTTATTTCTTGAGTTGATAGAGGTTGAAGATTTCGTAGTTCCAGAGATAAGCGACGATTTTTTATGAAGCGAAAAATGTATGCAACCACGCGTACCGACCTCATCCAGTTTGATGATTTAGATATAATTAGTCTTAATATATTGTTTTCATTTATATTCGATACGAATACCTGGACTATGTTCGACTTCCTTTCCTCCAATTGCTCACTTGAAATATTTTCTAGCTTAGTTCGAGATTCAGGCCATTTATTCCGCTCCATTTTGAGCCAAGCTGGTCCGTTCCACCAGATATCAATCAAGGCCAATTGAGATGACGAAATTCCTCTTGAGGCGACATCAGCAGGATTGTCTGCAGATCGAACATGGTTCCACGATTTTACCGGTATAGTTGATATGATCTCCGACGTTCTATTCCCAATGAAAACTGACCATTTTTTGGGTGGTGCTGAAAGCCAATGCAAAACAATTGACGAGTCTGTCCATGCAAAAACTTGCATTTTGGTAATCTGTAACGAAAGCTTGATTTTGTTTATTAAACGGGTTAGTAAAAGAGCTCCACAGAGCTCAAGTCTTGGAAGTGAAAGCACTTTGATTGGAGCAACCTTGCTCTTTGCAGCGACTAATGAAATCGAGATACTTCCGTCCGGATTTTCACTTCGGCAATAAACTACAGCTGCGTAGGCATCCAAAGATGCATCACAAAAGGCATGAAATTCGTAATTTAGTTTGTTCTTCCACATAAGTCTAGGAATGAAAATTGATTCCACTAAATGAAGTTCATCGCGAATGGTTATCCAGCGCTGAGAGAGCTCCTGTGGGATTTGATCATCCCATCCTACCGCCTGTCTCCACAAATCCTGGAAGAATATTTTCACAGCCACTACAACCGGAGCGAGAAAACCAAGAGGATCAAAAATCCGAGATGCCTCAGATAGAATACGCCGTTTTGTATACGATGTTGACTGGTCAAGATTTACTTTATAGGAAAAGCAGTCTTTGGATGGACACCATTGCAGCCCGAGAACCTTCACCGTCAGAGAGTTTTCGAAGTCGATAGGAGACAGCTCCCTTTGATCTTCAGGCAAAGATAGTAAAAGTGGCCAGCAGTTAGTTGTCCATTTACGAAGATTGAAGCCGGCAGACGATAAAACCTGCACAAGCTCCCTTTGAATTGCGATTACATCATCAACCGTGTCAGCACCTGTTACTAAATCGTCAACGTAAAAGTCACTGAGAATTATTGAAGAAACTCGAGGATGTGTTTTAGCTGAGTCTAAGGCCAATTGTTTAAGCGCGCGTTTTGCTAAAAATGAAGCAGCTGAAGTGCCGTAGGTTACAGTTAAAAGCCTATAATGTTTTATTGAAGATTCAGGATTTTCCCGCCATAGAATCCTTTGAAAGTTTGTGTGGTTTGGCGAGATCCAGATTTGCCGGTACATCTTTTCGATGTCTCCAGACATTGTATATGTGTGGCGACGAGAACGTAGACATATTGTAAAGATGTCACGTTGGATTTCAGGACCAACGAAAAGGGATTCATTTAAAGAATTTGAATCAACTGACGATTTTGCCGAACCATCAAATACTACCCTCACCTTCGTGGTGCTACTATCAGCTTTGAATACAGCGTGGTGAGGTAGATAGTAGGAGTTGATGGCCGAATTATTTATTTCTTTGGAGGATATTTCTTCCATATGACCCAACGAAATGTATTCATTCAAGAAACGAGCATATTGTGTTTTTAGTTCAGGATCACGAAGAAATCTCTTTTCCATTGATTGAAGACGATTGAATGCGATCCGAAAAGAATTTCCAAATCTTGGATTGAAATCAGATTTGAATGGTAAATTAACCATATATCTACCATCTGAATGTCGATGATGAAATGATCTTCAGCCTTTTGTTCTTCAAGAGACAAAGGTGAATCACAATTGACTTCCTCTAGACGCCAAAAACGTTCTAGATCAAACACCTGGGAATGATCAAGTTGTGTGCAGAATGCCCGTACTCCGACAGTAGATTCATTAGATAAAAGTTGATGACAGCTTCCGGCTATCACCCATCCGAAAATAGTTAACATTGAGTTAGGAATACCCTGTTCTGATTTTGAAGTTTCGAGAATAATATTGAATATGTTATCCGCTCCGATTAGAATGTCGATTGGGCCAGGTTCATTGAATTTTGGATCGGCTAGATCCAACGAATGAAATTGATGTGTCTTTAAATTCAGCGAAAGTGGTGGAAGCATAGATGTAAGTTTTGATATTACATGAAAGTCGATATCTATGCAATTGGAATTAAAGCGAGAGTGTAATTTCAATGAAATAAGGCCATTTGTTGTGCCCGCAGAAGTCGATGCGACTCCGACAATAGGAATACGAGATGGTTTCTTAGGAAGACCCAAACGTTGGAGAGCCTTCTCCGTAATAAACGAAATTTGGGATCCTGAGTCGAGCAGAACGCGAATGTTTTGAAACGAACCAAGCTTGTCTTGGACTTTGACAACGGCAGTTGGAAGAATTGTCGATGAATAAACATTGGATTCGAGAGAATGATGAGTAATGATGGAAGAGTTCGAAGGATTTTGTGACGACGATTGTTCATTTTTTTGTTGATTTATTGTATTAGGCGATGTATTTTGTGGATCATGTACCAAAGTATGATGTCGGCAGTTGCATTTTTTGCACCGAAATTTTGAATTGCATTTGTTAGATGCATGTCCAACTATAAGACAGTTGAAACAAATAGAGTTTTCCTTGACAAATTCGCGACGCGCGTTAATGTCAAGAGCGAGAAATGTTTCACAAAAAGGAAGGATATGATCCTCCTTGCACATTGGGCAACTTGGTTTTGTTTCAACGAAATGCGAGCGAATATTGTTTTGAACTTTAACTGTTTTTTGAGGGCGATTGAAAGAAACACACGATTCGAGACAGTTACATCGATTTTGTAGGAAAGTAAGAAATTCTTGAATAGTACAATCATTTCGAGATTCTATCTTTTCTGACCACGCTTGCTTTGTTTCACTGTCCAACTTTTGAAGAAGAATATAGATCAACCAAGGATCTCTAGAGTTCATTTGTAACGCATTTAATCCACGAATTATTTCGTCAGCTCCATTTGTAATCTTACGTAAAATTTCAAGATTTGAGCTAAGAGACGATGGCAAGGACATATAACCTTTGATGAACGAATGCACGATCAAATTTTTTTTATCGTAACGCGATTCAAGTTTATCCCATGCTTCAAGATAGTTCTCTTCAGTACACGAGATATGTTTTAAAAGATCAGCAGCTTCTCCACCAAGAAATGATTTCAAATATTGAAATTTTTGCGTAGCGGTTAGAGAAGTGTTGCAATCAATTGTTCCCGTGAACAAATCTTTAAATACCGGCCAATCCTTATAATCCCCATTGAAAATTGGAATTACAAGTTTGGGTAACACGACCGATCGACGAGAATTCGTTTGTTCTAATTTCTGCAAAAGTGAAGCGCTTTGTTTGGATGCTGCATCACTAGCTTTGTTTGAATGTTTGCGAATTGCACCAGAAAAAACAGAACAAGCTTGAATATATTTTATTTCGTATTCACCGTATTCAGGCTCGGGATCTACGAAACCATCTTCATCATAGAATTCGTATAATTTATCCTGCTGCAGAACAAATTCTGCCCAGGCCTCCTGAAGCTTCTGAAGATGAATCTCAAGCATGTCTATAGGCGTTGAATCATCGACGGATTCCGATAATGTAAAAGCCCTAGTGATAGTACCCTTTGCACGACCGCGTTTTTGTTTTACAATATTCATTGTAGCAAAATATTTTAAAATGAAGTGAAATTTTCTAAAGTATTTTTGATTTGAACGATTGAATTGTGTGCGTTGTAATATAATTTGTAAGATATATGTACAACCGAATGCTCTTTGTAATATATATATATAATGTACAACACGTGTTTATTGAAAATTCAATAAGGTTTGAATTATTTTTTGTCATATAATTTAACACGAATCAGAATAAGTTTATGCCGAAAATTCTGATTAATGTATGTTAGGAATAACAGCTTTGCATAAAGCAAGATCACGTATTTGATTATATTCAATTTTGTATATAAAAGGTTCATGCAATTAATTTAAAATAATGTTTATGCAATTAAAGTTTTTTTTACATATATAAATCATGCAAATCTTATAATGCGTCGACCCGTTCACGAGGAGCACTTTTATCAGTCATAATACCTAAGCACATATATACATAATTTATCGAGCCGCACTGTTATGCATCTGATTAATTGATTACGAAATTAATTACACTTTCGCGCTTGATCACAAGATGAATTCGGCGAGCAAAGGACCAATATGTTTTGTCTTATTTGTGTTAAATTTCCTTTTTGTATGTGGACTGTATAATTTGTAGATTTGTAGACCTAGTTTTTAGTTTTGTTAAATGTCTTTATGATAAAAAAAACCAAAAATGATAGTTTTAATTTTGAATAATTATTAATGTTTAATTTAAGTAATGTGTTTGTACAATATAATAAGTCGATAAGTTTTTGTTTTTTGTTACCAATGTCCAAGATGTTTACTGTGTGGTGTCCAAAATCGAAAGAGGTAGAATTTAGTATTTTACAAATTGATTTAGCATAAACAAATATGAGGCAAAAGAAGAATGCAAGAAATAAGTTACGTTAGGATTTACAAGAGCGAATTAAATTAGTTATTTGTTGAATAAAATAGGGTGTTGTTAGACATTGTTTGGCATTTTTACAAAAAAAAAAATATATTTTGTGATTTGATTCCCAAACAACGCTAAAACGCAAAAAACGTAAAATTCAAGTTCACGTTAAAACGCAAATAACGTAAAATTCACGTTAAAACGTAAAATTCACGTTCACGTTAAAACGCAAAAACGTAAAAATTCACGTTCACGTTAAAACGCAAAAACGTAAAATTCACGTTCGGAACGCAAAAATCACCATAGGAAACTGAACAAAATCATGAACAGAACATGATGTTTAAGAGTTAAGTTTTTTCAGAAAAGATGGTCCATATGAGTGAAGAGAGAAAAGAATCGTTAAGTAAAAAGACATGTTAATTTTTGTAATATTTTTTTATTTTTTAATTAAATTTTAAGGTCACTGCCACAAGATCAGTTTTACATTTCATTTTCAAGTTCTATTCGATAATGACCCCAAGCTAGTGTATTTATATTATTGGTACATATAAATCTTTTGTCATCAGAACAACTTAAACTTAATTTGTTTATACATTCGGTGTATATAGTATAGTATGGTGTTTAAATCTAAAGTTCAACATTTTACTATAGAAGTTTTGTTTGTGTAGCAAACAGTCTCTGTAATTTTGTAAAGACATTTTTTTACAGCTGCTGATTTAACACCCTTAGCCTTTTTTATTAGTGCTGCATCTTCTATGTCTATACTATAAATTTTAGCTCTTAATCCTATAAATTCCTTCATTATTCTATTATTATTTTCATCCTTCATAAATCCTAACTTTTTCACATTGATAGTCTGAAGTATCAAATTTATCTATTATATCATTTCTTATATCATTGTAAAAATCATCTGTTCTTATTTTATAGATAAATGAGTCGGTATCCATGTAGGCCAGATGTAGGTTGTCAGTAAATTTAGGTTTCATGTATGCATAATGAAAGTCGTACACTTTATACTTTGAAATCTCCAAAACACAAAAACCTAAGTATATAGGCTTATTATATACACTGTAAATTCGTTTTAACTGAATAGCAGCCATGGTTTTCGAAAATTCTAATATGCTATGAAAATTAGGTTTAGCTATAAGAGCGCGACTACCGAGATGGGTGCCTTTGCTTTCTATTGAATCGACAATTCGAACATCTTTTCGTTTGTCTACATTTTCCATAGTTTTTCCGAATACAGCATTATTACAAAGTTTACGCTGATCCTTTTCAAACTTTGTGGTGGTTTTTTTTCTTAGTTCATTGTTTAAATCAATATATTTTTTCAGCCATTGAAATTGTTTGAATTGCATCACTCTATGAATTTTCTTAAGCACCAAACCATTATCAAGGCATTGAATTAATGTTTTGTGATGAATTATCTAATTAACTTTATTATTCAAATCAGCAATCTGATGCTTTAGAATTTTTGAATGGAATAAATTTTGAGGATGTTTAAAGTCAACGGAAATAAAAATATTTTAAAAATATTTAAATAGGGGTAGCACTATATTTCTATAAGGATGAATGCCGACAATTAAAAATTACGATTATAATACGTGCATTGATATATCAAGACCCTGATACATGGTTACCATCATGTCACTCATCTGACTAATAGGACTTGACCATCTATATCTATTGCTTTAGGATTTTTCCTGGATTGAGGTAATAATTAGTGTAACAAAAGCCTAATACCTCACTACCATCATATCATTCATTTGTCTAATAGGGCTATACCTTTATCTATTGCTTTGCTAGCATCATGTCAATCATATTACTAAACCCTGTCCCTTATCATTAAAATCCTGAAAAATGATCCAAGGATTATTTTTATTGCGGAATACAAATGTACATATGTCAATAAGGTCAACACATTATTTTATCTATAGGGATGGATGCCGATAATTAAAATATGCATTCATAATGATCGCCATACATAAATTTATCCAACTGCTTCCTTATATACACCGATGATATTCCAAGTGTCAACAATACAAATTTATGATAAGGTTAACTACATGAATGAATGCGGGGAAAAACTCTATTGTTCTACTATTAGCAATCAATATGATATAAGCATGTATTATTACCCCAATACTTCTTTTCATTAGTTACTTTTCACCCCAAAGAAACCTTTTGCAATGTGTAATACGACATTTAGGATCATATCCTGTATATGACTACTTTCCTACCCCCGATCACAGATAAGAAACTATACAGATGTCTCATACCCACAGAAGAAAATGTCCCATATTTTGTTCACTACTCCTTGGCTATCAACTGACAAAAAGCTTTTTGTCAGTTGATCTTCAAGCACAAAAAGCTGTTTTTGATTGCACATATTGGCTTGCCAGTATGCCTGTTCAAAGCTATGTGTATAACTATAAAAAATTCTAAAGTTGTTTTTTCTCTCAAGTCAACGTCCATAGAGACAAAGAAAAAAAGAAACTGTTTTGGTTTCGATGATGTTTTGGTGCCGATGATGTTACCATATTTCAGTTGCTATTGTTCAAGCGATGTAGGTATTTTATGCTATTTATGCTATTTATTATTGAATATGAAAATAAAAACCATAGTTATTAATTTTTCCATGTTATATTTTACTATATCAAATAAAACAATATACATATATGTTGAAAATACATTTAAGAAAGGAAGAGAAGATGAGTTAAGTGCAAGACATTTTAAAAATAATTTGTATGGATTCCTATGGTAACACTGATGCAAATGTACGTGCGCCGCTGGTGAGCGTATGAGGCTAAGTTTTGGTTGCCTTCCTTATTTTGATTTTTTTTGATACATATATTGAACAGTGTTGGGACCTCGCAGAAGCAAAAGAGTGGTAGAAATGATGTCAAAAAGGTGGTAGAAAAGTGGTAGAAATTAAAACCCATTTTTATGTAGTAAATCTTATATTCAATAAATTATTAAAAAATACAAAAAATTAAATAAACAATAAATTAGTTCTTTCAGTTTCAAATATCACAATTCACAATAATTAAATTAGTTAGAAAAACTTAAAATTATTTTTTCCTATATAGACCGCCGGAAAATTTAAATTTTGAAGCATATTTCAGTAATGCTTCCGGAGGATTAAAATTCTGAAAATTTACAGAAATTTCCCTTTCAGCCAAAATGTTGTGAACGGTTGTAGTTTTTAATTTATTTCTTTTTTCATTTTTTATATTTTTTAAATCTGAAAATAGCGCTGCTATGCGGAAGATATGTTTTCAAAAATTAAATTGTCCATTCCGTCTTTTAAGTTTTTTATCAAAAGCCATTGTGAAACAATGTCATCAGTTTTAAAAATTTGGACTAATTGATTTTCTCCAATTAATTTTCTCCACTCATTATTAATTAACTTTATATAATAGCTGCACATAACTTTTCGTAGTTGCATTACATCTTGTTCAACAATATCATTTTCAAATAAGTACCTTTCAAAGTAAAGGCCAAAAATACATTGGGAATATGGTAAATAGTTTTCACTGTTTTTTATATTTGTGTTTACATTCATATTTACTGGTTTTACAAAATTTTTCATTAAATTTAATTTTAATGTAGTCATTCTTTCGAATATCAAGTGTAATTTTGTGTTCTCAGATTGAAATGTTTTATTTAACTCGTTTATAGTTTTAAGATTTATTGACAAAAAATTTAAATATACCTACTATAAATATTAAAAGGTAGAGTTTTTTAATGATAGGTGAACGGTGAGTTGCAAAAAGTGGTAGAATTTGCTTTTTAGGTGGTAGATTTTCATGAACACCAAAAAGTGGTAGAAATACCACTTAAGTGGTAGAAGTCCCAACACTGATATTGAACGCATGTGTGTATGTCATGTATCCATAGATATATGTATATGACAAAAGGGTAAGTTTCAATTTCGGTCTTTTTGTTGTTTGTTGATTGTTTCTTTGTTGTCCTATGCAAAACGTAAGTTGCGTATTTTGTGAACTTAAACAGGTGTAGGTAGGTACTCATGTAAATAATTTCGATACAAAAAAGAGGCTCGGATGTGACCCACACTGATAACTTACTATTGATGCCCACTTAAATTTTTCAAAATTTATTTTTTTTATTTGGAAAAATTGTATTAGTAAGTAAGTATGCAAAAATATACATTTAAGCTGTTTTCTTTGGAAATAGATGTATCGAAAAGTTAAATCAATATATTTTGAAGTTTGGTTTCTCTCAAATAAACATTGTCTTAAATTGTTACAAAACATTAACAACAATATTTCTATGGGATGAAACAACTTTAAAGTCAATATCTTTCTTTATTCAATCTAATTTATAAATTCAACTAGGTTAATCATTTTTTTATTTTTTGCTTAAGGTTTTTAGTTTTCTGTAAAATAAAAAATTGTTGTTAATAACAACAATTTGTACAATTTCTTTCTTTCTTTTTTCTTTCTCCTTTACCCGATATTTCAGTTTAAGAATCAATTTCACGTTTTTTTAGTACTTTTTTTTAGGTTTAAATTAAAGGAAAAAACTATCGGTTGATTAACTTTTTATTTTAAACTATATTTTAAACATTTTTTGTATTAAATTAAATAAGTTTGAAGTCAATATCTTTCTCTGTTTTCAAGATGCTTTAGTAGAAACTATTTTTACCAGTTTTTAGTAGTTTTCTAAAAAAAATAGTTAATTGGGATGTTAAAATAGGTCTATTAAGTTTTGTTTAGAAGTTTGTATATGTTTAATACATCACTGCTCTTAGCCTATTTAAGCAAAGGTGGTTTTATAAAAAGTTTAAGAGACAATTTTTGGCCTTGACAATTAAAAATAAAATATATACATATAAAAATAAATAAATATATATATAAAAAAAAAACTGTCATCAAATAATTAAATCCATTGTTTTGATCGCTGTAAGGTATCATTTCAACCAGATCTGCTTGCCACAAGTCATCATATCGCTTTATGATAACATGACGACGTTTGATCATAATTTTCAAGTATTTTGTATAAAGGAAGCAGAACGAGAAAAATTGTATCTTACCATATATTCGCCAAGATCCGCTACGATTCTATCACCCCACCGTGTCGTAACCTTTCGCAAGGTATAAATGTTATATTTTAGACCCATTTCCAACTCCGATAGCTTTTTTGTTGGCTTGAATCCACTGGCTAGGGTTAGTAAACTTTGCAATAATGCTGTATTCGGAAAAACTATGGAAAATGTAGACAAACGAAAAGATGTTCGAATTGTCGATTCAATAGAAAGCAAAGGCACCCATCTCGGTAGTCGCGCTCTTATAGCTAAACCTAATTTTCATAGCATATTAGAATTTTCGAAAACCATGGCTGCTATTCAGTTAAAACGAATTTACAGTGAACATATAATAATAAGCCTATATACTTAGGTTTTTGTGTTTTGGAGATTTCAAAGTATAAAATGTACGACTTTCATTATGCATACACGAAACCTAAATTTACTGACAACCTACATCTGGCCTACATGGATACCGACTCATTTATTTATAAAATAAGAACAGATGATTTTTACAATGATATAAGAAATGATATAATAGATAAATTTGATACTTCAGACTATCCACCCCAAAACCGCTACGGTATTGCCCCAGCTCAATGTGAAAAAGTTAGGATTTATGAAGGATGAAAATAATGATAGAATAATGAAGGAATTTATAGGATTAAGAGCTAAAATATATAGTATAGACATAGAAGATGCAGCACTAATAAAAAAGGCTAAGGGTGTTAAATCAGCAGCTGTAAAAAAATGTCTTTACAAAATTACAGAGATTGTTTGCTATACAAACAAAACTTCTATAGTAAAATGTTGAACTTTAGATTTAAACACCATACTATATACACCGAATGTATAAACAAATTAAGTTTAAGTTGTTCTGATGACAAAAGATTTATATGTACCAATAATATAAATACACTAGCTTGGGGTCATTATCGAATAGAACTTGAAAATGAAATGTAAAACTGATCTTGTGGCAGTGACCTTAAAATTTAATTAAAAAATAAAAAAATATTACAAAAATTAACATGTCTTTTTACTTAACGATTCTTTTCTCTCTTCACTCATATGGACCATCTTTTCTGAAAAAACTTAACTCTTAAACATCATGTTCTGTTCATGATTTTGTTCAGTTTCCTATGGTGATTTTTGCGTTCCGAACGTGAATTTTACGTTTTTGCGTTTTAACGTGAACGTGAATTTTTACGTTTTTGCGTTTTAACGTGAACGTGAATTTTACGTTTTAACGTGAATTTTACGTTATTTGCGTTTTAACGTGAACGTGAATTTTACGTTTTAACGTTTTAACGTGAACGTGAATTTTACGTTTCAACGCGAATTTTTCGTTTTTGCGTTTTAACGTAAGTTCTTATGATATACCTATTTAGGTATTTATTAAAAGAAGGACCTTCCTATCAACAATTTTGAATGATCAAGTGTATAAGCAAATGTTTACTTTAAATAAGGTAAAAGACTTTATTTGGATCTTTATTTTTAGAGAAGTATTAGCATTTGTAATTGTACTTACATGAATTTGATGCCTTTGTATCAGTCTAAAGATACATATATCTAAGTATGTAAATTCTAGCAAATCCAATTTTTGTATGCCAGAGCAAAGTTTTTAACTGAGGAATAATTTTTCTATAAATTTGAAATAAACATAACGTTTTACTACTGTTTTAAAATATACGTACGTACGTCTCTTCGTGTAGGAGGTAGAGGCAATTTTAGAACGAATCAGTTCAATTGACAAACCAAGACTATTTAAAATATTTCCTGTATTTTTAAATTTAAAAATGTACCTGTTAAAAAAGCTTGTTTCCAAAATTTGATTTATCAAAAAAAAAACCTTAATGCTTCAAAATTCTTATTTGAAAATCTTTAGAGCAGTTTACTTTTTAAATTAATTTTGTACATATACAATTTTTCAATTTTAGTTAAAATATTATATATTTTTGGTATGCAGTTATTTTGAACTAATTAATATACAGTTTCGTAAGAAACTAATGACCCATTTTGGATACATCGAATTTTGAAAAAAATGTACTATTTTTTAAAAAATCCAAAAATAAAGCCAATATAAGAGCTTGTGCAGAAAAAAACTATTAAATCAGTTGATTTGTTCTTGAAAAAACTTAAAACCAAAATAACGTGGGGTAACCCTTCTGGAGCAATACAAAAATCTATCGGCTAAAGCAACACATATGTACATATGTAGATGCCTGCCTAAATGTAAACCATATTTACATATATGTTTTTTATGCCCTCTATAAGGTCCGAGCTTTGTTGTCCACATTAATTTGTTAAAAATGGAGCAAAAAGTAGAATTTATGTAATATAAATAAAAGCCATACATTTCATATTAAAAAAGATCCTGGTGTGCGATCTTATATAAACAAACACAAATTGGATGAATTAAATTAATTTGAGATCAATATCTTCTATTGTTCGCGAGATTTCGAGAACCGAACATAATTGTTTACCAATGTTGCGTACTATTTTTTGTAGATTTTTAATTTTTTATGAAAAAACTGACTGTTGGACTTTTATAAAAAAAAATCACTGTGAGATTAAATTAGTTTGAAGCCAATATTTTTAATTTTTGTAAAGATATTTGAGTCGAAAGTAATTTTTTACCAACTTTAATAATGTTTTTATTTTTTGCAAAAAAAACTGTAAATTCGATTTTTCTCAAAATTTAAGTGAAAGTTGAAAACAATATTTTTGTTCGTAAAATATTCGAGGTGACAAATATTTTTGTTCAGTTTTTTTGATTTATAAAAAACCGTTAATTTGATTTTTTTTTCCAAAAAATATATTAGTTTTGTATCGCGTTACAATATATGTACATATAATATAAAATTTAATTCAAGTCTCTAGCGTTATTGGTTCGTGATATATTTAGGGTTAACCAAAATGTTCACCTTTTTTAAATTGCTTTGGTAAAAACCACCCACTCAATTTTTTTAGAGTCCTTTCTGTATCTTTCTGCATTTTTATCTGTATAACAAAA
Source organism: Eupeodes latifasciatus (assembly GCA_920104205.1). Classification (NCBI taxonomy): domain Eukaryota; kingdom Metazoa; phylum Arthropoda; class Insecta; order Diptera; family Syrphidae; genus Eupeodes; species Eupeodes latifasciatus. Next base: position 28,815,004 of record OV049927.1, read on the forward strand.
TTCATTTGAAGTCGATATCTCTATTGGTTCTTGGAATTTAAGAACGCTTAACGCGAATCGGCTCTTACCCTTAATTTCCATTTTAGGTCAATCAACCTAATGCCTTGGGGTGAAGGTACGGGCCAGGACGAAATCAGGGGACCCACTTCCACTTCTCTACCAACGAAATGTCATTTTTGATTAAAATCTTGAGTACGAAATTTTTTACGAATGCAAAACTTGCCTACCTACATATACCTATGACGCAAGTAAAAAAATTAAGTTCAGACCCATGATTTTCTAAATTGTGAAATTAAGCCTTAAATTGACTTTAAATATCTGAAGAATCCTTCATCTTAACAAGGTTTTAACAACAAGGTTGTGAAATAACATGAGTAATTAATAATTATCATTGGTAGGTATAATTTTGCGTTTAATGTTAAAAAATTATTGGTTGGTGAGTGGCACAAAAAAACTTCGAAATCGTATAAAAGAAGATTTCAAATCAATACAAAAAATACCTACTTCGACACTAACCTTACGAAACTATACTTACTAATAGTTATATATAAGTTAAAAAAACTTTCTATTGGATTTTCCTAAAAGTCACACATCTTAAAACAGAAGAGCTGACAAAATTGTATTAAAGGTAGGTACCTACAACAGCAAACAACATATACCTACCTACCTACCTAAATATAAACTAAATTTGTTGTTATTGTTTATGGCTAAGGTCACAGCTTTATTGTTTACATTTATTTATTAAAACTGATAAAACAAAAGGAGGATTGGAACATAAAAAGACACAAATTTCAATTATCAAATTAATCAAATTATCTGAACCAACATAAAGAATGCATTTTTGTTTTTATTTTTATTTTAAACTACATAGGTATTTATAAATACTATACCTACCTATATCTACTAATCTCAAACAAAGTGCTAAGTGTACGGATATTATCGCACTGTCCGGATACTAGTAGGAATTCCCTATGAAATTTCATAAATTACCTGCCTACCTACCAATATCTTTTATATCTAAAATTTGAATTTAAAATCAAACCCGCATCCTGAAAAAAAATCAGCTACCAATTGATATTTATCTACAAAAAAAAACTTTAAGGTCAAACAAATCTAATCTTCAAATACTGCAGAAAAACTTAATGCCAAATAAAAGCAAAATGCCCACTCGACAAAATATACATAACTATAATCAAACGTATAACTATCCCAATATGTTTCTTCTTCACAAAAATCGCATCTTAGCGTAGCTTCGTATGCATAAACAACAATTTTTCATATACAAAGATCGTACACAAGGAGAAGCAGAGTCATGAATGTAAATAAAAACAAAAATCGGTACAAGATCCTGAACAGCTGGTGTAAGCATACAAAAATTTCATTCATCCCCTTATTAGACACAATATTGAGACATTGCCGTTTTCCATATAAAAGTGCATTGATATAAAGAAAAAACAAATTCATCGACCTTCAGAAACTTTACATAAAGACGAATTTTTGAAACCCGCTTACAAATGTTCTTTAAATGAGGCTGACAAAATTTAAATAACATAATGTGTATCTTTTCCTTACATTTACATATTTCAAAGGCTAAAGTAGTACCCGTGGCGTGATGGTTAGTGCGTTGGACTGTCATGGGTTCGATCGCTGCCTATGCCATCTAAAGTTTTTTTCACGGGTATTGCCTTTTCCGAGGAATTGGTAATTTCTCCAAGAGTAATTCTTGTCATGAAAAAGTGCTTTCTCAAATCAGTCGTTCGGATTCGGCTTTAAACTGTAGGTCCCCTCCATCACTGACAACAGTACTCGCACACAGGAATGGTTGAGAGTTGTAAGTCACTAGGCCCTAGTTCTCAATGGACTGTTGCGCCACCCAATTTATTTATTTATAAAGTGAAAACTTTATGTATTAGATTATTTTAGATCACTTATGTCCAGCAAGATATGGTCTAACTATAAAATTTGCACGACTCCCTGTATAAGAAAGCATAAAATGCCATATTTAAGAGTTAAAATACAATAGTTTAGAAGGGTTTCAGTGCATTTCACGCAGGAATGTTAGAAATTGTGTTGAAACTTTGCTTTTTTCCAAAAATTTAATATTCTGTTCTTGTTGACAATCATGTATTAATTATTTATTCAAACCTTAAGTTTTTACAATTTCTATATGTATTTAATTATTTATTTAACTTTTATAACCTTTATAATTTCCATTGTAAATGAATATTTTTAAGCCATGAAAGAGATCCCATCTCAAGGCTTTTATAAAATAAATAAAATGAAATGAAATGAAATGAAATGGCATTTCTAAAAATGCGAAGAACGCTTCAAAATTATAGATGCAAAAATATAGAAAATGGGAAAGTTTGCCAGAAAAATATGATCTTTTCGGTAGGAAAATAAAATAAAATTCGAAAAAAATACTGTTTTGCGTGAATTTTTTGAAAATATTTTAATCTTAAAGGATTCAACAAAACTTAAGAAATGTAGAGAGAAAAATGTTTGGTTCTTGAATTTAAGGAAATAGTTGCATTTAAATAGATACATACTCTAAAAATGAAATAAAAACAAATTAAGGTAAACAAAGGTAAACAAATAAGTTGGGAAGAAGCTTTAGTGTTGCACTCACAAATTACTTACACGTTGCAGAATCTCTTTTCACTTCAGTTCGCAGGAGATTCAAAGCTTTTATATTAAATTAATAGATATGAAACGTTTATTATGTTTTTCAATTAGCCATTATTTTTACGAAAGTGTCACTTTTGCTGTTCTTGGGACATTTATATTCTTGAAATCGGTGTTTAAATATCAGTTTTAAGGCATCTAAAGTAAATTCACTTCAAAAAGTACTTTTCTTTAATGTTTTAAGATCTTAAAAATTTTAGATTTAATAGAAAATCAATTTTAAAAGAAAAAACACTTACACACGAGTTTCAGGAATTAAAAGGCAACTTAATATCAAATTGGCGATCCCTTATTCAAGGTTTCTTCTTAAGAACCTAAATATTTGCTCTTTCTCTTAGAAACAAATCTTATGAAAATAATTTAAAGCATTACTAAAGTTTTTCAAAATTCTAAATTGTTTGAAAAAAAGATTTTAGTTGTTTTTGAAAGCAAACCACTTTTTAGTGAATGTCATGTAATTACTTTCAAATCTTAAAATGAAATCTTTACTCATATGACAACCCCCCTCCTGGATCGTCCATTGGTCAAAAGTTAATGAATTTGAGCTGCGCGGTTGGAATAGGTCTGGATTGCCGATTCATATTATGTTCTTGGTCTAGTTTTCAGTTAAAAGTAATATACTTGTAGCATAAAAGTTTAACGCAGTAAGGGGCCAGTTATAGCTATCATTGAAATCAATCCGGACATTTTTTTGAATGGATATTTGACTATGTTTACCTTTGATTAGAAATGAAAATTATATACTGATCGATCGAATATCAAACAACAAATTTTTTTGAGAAAAAAAAGTTTAACTGCGAATTTATTTTTCGCTCAAAATTTATTTTTCTATTTTCCGGACGGCAATTCATTTTCCTGAACAGGTGATACTTTTAAGTTCAAAAGTGAAACAAATCGTTCTACTCATCTGTGTTCACACAATTTCAATTATTTTTGTCAAAAATGTTTATTTTGGTGTATTTCAATCAGTACATTTGTTTCAATGACAGAAATTTAGAATACTCGCTATAAACGACCTACCAAATTATTGGTTTCAATAATAAAAATCAATGATAGCTATATATTGGGCCATAAAATACAAATTTTATTTTCATATATAAAAATAAGTAATTACAAATATATAAAAGGGGTCATATCCACTAACGCAATACGATAAGCTTTGAATTGAATCTCCCAGGGGGGGGGGGGGGTTAGCGTTGTCATGACCCCTACGACCCCCTTCCCCTGAATCCGCCTTTGATTTTAGCTGAAGCGTTAGAAATAAAAATAAGATTTAGGAATAATTTCCTTTTTTCTGCAACTTATGGAGGCTTTGTTTTGTACTTATCAGGCGAACTAGGATCTCAAATCAACATAATTGTGCATTTAATTTAATTTAAGTAATTATTTTTTGTATACCTAGATACATTAAATAAAAAGATAAACTAACAAATCGAGAAAAAAGAAAAGGACAAATTAATCACTCAATCAAAGTGTTTATAGGTGAGTAACACAATTAGGTGGCCAAAATAAAAGATTAAGCTACCTCAATGTTCTTTTTCTGTCTAGATTAGATTAAAAAAAATATTACACTCAAACATCAAGGCGGTTTAATAGTCAAAACATCGACAGACCGCCGCGCCGGCCGGCCGGACGGCGACAAACGTACAGATGGACAGATGGACAGATCGAAAAAAGAGTAAACGGACCTGTGAATGGCCGACCGAAGGCGATTATTTCACTCTATAAATAGTCGTTTGAGTATTGAGTGTTATTAACCAAGGAACAAAGACGGTTTTTCTGTTTGAAAAAAATAAATACAACTTTTTATTTCTGGCTCTTTTCGTCTATCAAAAATACTGCTGGTTGTTTGATGAAACGCTGACAATGAATATTCCCAAAAAACGCTAGCTGAAACGTTTTTGAGACAAAATGTGTGCTGCTTTATTCTACATATATACACACTTTATGACTTTATGCATGACTTTTGGTGGCAGTCTTTTGAGATTTATTCTGTTAAGATTGTGGGCATCGCGCGAAATAATATAAAAAAATAAAACTATAGGTAACGATAAAATAAACACACATTTGTATCTTTTGTATTTATTTATATATTAAAACCAAAACTGAAACTAGAACTGTTTTCCAGAAATATAAAAAAATAAATACGGCGAACAAAATAAATATTGAAAACTTGAATATCAATTTCGGTTAAAAATTAGTTGATAATTTTTTTTTTATATTAAAAAGGACAAATTTTCTTGTGCAACCAACAATAAGTTTGAAAAATAAATAAAATAAATTCAATTGATAAAAATGTAAATAAGGTTTTGTATATTATAAACAAGTCCTCAGAATTCGCGCGTAAGGTTAGAAACGCGAAGTCTCGGTCGTAGGTTATTTTTAGTATTTTTTTTTGTTTTTTATTTAAATAAAAAAAGTTTAAAAAAATTACATTAGTCATCACACATCACAACGGGATTAGTTAATAAAATTAATTAGGGACTCAATTAAAAAAAAATATATTGCAAAAATTGTATTTAAAAAAAATACAAGAAAATAGTGAAATAACTTTTAAAGCATTCTTGGTACAATTTTCATTTGCGACGAGAGTGAAAAATGTCTTCGCCACAAATAAGTTCGGCGGCGGCGGCGGCGAAAAGTGTTAATCGGCAACAAGTGAAAGACAGTGCAAATACAACAACAAAGCCAAACACAACAAGTGCAACTACAAAAAATGAAACTAAGCAACAACAACAAAAAAAGCCAACTAAATATTCTCAAACAAAAGAGCGAATAGTTGATGGTAAGTAGTTTTATGATTAGGAAGCGTTTAGTTTTTCTTATTTCGATTAAAAATATAGAATTATTTTTATTATCAAAAAAGTATAACATTGACAATGTAGACATATTTTTAAATAATAAATGTCCTTGGCTTGTTCAATAAATTCAAGAACACAACGTAGTTATATGACCGTCGAGATATTAGGTAAAAAGAGGGAAAACATAGGTATTTACGTATCATATGAAGAAACAACTAAAAGCTGTATTTCGTAGATACAAAATTTAGAACATCATTATAAGAGATTATTGTAAGATGTTGTTTTGTTTGTTTAAGAAGGGGCGCATTCACGAGCTGTACAAAAATTACACTGGTCGACAAAACTATATCTTTTTTTGTTGCACAAACAAAACAATACTTATTTAGAGGATTAAGATGTTCGAAATTCGAATCTCGAATTTAAATTTATCTATCACATCAAATTTTCAAAATATGACCATTTAAAAATTCTGAAAACAACAACCGAAAATTGGGTTTTTAAGGCTACGTTAAAACTCAAAACAGTTCTTAGCAATACATTGAATGATGATTTTGCAAAGTACCAATCTTTCTCTTTTAGATATAATTTAAACCATATTAGTATCTTTCTTTAGTAGAATTTAGTTTCTGGAAATTCTCAAAAGTTATGAGTCTTTACTTGAATTTATATGAAGTTTTTATCAAACTTTGTATTTGATACTTTCATGGTATTAAAAATACGTTTGAATTTAATTTGTGTTGCTGATATCGAATCCAAACTTTAATTTTAACCATTTACTCAAGTTTTAAAAAATACCCGTTTTCAACATGTTTAAAATATTCTTGATTCTTGTAAGAAAGGTACAATCTAAGAAGTTAAGAAGATTTTCAAAAATTATATGAAATAATATAAATATTTCAACTGAATATTGGAGAAATTGATTAAAGGTTTAGAAAACCATCACGGATTTTACTGAAAATAAGCTACATCGTAAATTAAGATAGCCTCAAAAAACCGTATATATAAGTGTTTTTCAAATTTTAAAAATAATATTTGAAAAACCTGATGTGATACATTAATTTGAATTAAGACCACCAAAACCCATTGGAAAGTTCAATTTTATTGCCAGTAAGAAAACCTTGCCGACCAGTGATGATTAGCACTGAATAGAATGGGATGGACCGAGACCGAAACTAAGATCAATTCTCTTTGGATTTGAGTTTAAGAATTCTTAAAATTAAGTTGGGAAATACCAAACTAAAATTTTGGAGATATTTTAAGGAATGCTATACTATTTAATTAATTTAAAAAGAAGAGCAAATAAAAGTCAATCAAAGCCCGCACAGTTTTAAGATGACGACAAATGACTTTGCAGTAGTGATCCTGTGATCGGTCAAAAGAATTGAAACAGCTTTTCTCAATGATTTATAAAAGTTGTATATAGAGACAGATTGATTCATAAACCACTTACTGTTTGGATATTTCAGAGGTTATTGTTGTTTGTGTTCGCAATATATTAATGTCACAATATTTAACCTTAAAAAAAAAACAAAGTAATTCAAATTGAAAAATAAACAAACAAATTTGGTACAAGGTCATCGAAACGCTGATAAATTTTCAGCTTAAGAAATTTCTTGAAAAACGAAAGCTTCTTAATGACCGGCAGTATGGCATTCGTCGCAATACGTCCACTGTTGATCTCATGGTTTATCTCACTGAACAATGGACAAAAATCCTAACATCGTTTTGAAGAAAGTAAGGTTAATTCACTTAACATTTCGAAGGCATTTGATAGAGTTTGGCATCAAGCTCCCTTATCGAAATTGCGTGCTTTTGCTATTGATGATTCTATTCTTTGTTGGGTTAGAAATAAACTTTCGGACCGTTCAATCTAAGCAGGTTACTTCTAGCCCACCTAATTGTTTTGTAGATGACGGTACCCTCAGCTTTTCAGACAAGAGTACGATAACTCAGGCGACAAGATTTTATAACGGATTTTTTTAGAACAGTTAAAAACTAGCATTTTTAGCTATGCGAGGGGGGATACTAGTTGTAACCAGAGGGTACGAGAACACCGGCATCACCGGCATCATCGGGGTTCTGATCTATGCTAAATACCGGCATCACCGGGTTCTGATCTATGCTAAACACCGGTATTATTTTGGGTTCTAGACCATGCTTAGCAAACGTTAGATACCGGTATTATTTTGGGTTCTAGACCATGCTTAACAAACGTTAGGTACCGGTATTATTTTGGGTTCTAGACCATGCTTAGCAAACGTTAAAACGTAAAAACGTAAAATTCACGTTCACATTAGAACGTAAAAACGTAAAATTCGCGTTCACGTTAAAACGCAAAAACGTAAAATTCACGTTCACGTTAAAACGCAAAAACGTAAAATTAACCTTTACGTTAAAACGCAAAAACGTAAAATTCACGTTCGGAACGCAAAAATCACCATAGGAAACTGAGCAAAATCATGAACAGAACATGATGTTTAAGAGTTAAGTTTTTTCAGAAAAGGTGGTCCATATGAGTGAAGAGAGAAAAGAATCGTTAAGTAAAAAGACATGTTAATTTTTTGTAATATTTTTTTATTTTTTAATTAAATTTTAATATTTAAAAAAATAGTTAGTATTGCTGGTAGGGGGCTTACATCAAACCCCCCTTTATAAGCTTTTATTTTTAAAGAATACAGCAGGTGGGGCCACTGCCACAAGATCAGTTTTATATTTCATTTTCAAGTTCTATTCGATAATGACCCCAAGCTTACTTACTTACTTAAGGTGGCGCTACAGTCCTGTGTGAACTAGGGCCTCACCCAACAAACTTCTCCATCTAGCTCGGTCCCTAGCTAGATGTCTCCAGTTTCGCGCTCCGAGTTGGGTGAGGTCACCTTCCACTTGTGCGCGCCACCTGATTCGCGGTCTTCCTCTACTGCGCTGTCCTGTGGGTGTGGATTCGAAGACTTTCCGGGCCGGAGCATTGGTTTCTATGCGCTCTACGTGACCTAGCCATCTTAGTCGTTGGACTTTTACCCTTCTTGCTAAGTCTACGTCGCTGTACAGCCCGTACAGCTCGTCGTTCCATCTTCTCCTCCACTCCCCTTCGATGCATACGGGACCGTAGATCACACGAAGAATCTTTCTCTCGAAACGACCGACCCAAGGTGCTTTCATCCGCTTTTGTCAAAGTCCATGCTTCTGCACCGTATAGCAGGACGGGGATGATAAGGGTCTTATATAGCGACACTTTGGTCCTTCGAGAGAGAATTTTTCCACTCAATTGCTTTCTTAACCCAAAGAAACAGCGGTTAGCAAGAGTTATTCTTCGTTTGATCTCAGCGCTGGTGTTGTTTTCTGCGTTTACAGCGGAGCCTAGGTAGACGAAGTCCTTGACTACCTCAAAGTTACGTCTGTCGATGGTGACGTTTTGACCAAGACGTCGGTGTTGTAGGTCCTTTCTTGATGACAGCATGTACTTTGTTTTGCCCTCATTAACCGTTAAACCCATTTTTGCCGCCTCTGCCTCAATACTCACAAAAGCCCCATTGACATCACGCTGAGTTCTTCCGATTATGTCAATGTCATCAGCATATGCTAGTAATTGGACAGACTTTTGAAAGATAGTGCCTCTGGTGTTGACGTGTGAGCTTTGCACTATTCTTTCAAGTACGATGTTAAAAAAATCACATGACAGCGCATCACCTTGTCTAAAACCTTTTTTGACATCGAAAGGTTCAGTTAAGTTGTTTCCAACCTTTATGGAGCAGCGTGAATTCTCCATGGTCATCCTGCACAAACGGACGAGTTTGGCAGGGATGCTAAAACTAGACATGGCTCTATACAGTTCGTCCCTGTAGATACTGTCATATGCGGCCTTGAAATCGATGAAAAGATGGTGGGTGTCGATTTGGTGTTCTTGGGTTTTTTCCAGGATCTGCCGTAATGTGAATATTTGATCGACTGTGGACTTTCCTGGTCTAAAACCACACTGATAAGGACCTATCAGGTTGTTGACGATGGGCTTTAGACGTTCACATATTACGGCAGAGAAGATTTTATAAGCGATGTTAAGTAGACTGATTCCTCTATAATTGGTGCAGTTTAGAGGGTCTCCTTTTTTTCAGGATGACCCCAAGCTAGTGTATTTATATTATTGGTACATATAAATCTTTTGTCATCAGAACAACTTAAACATAATTTGTTTATACATTCGGTGTATATAGTATGGTGTTTAGATCTAAAGTTCAACATTTTACTATAGAAGTTTTGTTTGTGTAGCAAACAGTCTCTGTAATTTTGTAAAGACATTTTTTACAGCTGCTGATTTAACACCCTTAGCCTTTTTTATTAGTGCTGCATCTTCTATGTCTATACTATATATTTTAGCTCTTAATCCTATAAATTCCTTCATTATTCTACCATTGTTTTCATCCTTCATAAATCCTAACTTTTTCACATTGAGCTGGGCAATACCGTAGCGGTTTTGGGGTGGATAGTCTGAAGTATCAAATTTATCTATTATATTGTAATGTGTATACACTCTTCATCTCTTTTAATATCGTGTTATAGTAGAATAAAACATTTAGAATAAGGGGAGGAAAATTCGCTTCTATAAGCATCGAGTAACATCTAGTTGCTAATAGGAGAACAATCAGCAAGCACATACAAGAACCTCGAAAGGGGCAACATCTAGTGGAGAGGAGAACTAGCTTCGTTAAGCATCGAGAACATTCAGCGCCCAAAAGAATCTAGTAGTTTCTCGAACCAATTTGAGGTATATAAATAGGCGCTCGGAAGCGAAGCGGTTCATTATTGGTTGTAAACTGCGATAAGTAAAGACTGTGTATAAAAAGTAATAATTGAAACTAAAGACTGTGTTTCAAACGTAATAATTGAGTGTTCAATAAATAAGTGAAACAACTTAAATAAAGTAAAAATCGTGTTTTATTTACAAGTGCGAATAAGTTTTAATTGTCGGACCAAGCCGAATATTACATTGGTGTCAGAAGTGGGATTAAAACTTATTGAGAATAAAAACAGTGAGTGAACTATTTTGTGTGAAGTAGTGAAGTTAAAAATAAAAAAAAAAAGAAAAAAAAATGAGTAAAGTTTTGAAAGACTTAACTGTCCCTGAGCTAAAGGCCGAACTAAGCAAACGTGGCTTAAGTGGGACAGGCGTTAAAACCGAACTCGTTAAACGGCTGCAGGAATATCTGGAGCAGCAAAATGAAGACCCAGATACGTTTGCTTTCGAATTAGAAGCAAAAGTGGAAGAGGTAAATGCAAATGTTGCCTTATCTAACATGGTGTCAGTTCTTTTAGCCAAATTTGAAGAAAATAAAAATGATGTCCTGAAACAACTAGAAGCCCAAAGAAGCGACCAAAAGCAAGAACAGCAGAATGTCCTAAAATAACTAGAAGCTCAAAGAAGCGATCAAAAGCAAGAACAACAGAATGTTCTCAAACAACTAGAAACTCAAAGGAATGATGTCCTGAAACAACTAGAAGCCCAAAGAAGCGACCAAAAGCAAGAACAGCAGAATATTCTAGAGCGATTCGACGAACAGAGAAACCTTTAAGAAGGCAGGTTTGCGGTCTTCGAAGAGAAAATCAATACTCTCGAAGAGCGCGTCGAAAAACAAAATGCACGTTTCGAAAAAATGAACAAACAAATCGAAACCCTCACAAATGAACTAGAAAAAGTGCGAAATATGAAATCTCGAGAACCTTCTGGTGAGTGTTCAAGGAAGAGAGAAGTGAATCCTCCAAGCTTTGATGGTCAGATTCCGTGGCCAATCTACAAGAAACAGTTTGAAGCAGCAGCGTTAACAAACGGCTGGGACGATCAGGAAAAATGCATTGCTCTTACGCTTGCTTTAAGAGGATCTGCTGCTGAACTTCTACAAACCATCCCAGTAGAAAAGAGTGGTGACTTCACAGTTCTGGTAAACGCAATCGATCAGCGGTTTGGGAATAGCCACATGGCAGAACTCTTCCGAGTTCAGCTTAACAATAGGACACAGAAAAGAGGTGAAACTCTGCAGCAGCTTCAGGCAGATATCGAGCGATTGGTTCACCTGGCATATCCAACAGCTGGTAACGAGATAATAAATCAACTTGCTGTTGAAGCCTTTGTGAGAGCTGTGGGCGATATAAATCTCCAAAGGGATATCCGTACTGCCGGAAAGCGAACACTACCCGAAGCATTGGCTTTCGCTCTGATGATGGAAGCTGCAGAACAAACTTCCCAAAACGTACATCGCGTAAGATAATTAGAAGTCCAAGAATGCTCTTGTCAGAAGACTACTGTGGAAAGGAGTCAGCAAGGCGGACGAGCACGATGCTGGAACTGCAATAAGACTGGGCATCTACAGCGACAGTGCAGATTACCGCGAAGAGGAACCGCATGGCAACACTGTGGAAACGGAAGTTATTCAAATGGTCAAAGTAACAACAACAACGTTGCTTCCGAAGTTGTTTTCCACCCGGGAAAACGAATAAGAACCAACTTTAAGGGACAGAAGCTGGTTTCTGGTATCGATGGCCCCAGGAACGTTATCAAACGAAACCTGACAACAAGAGCAGGACATATAAGGAAGACTGTAAGCATTGCAGACGACAAGAAGAAAAAGGAGTTGTTACTGTCCAACGAACCAGAGTCGATCCTATTTATGGCTGGAGCAACGACGAGTTGAGGAGGGCTCAACAAGAAAGACCCCTTCAGATCCACGACAATACCAGGTTGAAAATAAAGATGTTCAGTGACCGAATGAAGACACGCTACGATATACGAGCGACAACAACAGAGTTCCAAGCAGGAGATCGAGTGTGGCTTTACAATCCCCATCGACAAAAAGGGTTGTCACCGAAACTTCAATGGGACTGGGAAGGTCCATATACAGTCATTACAAAAATCAACGATGTCGTGTACCGGATACAAAAGGGAGTCAGAGGAAAACCTAAAGTTGTACATCGCGACCGGCTACATCGCTACAGTGGTGATGAGAACGATGGATTTGTTCGGGACGATCAATCCTAAGGAGGGGGCAATGTAATGTGTATACACTCTTTATCTCTTTCAATAATAAGGGGCAACATCTAGTGGTAGTAATAGGAGAACTCGCTTCTTTAAGCATCGAGAAACATCTAGTGGCTTAGAGGGGAACTCATTCAGCACATACAAGAACCTCGAAAGGGGTAAGCATCTAGTGATAAAGTGGAGAACTTCGTTAAGCATCGAGAACAACCTCGTAGATTCTCGAACCGATTGGAGGTATATAAATAGGCGCTTGGAAGCGAAGCGGTTCATTATGGATTGTGAATTGCTGTAAAGTAAAGACTGTGTTTGAAAAGTAAAGACTGTGTTTGAAACGTAATAATTGAGTGTTAAATAAATAAGTTTATATCGATTTAAATAAAGAAAATTTGTGTTTTTATTTACGAAGTGTGAATAAGTTTTAATTATCGGACCAAGCCGAATATTACAATATGTTTATCCAATGCACACATCAATTTTATATTGCATACCGTGCAGGTGCTAATGTTGTGCTATCCAAAAAAAAAACAACTACAAAAGTATATCCCACAACCAAATTTATCACTGAAATTCCAATCCCACAACCAATGTTGAAATGAAAAAAAATACAGATGGTGCTAGAAATCCAACCACTGATAATTATTCCCAATTTGAATCAAACTTGAAATATTCCAACAAAAAATTAATTTTTGAACTAGAAATCCGACTGCAAAAGTATATCCCACAACCAATATTCAAATGAAAATACAAATGGTGCTTCAAATCCAACCACTAACACTTATTCCCAATTAGAATTGGGAATGCAAATTGGGTGGAGTAGGAGTGACATAGATTCTGAATTGGGTGGAGTAGGAGTGACATAGGTTTTGAATTGGGTGGAGTAGGAGCTACCCAACCAAAAAATCAATATTCCAACAAAAATTTAATTTTTGAATTAGAAATCCAACTACAAAAGCATATCCCACAACCAATTTATCACAGAAAATCCAATCCCACAACCAATATTCAAATGAAAATACAAATGGCGCTAGAAATCTAACCACTGACACTTATTCCCAATTAGAAACTTGGGAATGCATCCCAATTGGGATGTGCATTCCCAATTGGGATGTGCCGTGCGGTGCCGTGCGGTGCCGTGCCGTGGAGTAGGAGTTACCTATTTATACTACTTTTCATAATAGGTACCTATGTTGTCAACAATTTTGTTACCAGCTTTTAAATAATATTGTATTAGGTATCAATTAACAAATTTATTTATTAAAAAAAATCATCTTTCTAAGACTTTGAAAATTTAAACTTCTTTATGCTCGATATGAAAACAAATTGTAAGAAAGGTTTAGGTGATCAAATTTTTTAAATTTATTTAGCTAGCTATCTATTATTGGATAAGAATACAATACCTACATATTTACTTGCCTATAAAAGTTCAAATTATAATTTCTTATAAAATCCTCAAATCATCAAAAATATAAAATCTCAACCTAGAATATAAAATTCCTACACGAAATCGCAATTCACCTGCTTTTGTCTTATCATCTTTGTATAGAAAGACTACCGTTTTGCGTATGTAGCCTTTGTATATGAAAAAGTTTTCATAAACAAAGATGTAACCAAAAAATATAACCACACCAAAATACAAACACAAAGAAACAAATGTGTTTTCCTCCTCACTCAGACTTTCGTTAATTCTCTATAGTCTTTCTCTATTTCAAATTATAACATTTTTAAGTCTCCCAAGTCTCCCGACTGCAAATCGATTTCTCCATGAATGTCTTGACTAGACGTTCCACAAAAAATATCTAGATGCCGCCCTATTCGACTTCCAACATGAGAGTACTATGGTTTTCATATACAAAGATGAGAGTACTATAGTTTTCATATACATTTCGGGGGAGCGAGAGAAAAATATTATTTCCATTCCCATAAGCAGCCAGCAGAATAAGGAGCTCAGTTAATTTAGCAACCAAAAAGTCGACACAATTTCCTTCATTATATTTGAGTCTATCCTTGTATATGTTTTCATATACTAAGCTTCCATATGAAGGTAGATGAATTTGTTTTTGTAATTTCTTTATATCAATGCATTTTTATATGAAAAACGTCAATGGCTCAATATTGTGTCTAATAAGGGGATGAATAAAGTTTTTGTATGCTTACATCAGCTGTTCAGTATTTTGTACGGATTTTTGTTTTTATTTACATTCATAAGTCTGTTTCTCCTTGCGTACGATCTTTGTATATGAAAAATGATTTGCATTATGTATACAAAGCTACGAAGGGATTTTTGTCTTGCAGATCTTTGCGATGAAGAAGAATATGAAGGTAGTTATGTATATGTTTGGTTATAGTTATGTATATTTTGGCTGGTGGGTAGGTATTTTGCTTTTATTTGGCATTAAGTTTTTCTTCAATAGTTGAAGATTAGATTTGTTTGAGCTTTAAAGATTTTTTTTGGTAGATAGATATCAATTGGTAGGGTGATTTTTTTTTCAGGTTGTATATGTGGGTTTGATTTTAAATTCAAATTTTAAATATAAAAGGTATTGGTAGGTAGGCAGGTATTTCATGAAATACCATAGGGAATTCATGCTAGTATCAGGACACTGTTAATATCCGTACACTTTGCACTTTGTTTGAGATTAGTTGATAGGTATGTAAGTACAGTATTTATAAATATGTACATAGTTTTAAACACAAAGAAAAATGCATTCTTTATGTTGGTCCAGATAATTTAAATAGTTTGATAATTGAAATTTGTGTCTTTTATTTATGTTCCAATCCTACTTTTATTGTATCCCTTATAATAAATAAGTGTTAACTATACACCTTAGCGGGCACATTACAGGACATACAAATGTAGTTTATATTTAGGTAGGTAGGTACCTATGTACCTATATACGTTGTTTGTTGTTGTAGGTACCTTTAATACAATTTTGTCAGCTCGTCTATTTTAAGATGTGTGACTTTTAGGAAAATACAATTGAAAGTTTTTTTAACTTATTAATTATTAGCACAGATAAGAAACTATATAAACTTAACTATAGTTTCTTATCTGTGCTATTAGTAAGTATAGTTTCGTAAATGTAGTGTCGAAGTAGGTATTTTTTGTATTGATTTGAAATTTTCTTTTATACCTACGATTTCGAAGTTTTTTTGTGCCACTCACCAACCAATAACTTGTTAATATTAAACGCAAAATTATGCCAATGATAATTACTCATGTTATTTCACAACCTTGTTAAGATGAAGGATTCTTCAGATATTTAAAGTCAATTTAAGACTTAATTTCACAATTTAGAAAATCATGGTCTGAAATTATTTTTTTTACTTGCGTAGGTATTTTATTTATGATCCAATCCTCCTTTTGTTTTATCATTTTTAATAAATAAATGTAAACAATAAAGCTGGGACCTTAGCCATAAACAACAACAACAAATTTAGTTTATATTTAGGTAGGTAGGTATATGTTGTTTGCTGTTGTAGGTAGGTACCTTTAATACCATTTTGTCAGCTCTTCTATTTTAAGATGTGTGACTTTTAGGAAAATCCAATTGAAAGTTTTTTTTTTTTAACTTATTAACTAGGTATTAGTAATTATAGTTTCGTAAATATAGTTTCGAAGTAGGTATTTTTTGTATTGATTTGAAATTTTCTTTTATACGATTTCGAAGTTTTTTTGTGCCACTCACCAACCAATAATTTTTTAACATTAAACGCAAAATTATACCTACCAATGATAATTATTAATTACTCATGTTATTTCACAACCTTGGTGTTATAACCTTGTTAAGATGAAGGATTCTTCAGACATTTAAAGTCAATTTAGGACTTAATTTCACAATTTAGAAAATCATCGGTCTGAACTTAATTTTTTTACTTGCGTCATAGGTACATATGTATGTATATGTAGGTAGGCAAGTTTTGCATTCGTAAAAAATTTCGAACCCAAGATTTTAATTAAAAATGACATTTCGGTGGTAGAGAAGTGGAAGTGGGTCCCCTGATTCCGTCCTGGCCCGTACCTTCACCCCAAAGGCATTAGGTTGATTGACCTAAAATTTGGAAATTAAGGGTAAAAGCCGGTTCGCGTTAAGCGTTCTTAAATTCCCATAGGAAGTTATTGTAATCGGTTCGATTTCTCGACGTTTCAAGGTCCCTAGAGTCGAAATAAAAGATTTTTAGAGAGATGTCTGTGCGTGCGTGTGTACGTACGTTCGGGAAGTTTTTTTCGCCGTCCATAGCTCAAGAACAAATAGAGATATCGACTTCAAATAAATTTTGTTATACAGATAATAATGCAGAAAGATGCAGAAAGGACAACAAAGCTCGGACCTTATAGAGGGCATAAACAACATACATATGTATATGTAAATATGGTTTATATTTAGGCAGGCATCTATGTGTTGCTTAAGCCGATAGATTTTTGTATTTCTCTAGAAGGGTACCCCACGTTATTTTGATTTTAAGTTTTCTCAAGAACTAATCAATACTGATTTCAATAGTTTTCTTTCTGCACAAGCTTTTATGTATATTGGCTTTATTTTTGGATTTTTTAAAAAAATAGGACATTTTTTCAAAATTCGATGTATCCAAAATGGGTCATTAGTTTTTTACGAAACTGTATATTAATTAGTTCAAAATAACTGCATACCAAAAATATATAATATTTTATTTAAAATTGAAAAATTGTATGTGTACAAAATTAATTTAAGAAGTAAACTGCTCTAAAGATTTTCAAATAAGAATTTTGAAACATTAAGGTTTTTTTGAGAAATCAAATTTTGGAAACAAGCTTTTTAACAGGTACATTTTTAAATTTAAAAATACAGGAAATATTTTAAATAGTCTTGGTTTGTCAATTGAACTGATTCGTTCTAAAATTGCCTCTACCTCCTACACGAAGAGACATAGACCGACATTTCGGTAGTCAAAAGTGCACGTACGAGTATACGTATATTCTAAAACAGTAGTAAAACGTTATGTTTATTTCAAATTTATAGAAAACTTACTCCTAAGTTAAAAACTTTGCTCTGGCATATCAAAATTGGATTTGGTAGAATTTAGATATCTTAAGACTTAGACAAAGGCATCAAATTTATGTAAGCACAATTACAAAGTCATAATAGGTACTTTTCTAAAAATAAAAATCCAAATAAAGTCTTGTACCTTATTAAAAGTAAACATTTGCTTATCCCCTTGATCATTCAAAATTGTTGATAGAAAGGTCCTTCTTTTAATAAATACCTAAATAGGTATATTATAAGAACTTACAGGCAAAATTATGTTTCAAAATTTGTCCTTGAAACACTTTTTTGACCGGAAGTTATAACTACCTACTTTATAAACTGAAAGATAGGTAGATATGTGTTAATTTTTAAAACAAACAAATTTAAAAGTTCCTCATCCCATTTAAAAAATTCACTACCATTAAAAAACGTCAAAAAATTAAATATCCACCTTTTCATAGTAGTATAAATAGGTAACTCCTACTCCACGGCACGGCACCGCACGGCACATCCCAACTGGGAATGCACATCCCAATTGGGATGCATTCCCAAGTTTCTAATTGGGAGTAAGTGTCAGTGGTTGGATTACTAGCGCCATTTGTATTTTCATTTGAATATTGGTTGTGGGATTGGATTTTCTGTGATAAATTGGTTGTGGGATATGCTTTTGTAGTTGGATTTCTAATTCAAAAATTAAATTTTTGTTGGAATATTGATTTTTTGGTTGGGTAGCTCCTACTCCACCCAATTCAAAACCTATGTCACTCCTACTCCACCCAATTCAGAATCTATGTCACTCCTACTCCACCCCATCTGCATTCCCAATTCTAATTGGGAATAAGTGTTAGTGGTTGGATTTGTAGCACCATTTGTATTTTCATTTGAATATTGGTTGTGGGATATACTTTTGCAGTCGAATTTCTAATTCAAAAATTAAATTTTTGTTGGAATATTTCAAGTTTGATTCAAATTGGGAATAATTATCAGTGGTTGGATTTCTAGCACCATCTGTATTTTTTTTCATTTCAACATTAGTTGTGGGATTGGAATTTCAGTGATAAATTTGGTTGTGGGATATACTTTTGTAGTTGGTTTTTTTTGGATAGCACAACATTAGCACCTGCACGGTATGCAATATAAAATTGATGTGTGCATTGGATAAACATATTCTTAATAGGATGTTCATATGCTTAAGATCAAATAAGAACTAGCATTCCCAAATACTTACCTCTGTTGGTTGTGCTGGTTAGAATTATGTACAATGCAAGAGAATTTCAGAAGAGTTTGATTAAAAGACACATTTGTTTTTTTTACGATATTTATTTATATTTAATTTTAGATTTTGAAAACTTTATTACATTGTTCTAATAAAAACCTTAAACATAAATGACCACAAATAAACGTATCAAAATCTTGTTCTTGTATATAATTATAGTTTATTTTGTTACCAAGATAGCTAATTACTTCTGAGGGTGGTCTTAAATTTCCAAAACTATCAAAATAGGTACTTAACAATATTTTTTTTTTTATTTCTTATATATTCTCAAACTATTCTGGTAACAACTTGTTCAAGCGGATTATAGTCAATAATTCTATCATGAAGCATAAGGCAGTAAGCTGAAGTATTTGCAGGAAGTTGTTTTGATGTTCTCATTTCCAAACGTATGTCGATGGGTCCTGTTTTCATAGTTTCATTTTGGTGTTTGCAGTCTACCACAAAAACTGGAGCATGTGATTTGAATAATTCCCAGGAAAGAAGAGGTTCAGTGATGTTTTTATTATAGTAAGATTTTTGAAAGTCTGTATACATTTTGTAAAACAGGCTATATCTGTTTTTTTCAAAAGAAACATTGAAATCTTCATGTGGATAAACATCAGAGCTTAAATAAACTTTTAAGTCTGTTAGATTACAATGATCAAACGTTGTAGGATCAGCAGCCAAATTTTTATTTTTTCCAGTTTGTAAAGCAAAAACAATGTATCGAGGTTTTTCTATTTGTGTTTTTTCACTTCAGAATTTTCAGAAAGTAATAAGCTTATAGCAAGCGTCAAACTACGATCAGAGGCTCATCATAAGTGCATGTGTTACATTTAACATGAATTATTACATAACATCAAAAAAATAAAATAAAGACGTTTACGATAGTGGAGCACTGGTTCTAAACAATGATTTTAATCCCACCTTATTTAAATTTAAATCTATCTATGAACAGTTTAAATTATATAAAATGCTCATTCGACTTAATGCTTTATTCTTCCCATAGTTAGTTCTATGGAAGTCAATATGTATAAAATCAAATGTACGCAGGTGATGAGTTCCGCTTCGGTAATTCAAATGTACACAAGATAGTAAATAAGGTGCATCAATTTCACCATTAATGAGTTGATGAAAAAATACTAAGTCATTATTAACACGCCTTTGATGGAGAGATTGCATTTGAAGAAGCTGAATACGATGTTCATAGGGAGGCAGATCATAAGGATCATCCCAAGGAAGACCCTTTAGGGCAAAGCGAATGAAATTATGTTGAATTGATTCAATACGTTTCTCATGAATTTCGTAATAGGGAGTCCACACCTGCGAAGCATATTCAAGATGAGGACGAACATGGCAATTATTCAAAGAAAGAGTTACATAGGGATCACTGTTGTTGTGTTGTTGTTTTGACATTCCAGATATGATGATCAGAACTTGGCAGCATGGGATATTCATAAAGATCCCAGTTTCGGAAACCAATTTTCATAGAGCTGCTTTTACTTATAGATTTATATAAACTTAATTTCATGGAATCTGTTAAGGTTACGTGGGGTACTTTCCATTGTATTTTTTGAATGTTAATTTGTACTTTTTCATTGGTTGGAGAGATCAATGCGTTTTCATCCACTCTTGAACGAGTGATAATAAGATCATGTCGAGCATTTGGAATGATTTTTTTATAATCTTCAGCGAATCCTAAAAGTTTGTTCAGTGGAATACAATAATTAAAATGAAATGGTTTCAAATTAATAGGTGAGTCAGGAGACCAGGATGCATGAAATAGCATATCACTTTCATTTTTAGTTAAAGATAAATAGTTTTTGATCGTTGATGTTAATCCGACATTTCTATTGTAGTCGATTTCCTTGCCATTAAGTTCATAACGTATTTCATCAAAAAGAAAAGCCATGGCATTGTTTATAAGTTTTGTATTGACTATTTCTTTTACATCTGCTGTCGATAGTGATCCTTCAATATATAAAAAACTTTCCGAAGGGAGAACATTAAGATTTTGATGTTGTATACAAATCTGAATGATGTCATTTCGTTCAAAATTGTTTTGATATGGTGAATAAGTATGGTACTCATATTTAGAAATACTTTCACTTATTTCAGGATCTTGGAAAATATTCAACATTATTTATGACAGTAGTTGTAACTAGGGGGTTCTGGATCACCGGTGCACCGGTGTTGCACCAGGGTTCTGATCTATGCTAAATACCGCTGCTGCACCGGTGCACCGGCATGCATCACCAGGGTTCTAAAACACCGGTGCACCGGCATCGCCAGGGTTCCGATCTATGCTAAATACCGATATTATTTTGGGTTCTGGACCATGCTTAGCAAACGTTAGTTACCGGTATTATTTGGGGTTCTGGACCATGCGTAGCAAACTTTAGAACGTAAAAACGTAAAATTCACGTTCACGTAACGCAAAAAACGTAAAATTCACGTTAAAACGTAAAATTCACGTTAAAACGTAAAATTCACGTTCACGTAACGCAAAAAACGTAAGATTCACGTTAAAACGTAAAATTCACGTTCACGTTAAAACGCAAAAACGTAAAATTCACGTTAAAACGTAAAATTCACGTTCACGTTAAAACGCAAAAACTTAAAATTCACGTTCGGAACGCAAAAATATTGGGATGCATAATGATAAATGATGATTTTTTTTAATAAATAAATTTGTTAATTGATACTTAATACAATATTATTTAAAAGCTGGTAACAAAATTGTTGACAACATAGGTACCTATTATGAAAAGGTGGATATTTAATTTTTGGACGTTTTTTAATGGTAGTGAATTTTTTAAATGGGATGAGGAACTTTTAAATTTGTTTGTTTTAAAAATTAACACATATCTACCTATCTTTCAGTTTATAAAGTAGGTAGTTATAACTTCCGGTCAAAAAAGTGTTTCAAGGACAAATTTTGAAACATAATTTTGCCTGTAAGTTCTTATAATATACCTATTTAGGTATTTATTAAAAGAAGGACCTTTCTATCAACAATTTTGAATGATCAAGGGGATAAGCAAATGTTTACTTTTAATAAGGTACAAGACTTTATTTGGATTTTTATTTTTAGAAAAGTACCTATTATGACTTTGTAATTGTGCTTACATAAATTTGATGCCTTTGTCTAAGTCTTAAGATATCTAAATTCTACCAAATCCAATTTTGATATGCCAGAGCAAAGTTTTTAACTTAGGAGTAAGTTTTCTATAAATTTGAAATAAACATAACGTTTTACTACTGTTTTAGAATATACGTATACTCGTACGTGCACTTTTGACTACCGAAATGTCGGTCTATGTCTCTTCGTGTAGGAGGTAGAGGCAATTTTAGAACGAATCAGTTCAATTGACAAACCAAGACTATTTAAAATATTTCCTGTATTTTTAAATTTAAAAATGTACCTGTTAAAAAGCTTGTTTCCAAAATTTGATTTCTCAAAAAAACCTTATAGTCCAGTCAATAAATGACCCAAAATGAGGTGTAGAGTGCGTGAGCAGGTAACTAAGCGATTCCTTCAGAAACTTGTTTAGGGGGCTTAGGTTGTTAACATACCAAAAGTCCTGACTCCTAGGTGATGAGCGGGGGGTGGAGGGGGGGGGTAAAGGTACGAATTTTGGGTTTTTCGCTTATATCTCGAAAACGGTGCATCGGAGAGAAATATTTTTAGAGAATAAAATGGAGTTCTCAAAATTATCTAAAACTTTTATATCATATGTTTTTTTCTAATTCCTAACCGTTTTCGAGCTATACCCTCGGAAAAAGTTGAAATTTACAAAAAAAATCAATTTACGTCAAAATATTCATAAACATTGCATCATATTGTCTAAACCTATTCATAAACGAAAAGTATGAATAGGAAAGAAGTTGTAGATTTTTAAATTCCCTTTTAGAATATATATACATATGCTGATTAATGTCCAACCTGCCTAAAGTTACAGCTATTTTAAAACTCGTATAGCATTTTGCAATTTTCAGAAAATAAGTTTGTACGAGTATATCATATTCTTAACCCCCAACCTTTGTTCGTTCATCTAATAACATATATGGTCACTTATGAGCAAGTTATTAAATAAAGTAGAAAAATAATGATGATGACAAATTTCACACTTTATTCTACAGATAGTTTCGTTACACCAATACAATAATAATAATTGTAAGCCCCATTGTTCTCAATATATTCCTAATGTTTTACTCTCAACTTTAAAAGTAATCAAATTTTCATCCTCTTTGAACTTAAGGGCCCAGGCAATGATTGTTCTTCCATGGCATCTTCTTCCTCTGTAATGGGTGGGTCTTGCTGAATGGGCTCTACATCGTCTTCATCGTCCCCATCGTCAACAGGCACACTGTTCAGGAACTTCCCTTGACAGTGGAGGCACGCTGCAGAACAGGTGAGCATCGCTTTTCGGCTGCCACATTTTCCAATTACACAATCCTTGGTGGAGCGGCAAAATATAGTTTTCAGAAGAACCTCTGGTGCTGGTAGATTTTGAAAATTTTTGTTGAATTAAAGAAGGAAATTCCTATTTGTCGTTAAAAACAAATTCAATCTAGCTGAAGGAAATATTAGAAATGAATGGAAAATAGTGAATAGTATACTTAATAAATCTCAGTGCAAAAAAACAACCATCTGTTGTCAATGTTAATGGTCGTGTGGTCTCAGATAAAATTGCAATTGCTAATGCATTCAATGAATACTTTTCAACGATTTCACTTAATCTACAAGCTAGTTCTAGTCACCCATCTTGTACACTTTGTAGTCCATTCAGTAATGAACCTTCTCAAAGCCAAAGTTTTGTGTTTGAGCCTATAACTAGTTTAGAGATTATGAAGTTAATTGGCACTTTAAAAACTTCAAACTCTTCTGGTTATGATGGTATTTCAAATGTTTGTTTGAAAAATGTAGCATGTTTAATAATTGATGTTTTGGCACATATCTTTAGCAAAAGCATTTTTTCTGGAGTATTTCCGGTTGCTCTTAAATGTGCCAATATCTTGCCACTTTTCAAGAAAGGAGCAACTAATGATCTGGGTAACTATAGGCCTATATCACTCTTGCCCTCGATAAGTAAGATTTTTGAAATGGGGCCAACTCATACTCAAAATATGTCATCAAATCCTCATCTGATCGTTTGCTTATACATATCCGCTGAAAGAGCAATGTTGGGTCAACTACTACCTATCGTGAACTTTTATCGATGAGCTGACAGAAGATATTGGCAAAGCCCGATCCTTGCGCGATAACTTTACGTCTGCAAATGTCAAGTCAACTACTGAATTCATAGCCCTTTTACCTACTCGAACAGCATCAAAGCATGTTATCGTGGCATCTCCGACAACTCCACTCGAAATTGACATGATTTGAGAGGTTTCTGGGAAGGGAGGATGAGAATCAAACCACTGATTGAGTTTGACAATGTCTTCTGCATCTTGCGAGCCTGTCCAATGTCCTTGTGTTGTTCACTTGAAGTGAATGTGACTCCAGAAAACTCTTCAAGCGAAGTGCATATCTCATGAAAATACACGAACAAAGGTTGTAGGTTAAGAATATGATATACAAACTAGTTTTCTGAAAATTGCAAAATGCTATACGAGTTTTAAAATAGCTGTAACTTTAGGCAGGTTGGACATTAATCAGCATATGTATATATATTCTAAAAGGGAATTTAAAAATCTACAACTTCTTTCCTATTCATACTTTTCGTTTATGAATAGGTTTAGACAATATGATGCAATGTTTATGAATATTTTGACGTAAATTGATTTTTTTTGTAAATTTCAACTTTTTCCGAGGGTATAGCTCGAAAACGGTTAGGAATTAGAAAAAAACATATGATATAAAAGTTTTAGATAATTTTGAGAACTCCATTTTATTCTCTAAAAATATTTCTCTCCGATGCACCGTTTTCGAGATATAAGCGAAAAACCCAAAATTCGTACCTTTACCCCCCCCCCTCCACCCCCCGCTCATCACCTAGGAGTCAGGACTTTTGGTATGTTAACAACCTAAGCCCCCTAAACAAGTTTCTGAAGGAATCGCTTAGTTACCTGCTCACGCACTCTACACCTCATTCCTTGACTGGACTATTAATGTTTCAAAATTCTTATTTGAAAATCTTTAGAGCAGTTTACTTCTTAAATTAATTTTGTACACATACAATTTTTCAATTTTAAATAAAATATTATATATTTTTGGTATGCAGTTATTTTGAACTAATTAATATACAGTTTCGTAAAAAACTAATGACCCATTTTGGATACATCGAATTTTGAAAAAATGTCCTATTTTTTTAAAAAATCCAAAAATAAAGCCAATATACATAAAAGCTTGTGCAGAAAGAAAACTATTGAAATCAGTATTGATTAGTTCTTGAGAAAACTTAAAATCAAAATAACGTGGGGTACCCTTCTAGAGAAATACAAAAATCTATCGGCTTAAGCAACACATAGATGCCTGCCTAAATATAAACCATATTTACATATACATATGTATGTTGTTTATGCCCTCTATAAGGTCCGAGCTTTGTTGTCCTTTCTGCATCTTTCTGCATTATTATCTGTATAACAAAATTTATTTGAAGTCGATATCTCTATTTGTTCTTGAGCTATGGACGGCGAAAAAAACTTCCCGAACGTACGTACACACGCACGCACAGACATCTCTCTAAAAATCTTTTATTTTGACTCTAGGGACCTTGAAACGTCGAGAAATCGAACCGATTACAATAACTTCCTATGGGAATTTAAGAACGCTTAACGCGAACCGGCTTTTACCCTTAATTTCCAAATTTTAGGTCAATCAACCTAATGCCTTTGGGGTGAAGGTACGGGCCAGGACGGAATCAGGGGACCCACTTCCACTTCTCTACCACCGAAATGTCATTTTTAATTAAAATCTTGGGTTCGAAATTTTTTACGAATGTAAAACTTGCCTACCTACATATACATATGTACCTATGACGCAAGTAAAAAAATTAAGTTCAGACCGATGATTTTCTAAATTGTGAAATTAAGTCCTAAATTGACTTTAAATGTCTGAAGAATCCTTCATCTTAACAAGGTTATAACACCAAGGTTGTGAAATAACATGAGTAATTAATAATTATCATTGGTAGGTATAATTTTGCGTTTAATGTTAAAAAATTATTGGTTGGTGAGTGGCACAAAAAAACTTCGAAATCGTATAAAAGAAAATTTCAAATCAATACAAAAAATACCTACTTCGAAACTATATTTACGAAACTATAATTACTAATACCTAGTTAATAAGTTAAAAAAAAAAAACTTTCAATTGGATTTTCCTAAAAGTCACACATCTTAAAATAGAAGAGCTGACAAAATGGTATTAAAGGTACCTACCTACAACAGCAAACAACATATACCTACCTACCTAAATATAAACTAAATTTGTTGTTGTTGTTTATGGCTAAGGTCCCAGCTTTATTGTTTACATTTATTTATTAAAAATGATAAAACAAAAGGAGGATTGGATCATAAATAAAATACCTACGCAAGTAAAAAAAATAATTTCAGACCATGATTTTCTAAATTGTGAAATTAAGTCTTAAATTGACTTTAAATATCTGAAGAATCCTTCATCTTAACAAGGTTGTGAAATAACATGAGTAATTATCATTGGCATAATTTTGCGTTTAATATTAACAAGTTATTGGTTGGTGAGTGGCACAAAAAAACTTCGAAATCGTAGGTATAAAAGAAAATTTCAAATCAATACAAAAAATACCTACTTCGACACTACATTTACGAAACTATACTTACTAATAGCACAGATAAGAAACTATAGTTAAGTTTATATAGTTTCTTATCTGTGCTAATAATTAATAAGTTAAAAAAACTTTCAATTGTATTTTCCTAAAAGTCACACATCTTAAAATAGACGAGCTGACAAAATTGTATTAAAGGTACCTACAACAACAAACAACGTATATAGGTACATAGGTACCTACCTACCTAAATATAAACTACATTTGTATGTCCTGTAATGTGCCCGCTAAGGTGTATAGTTAACACTTATTTATTATAAGGGATACAATAAAAGTAGGATTGGAACATAAATAAAAGACACAAATTTCAATTATCAAACTATTTAAATTATCTGGACCAACATAAAGAATGCATTTTTCTTTGTGTTTAAAACTATGTACATATTTATAAATACTGTACTTACATACCTATCAACTAATCTCAAACAAAGTGCAAAGTGTACGGATATTAACAGTGTCCTGATACTAGCATGAATTCCCTATGGTATTTCATGAAATACCTGCCTACCTACCAATACCTTTTATATTTAAAATTTGAATTTAAAATCAAACCCACATATACAACCTGAAAAAAAAAAATCACCCTACCAATTGATATCTATCTACCAAAAAAATCTTTAAAGCTCAAACAAATCTAATCTTCAACTATTGAGGAAAAACTTAATTCCAAATAAAAGCAAAATACCTACCCACCAGCCAAAATATACATAACTATAACCAAACATATACATAACTACCTTCATATTCTTCTTCATCGCAAAGATCTGCACGACAAAAATCCCTTCGTAGCTTTGTATACATAATGCAAATCATTTTTCATATACAAAGATCGTACGCAAGGAGAAACAGACTTATGAATGTAAATAAAAACAAAAATCCGTACAAAATACTGAACAGCTGATGTAAGCATACAAAAACTTTATTCATCCCCTTATTAGACACAATATTGAGCCATTGACGTTTTTCATATAAAAATGCATTGATATAAAGAAATTACAAAAACAAATTCATCGACCTTCATATGGAAGCTTAGTATATGAAAACATATACAAGGATAGACTTAAATATAATGAAGGAAATTGTGTCGACTTTTTGGTTGCTAAATTAACTGAGCTCCTTATTCTGCTGGCTGCTTATGGGAATGGAAATAATATTTTTCTCTCTTTCCCCCGAGGTCTCTCCAATTTCGATTCTACCGCCAACAACGGCATCCGCCTGCGTAAAAAATTTCTGCCCATGAGAGTACTATGGTTTTCATATACAAAGATGGTGCTACAAATCCAACCACTGACACTTATTCCCAATTAGAATCAAACTGGCGGAAATGCATCCCAATTGGGATTTAGCATAGATCAGAACCCCAGTGATGCCGGTAATTAGCATAGATCAGAACCCTGGTGATGCCGGTGATGCCGGTGTTCCAGAACCCTCTAGTTACAACTACTATCCCATTTAAAAAACTCACTACCATTAAAAAAAGTCCAAAAATTAAATATCCATCTTTTCATTATACCTAAGTTGTCAACAATTTTGTAACCAGCTTTTAAATAATTGTATTAGGTATCAATTAACAAATTTATTTATTTAAAAAAATCATCTTTCTAAGACTTTGAAAATTTAAACTTCTTTATGCTCGATTTGAAAACAAATTGTAAGAAAGGTTTAGGCGATCAAATTTTTTAAATGTATTAAGCTAGCTATCTATTATTGGATAAGAATACAATCATTGAATAATTACAAATAGAAGGGACACCGGGCAAATCCTGATCTAGATGGCGACACTTGTTTTTCAAATGCTCATAAGTCGCTAGTATCGCACGGCGAGTTATTGTATCAGTTTATCAAATACAACGCCCAATTTTACAAATTTTGGTCCTTATGGGAAATTTACTCACAATTTATGGTCGAGAAAGATAACATTTACTATAGTACTATTATGAGACGAATTGTTTTATTTCATCTCCACAACGCCTTGAGGGCGCTGCGTGTATCAAAATATTTGGTAGGGAATTAATAATGAGAAGAAAATTACTAAAGAAAGAATGAAAAAAGTAAATTTGTTTAAGTTTCATAAGCATTAATATGTTCGAGGGAGATAGCCAAATTACAAATGTCAAACCAAGAAGGAATAATTTTTGTTTACATTTTTTTGGCTTCCACCTGGCAATGCAGAGGAGATATGTATGTATGTATATACATACATATGTTTGTACCTATGTATACTTTAACGTTGTAGGTATTTTGAACATTGTATATTATATTTCTTATAGTACTCTCATGAAGAGGAACGATCGAAGCGACATCTGAGAGGCGTGGAGATGAAAGAATTTGATCCCTTTTTTTATACCCCTCAATAGATGGGAAGAGTTGAGAATGTGAGGGAAAATTCAACAATAATTAAAGAATAGAAAATAGAGAAGAACATATGCAAATGTAGAAGAAGATTGAGGGAGACAATAGAAAGAACCTTTTGACATTATATGTGTGTATGCATATTATACTTGAAGAGGAATGATTTTACGGTTATGCTTTGGCAAGAAATAGAAAAAGTATAACAAAAACAATAACAAAGCAAAAAAGTAGGTATTGGAAGAGTACTTTATGCGGTTGGTAGTTAAATATATTTTTTAATATATTTTTTTTTTTCAATTCAATAGGGTGTTCCTGATAATGGTCTTTATTTTTGATATGACTCTTAAATCAAAAAAAAAAAATTATATTTTATCTTTTTTATACCAAAAATTTAGTGTGATATAATTCCTTTAGTTTGTCCGTTTTATATTTATATGTAGGTATACATATGTATATAAAGGGTGAATTTTTAAAAGCTATAGGAAAGTCTTTCAAAACAAAAAAACATACAATTCAGAAAAATGCATGAAATCTTTATTTGAATCGATAGAACGGTCCATATAATTTAATGTTTGAAGATTATTTCATGCAAATGTTGACCTTGCCTCAAATGGTCCATGCGCTTAGTCAAATTTTGGCATACTCTTTCCAAAATTTCGGCCGGTATCTCACGAATAAATGCAAGCGTTGTTCGTTTGTAAGACGATTCATGGTTCAATTATAGACCAAACTGAAGATGTTTGACAGTGAAACAAAACACGAAACGTGCTTCAGCTGTTCCAACCAGTGTTGCCAAAAAGATAATAGCTAAAAAATCACCCTTTACTTTAAAAGGGACTCTTTTGTTTTCAAAAGGATTTTTTTCTTGATTAGCTATTCGTTAATAATTTTGATTGCGTCAGTACTTGCAGCTAAACCTCCAACTATCTTCGAATTCCTTAGTAAGTTCTCATATACTAGAGTCAAATGGGCTATATGTTCTAATAAGATATCCATTTGAATCTTTTACAAGAAAAGACCTTAAAAGATTAAAACTGAAAAAAGTAAAATGTTCTGGACTATATGAATCGAAGAGACTCACAGAAACAATTAATGTTATCATAATGATATCTCCACACAAGAAACACTTCCATTCTGTCCAAATTACTATTATGTCATCATAATACCTCATACATATATTAAGCTTATACCTTTCCAATTTAGGCACTGACACTCTTGTAAGGTTAATTTTTCAACGTAGTTTTATATTATATTATATTTATTTATTTATAGGTATGTTTTTATATGAAAATTAAAATTTCAATGCAGTACACCCTATTTAGCCGTTAAAAACAAAAATCGACCTAGTTTTGAATACCTACCTTTTAATTTTTGATTGTGTTTGTACTTGATGTGTACAAATAACATATAATACGCAATAAGAACAACAACAAAATAATTGAATATATTTAAAATCTTCAATGCATCATATGCCAAATATGGCAACATTACATTTTTCACAAAAATTGAAAATTGAAAATTTAAAATCAAACGAGAATTATTAAATTCAAAATACCTACAACGAGTATACATAGCTACAAACATATGTATTTGTATATGGGTGATTATACAAAAGTTGGGTAACTTTTGAGGATATTTTGTTTACGATAGTTTTTAAATCAAACTTCTATAAATTCGGGTGTATATGATAGCTAATCTATCTATCTAGAATTATTAAATTCAAAATACCTACAACGAGTATACATAGCTACAAACATATGTATTTGTATATGGGTGATTATACAAAAGTTGGGTAACTTTTGAGGATATTTTGTTTACGATAGTTTTTAAATCAAACTTCTATAAATTCGGGTGTATATGATAGCTAATCTAATTAATATATTGTTCCCAATCGGGCCAGTCACTTTTTTGAGTACATTGTAAGATATTTAAAAATTTCAGAATTTGACTGCCAGAGGACTGACGAGTATACACAGTTTTGAAAGTATTATAATGAAATTTAATACAAATTAGTAAAAATCTCTTAGGATTTAATAATGATCACTTAAAATCACTTAGTAACAATTAAAAATAATTATTAATATGTAATACTACATCAGTTTTCAAAACAGACTTTTGACATTTAACGTAACGTTATTCACTTATCTTTTACTACTTTCACATTACTAAATATTTCAAAGTAATCAACAAACAAAATCTAAAGCGGCATATACATTGTTCAAATGCTTGTCAAGCATGTGAAAGTGTATTAGTAAATTTTGTTTGACGTGTCATATACACACATCATGCATAAGCTTTCAATCATTTATATTTATTTTAATTTTGAGGTGAATAGACGTGCGGTTGTTTTATCGGGAAAAATATTTTTTGCGAATTTGATCGTTTCATTTCATTTTAAAAATAAGCGTGCTTGATCAAGCAATCAATTTCGAATATACATTCATGTCAATGCTGTCTATCTGATTGAAGAAAAATCAAAACATTTTGATTTTGCTTCAAGCATACACACATTGTATACGTGTTTCATTTTAACTAATACTCTCTCACATGCTTGACAAGCATTTGAACAATGTATATGCCGCATAACAATATTCATCTTAGAAGTACTAATGATCAAGAAATGAAGAACAATAACAATTTACCTGACACAGAACTGACGCCACACTACTGACGAAAAAGACGAAATTTGAGATTATAATCTGGACTATTGTTTTTTTTTTGTAATTTCAAATATCAACAAACTACATTTTAACAAATCAAAGTCTAATACGAATAAATAAAAATAAACTTTAGATTAACAAAAAAATAACGACTCACCATAAAACTGACGTGTTACTGGCTAAGCACGTGTATAGACAACAAACGTAACCCAAACTCTGGTACAGTTATGGTGGCCGTCAAATTGTGCGACCCGCAACTAACTTTATTACCAACATTAAAATTCAAAGTGGGATTTGACGTTGAGTCGGCGATATTTCGCACGAATTTTAAATTTAAATAACACACAAGAAACTGACGAATAAAACTGAACAAAAAAATTCTTATTTTTTTAAATAAAGTGGAGAACACTGCATTATGAAAGTTGTAGTATATATTAAACTATATAGGTACATCGCAGATTGTATTAATTTAATAAGTTTTCTCAAATCAATGATAATGTTTAATAGACAGTCACTTAATGGTTGGTTTTCAGGGTTGTGACATGCCAGAGGACTGACGCTTTAAGAACTAATTGTGTTTTTTTAATAACTTGTATTCAAAATGAAGAACTGAAATTGGGTGACTAAATAAAGGTCTTTCCATTGTTTTAAAATAAATTGCAATCTCAATAAAATATAATCAGACTTTGTTTATATTGGTTGATGACATCGAGTTACCCAAGTTTTGTATAATCACCCATATGCCAAATATGGCAACTTTTCGTTTTTCACAAAAATTTAAAATCAAACGAGAATTTTTAAATTCAAAATACCTACAACGTTAAAGTATATATAGGTACAAACATATGTACATATGTATGTATGTATATACATATCTCCTCTGCATTGCCACGTGGAAGCAAAAAAAAATGTAAACAAAAATTATTCCTTCTTGGTTTGACATTTGTAATTTGGCTATCTCCCTCGAACATATTAATGCTTATGAAACTTAAACAAATTTACTTTTTTCATTCTTTCTTTAGTAATTTTCTCCTCATTATTAATTCCCTACCAAATATTTTGATACACGCAGCGCCCTCAAGGCGTTGTGGAGATGAAATAAAAAAATTCGTCTCATAATAGTACTATAGTAAATATACCTATATACAATGTTTGTATATGAAAACCATAGTACTCTCATGGTGGAAGTCGAATAGGGCGGCATCTAGATATTTTTTGTGGAACGTCTAGTCAAGACATTCATGGAGAAATCGATTTGCAGTCGGGAGACTTGGGAGACTTAACAATGTTATAATTTGAAATAGAGAAAGACTATAGAGAATTAACGAAAGTCTGAGTGAATGAGGAAAACACATTTGTTTCTTTGTGTTTGTATTTTGGTGTGGTTATATTTTTTGGTTACATCTTTGTTTATGAAAACTTTTTCATATACAAAGGCTACATACGCAAAACGGTAGTCTTTCTATACAAAGATGATAAGACAAAAGCAGGTGAATTGCGATTTCGTGTAGGAATTTTATATTCTAGGTTGAGATTTTATATTTTTGATGATTTGAGGATTTTATAAGAAATTATAATTTGAACTTTTATAGGCAAGTAAATATGTAGGTATTGTATTCTTATCCAACAATAGATAGCTAGCTAAATAAATTTAAAAAATTTGATCACCTAAACCTTTCTTACAATTTGTTTTCATATCGAGCATAAAGAAGTTTAAATTTTCAAAGCCTTAGAAAGATGATTTTTTTAATAAATACATTTGTTAATTTATACCTAATACAATTATTTAAAAGCTGGTTACAAAATTGTTGACAACATAGGTATAATGAAAAGATGGATATTTAATTTTTTGAAGTTTTTTTAATGGTAGTGAATTTTTTAAATGGGATGAGGAACTTTTAAATTTGTTTGTTTTAAAAATGAACACATACACACCTACCTATCTTTCAGTTTATATACAAATACAATATATACAAAAAAAAAATCATTATGACATGGCATTTGCCGTCTGCCAGATTGACAATTAACACAAATATTGTAATAAGCTTTTATAATTATTTATGTGGATTTAAAAAAGAAGTTAATTTTAAATTATTTTTTTTTCTCAACTTTAAGTTTGAATTAATTTAAGTGGATAATTGTTTGATAAATCAGAAATCTTCGTTCATAATTCTAGATCTATAACTTAACGCGATTTTGCAATACTTGTACAAATTTCCGACATTCATCTCATTCAGCAAGGCAACAACTTGTTCATCCGATAAGAAGTCACTTCCAAAAAAGCTCCTTCTTGTTTCCTTTAAAGTAGGGCATTTTCCAACGAAATGAATAACGTCCTCTCTTTCTCTAAGATTGCACATACTGCACTCCAATGGTGATTCGGGTCTATGTAGCATGAAATTCAGGCTTATAAGTTTGCTTCGGAGTCTAACCATTGTTGAAATCTCGTTCACACTATTTGCATCACTGAAGTAGTTTCTTTCAGCAAGATTGTGGTTCAGCCTTCTATAAATTGTTCTGAATAAGAACTCGGAAGCTTCAGCTACATAATCTTCTCTACATTTTTCATCTACTATCACATCATATAAGATATCCTTGCAACTTGATATGCTTCCAACGTTTAAATTGAACTCCACATTAAATCCTTCAGCGAGGCAATTCCACTCCCTGTACCAGCTATTTTGATTTTGTACTGCTTTAAGAGCTACTTTCTTGACCAGTCGGGAATCAGGCATCTTGAAAACTTTCAGTAAATAGTCCGCTTGCAGTTTAAGGGTTTTGACGAATAAAGGTGGAAGTCCTGTCTCTAGCATAATAACATAGTTTGGTGTGTTCAGACGAAATACTCTTTTCACGTAGTGAGTTAGTAGTTTCTCCACTGTGAGAAACTTTTTACATCCCCAAACTTGGACGCCGTATAAAAGAATACTCTCCGCTGCTGCTTCAAATACTTTATATTTTATACTATGTGCTATGTTGACGTTCATAAAAACTCTTTTCCATGCTATATTTATAGCTGTTTTTGCTTTTTGCAGTTTTTCTACTAGATGCTTTTCCATGTTTAAGTTGCTCGAAAAGATGACGCCTAGGTATTTGTACTCCTTTACGCATTCAATGTCTTCTCCATTAAACACCCACTTTTCATTCGATGCGTTTCGTCCACCTCCTCTTTTAAAAATCATCACCTTGGATTTTTGAGTGTTGACAACCAAATTCCATAAACAACAGTAATTGTAAATCTTGTTTATCATAAGTTGGAGTGTTTCTGGGGAGTAAGCAAACAAGACTATATCATCCGCGAACATCAATGCTTTAATACGCTCTCCCGCAAAGTCAACTCCTCCAGGAAGGAAATCAATTAGATCATTTATGAAGAGCGAAAAGAGGGTAGGACTCAGTATGCATCCCTGCCTCACTCCTGACGAAGTTGCAAACCAATCCGAAAGTTCCGCTCCATTCCAAACTGCAGCCCGTGTTCCTCTGTACAACTCTTCGAGTATTAAGCCGAACTTCAACGAAAATCCCAGATTGTACAATTTGTAAAATAAGGCACCTCTGTTGATCGTGTCAAAGGCTGCTTTGAAATCGATGAAAAATACATACAATTTTTTACCCTGCATGCAAAAGCTTTCAGCAAGGCTCCTGAGGACAAAGATATTGTCGATTGTAGAGTATCCGGATCTAAAACCAGCTTGACACTCGTTTAGCACATTTTGCGTTGTAATCCATCTTGTAAGTCGTTTCTGTAACATTGTTGTGAAGATCTTATATGTTGCATTTAGAAAAGAGATTCCTCGATAGTTTGCTGCATCCAACAAGGATCCTTTTTTGTGTATCGGGAATATTACAGCATTTCTGAATTCATCTACAGGAAGATTCCCCTCAAAAACATTATTAAATAATGTTACCAGATGTTCTTTCAGTGTGACGCTTCCGTATTTGTAGAACTCTACTGGAATACCATTTGAACCTGCCGCTTTCCCATCTTTAAGTGTCCATAAGGTTTGTTCAAGTTCATGCATACTAAATTCTGGGTCTAAAATTTCGTCCTCAAATCGAGGAACTGCATAATGCCAGTTTGTTAATGTTGTTTCGGGATTTAGTAGATTCTTGAAGTGAAGAAAAAGTGAATTTGCACACAGTTTTTTGTGTATTACTGGTTGTTTTCCATTTAATTCCCAAGCCAGTTTCCAAAAGTCCCTAGCGTTTTTACAAGACAGCAATCTGCATGCTTGTTTTTCTTCATATTTCAACTTTTTGGCTTTGCATAGCTCTTTATATTTTCTATTGGCCTCTAAGTAGTTAATCCTAACTGAGCTTTGGGAGGAACTCCGAAAATTTTTCAACCATGCAAAAGAAATCTTCCTAGCTTTTCGGCATTCTTGATCAAACCAAGGCTCATTTCCTGAATTCCATCCTTTTCCGCGAGGCTGTTGTTGTGGGTAAGATTCCTTTATGGTTTGTTCTAACATTTGAAAGTCTGGTCTTTGATGTGCTTGTAGTCTACCATCCAGTTGTTGTCTGTATGCTGAGGCTTGCGATATCTTCCAGTTAAGTCTGGGCAGTGATTGCGGGCTAATAATTTCATCATCATTTGGTTGCAAGCGCCGCCGTTGGAATGTTACAATAATGGGAAGGTGATCCGAATACGGAAATTCTTTAACTTCTAGATCCGTCACCAGTGACTCCCAGTCTTCACCTAGGATCGCATAATCAATCAACGATGATCCTTGGCCTCCAATAAATGTGAAATTACCCGAGGTGTCACTCGCACTCGTTCCATTCTGAATTCGAAGTCCAAAAGAATCGCAAAGCTCTAGGAGTTTCTTTCCTCTTGCATTACAAACAGTATCCTTTGATTGCCTATAAAAACCGTTAACAACGTTCATTACACCTGCCTCTAGCCCGATTCTCGCGTTCAGGTCTCCAATAAGCATAACGTTCGTCGATCTCATGTGGCTAAGTAACTCCGTTGTTCTTTCAAAATCTTCTTCCCAATTATTACAGTTGAGGTATTGAGGAAGTATCCACAGGTGTTTGGTATTAATTTCTAAGTAAACAAACCATATATTATTGTGCATCCGAAACTCGCATTTCAAACTTTGAAGCTTTTTTTTGAAACCAAAGTAGCAACCTCCACTTGCTCTTCCACGCTCATGGGTCCGCATTGCCGGGATCCACTTAAATACAAAATCTAACAGCTTATTTTCGATAATTGAAAAGTTGTTTTCAGTTACAAAAGTTTCATACAAAAATATCAAATCAAAGCTATTCACAAATTTATAAAAATCACTAAATAAGGATTTATTAAACAGACCTGATACATTGTACGATAAAATTTTAAAATATTCTTTTTCTTCGCTTAAATTACTAGATACTACAATTTTACTTGAATGGCAGACGGCTTTAGTACTAAACACTACAATTAAAACCCTCTCCGACACCACTGGGTGATGGCAGCTGTACTGCATTACCGACGATGTTGCCCTGTTGTGCAGTTCCTGTCAGTTGATGATTGTCGCTACCAGCTGTCGCGCTAATGAATTTGTTTATCACCGCCATCCCGCCTTCTACTTCACACTTCAGAGTATTGTTATGGTCCAAGTAATAAGTTTTGTTGTCGAATAAAAGTTATTGCCCACGAATAGATGCTTTGGTGTTTTTATTTTCTGTATTGATTTTTGCCTTTATTTGCATAAGAATTCGCCGTTTTTCTCGAGCAGCTCTGGTATAATCTCGGTGGATAGAAATTCCAGTATCTCTCAACTTTATGGCAGCCTTCAATATGCGTGGTACGTCGTCGCTGTGTTGCAATTCTACGATGACATTAGCCAATCTATTGTTTCTGGAACGAATGACTTTTGCTTTTCGTATTATTGCTGGGTTGTTTTGTTGTAGAAGGTCCAAGCAAACGTTTTTGGCTTTCTCCATCACCTGTTGGTCATTTTCCATTGCCGGTATGTGCAGTACCAAATTATTCTCGTTGCTTTTCCTTTCGAGAAAATCTATTTGCCGTTCTAGAACCTGGCATTTATTCTCTACTTGCTGGAGCTTGGTTTGAAGCAGTTCATTGCTACGTTCCAGGCATTCCATTTTAGCCTTAACTTCGATTAAATCGGCTTTTGATGCCAAGTTCTTCATGCGCTCGTCAAGTAGAGCTGCTAGTGAGCACTCGAGAGTTTTCACATCGATCACTTGCATAGCACCCGCACTGGGACCTTGTGTAGATGAGTGCATCTCAGGCGAAAGAACAGTGCACGGACGTTTTTGCGATTGCGTGGAGTTAGGGTTTCTATTGTTAGGGTTAGTGGGTGGTTGTGTGACGTTTGTGTTTCTATTGTTGATTGCAGGTTTATTGTTGTTGTTCTTTGTTGGTGGTGTTCTTTGTAGTCCATTCATTTTTGCGTTGTTTAATTTTTTTTTAAACAAAATTAAAGCTCACCTTTGTGATGTGACTTCCAAGATGAAATTTACAAGTTTTTCAAATAAAGATAACACTTTAAAAATACTTTTTTATCACAAAATTTCAATAGATTTTACGGAGCTTAAAACAATGTCAACCAAACTATATCGAGCCAGAGTTGCCAATCAGTTTATAAAGTAGTTTATAAAGTAGGTAGGTAGTTATAACTTCCGGTCAAAAAAGTGTTTCAAGGAAAATTTTCTAAACATACTTTTGCCTGTAAGTTTTTATGATATATGTAGGTATTTATTAAAAGAAGGACTTTCCTATCAACAATTTTGAATGATCAAGGGTATAAGCAAATGTTTATTTTTATTAAGGTAAAAGACTTTATTTGGATGTTTATATTTAGAGAAGTATATTCGATTTTGTAATTGTACTTACATAAATTTGATGCCTTTGTCTCAGTCTTAAGATATCTAAATTCTAGCAAATCCAATTTTTGTATGCCAGAGCAATGTTTTTAACTCAGGAGTAATTTTTCTATAAATTTGAAATACACATAACGTCTTACTACTGTTTTAAATATACGTACGTGCACTTTTGACTACCGAAATGGGGGTCTATGTCTCTTCGTGTAGGAGATAGAGGCAATTTTAGAACGAATCAGTTCAATTGAAAAACAAAGAGTATTTCAAATATTTCCTGTATTTTTAAATTTAAAAATGTACCTTTTAAAAAAGCTTGTTTACAAAATTTGATTTCTCATAAAAACCTTAATGTTTCAAAATTCTTATTTGAAAATCTTTAGAGCAGTTTACTTTTTAAATTAATTTTGTAAACATACAATTTTTCAATTTTAGTTAAAATATTATATATTTTTGGTATGCAGTTATTTTGAACTAATTAATATACAGTTTCGTAAAAAACTAACGACCCATTTTGGATACATCGAATTTTGAAAAAAAATGTACTATTTTTTAAAAAATCCAAAAAATAAAGCCAATATAAGAGCTTGTGCAAAAAAAAAAAAACTATTGTTATCAGTTGATTTGTTCTTGAGAAAACTTTAAACCAAAATAACGTGGGGTACCCTACTGGAGCAGCAATACAAAAATCTATCGGCTTAAGCAACACATAGATGCCTGCCTAAATATAAACCATATTTACATATACATATGTTGTTTATGCCCTCTATAAGGTCCGAACTTTGTTGTCCACATTAATTTGTTAAAAATGAAGCAAAAAGTAGAATTGTTGTAATATAAATAAAAGCCATACATTTCATATTAAAAAAGATTTTATGAAAAAACTGACTGTTGGATTTTTATAAAAAAATTACTGTGAGATTAAATTAGTTTGAAGCCAATATTTTTAATTTTTGTAAAGATATTTGAGTCGAAAGTAATTTTTTACCAACTTTTAGTAATGTTTTTATTTTTTGCAAGAAAACTGTCAATTCGATTTTTCTCAAAATTTAACTGAATCTTGAAAACAATATTTTTGTTCGTAAAATATTCGAGGTGACAAATATTTTTGTTCAGTTTTTTTGATTTATAAAAAAACCGTTAATTTGATTTCTTTTCCAAAAAATATACTAGTTTTGTATCGCGTTAGAATATATGTATAATATAAAATTTAATTCAAGTCTATAGCGTTTTTGGTTCGTGATATATTAAGGGTTAACCAAAATGTTCACCTTTTTTTTAAAGTCCTTTCTGCATCTTTCTGCATTATTATCTGCATAAAAAAATTTATTTGAAGTCGATATCTCTTCTGGTTCTTGAGCTATGGACGACGAAAAAAACTTCCCGAACGTACGTACACACGCACGCACAGACATCTCTCTAAAAATCTTTTATTTCGACTCTAGGGATCTTGAAACGTCGAGAAAACGGACCGATTACAATAACTTCCTATGGGAATTTAACGCGAATCGGCTCTTACCCTTAATTTCCAAATTTTAGGTCAATCAACCTAATGCCTTGGGGTGAAGGTACGGGCCAGGACGGAATCAGTGGACTCACTTTTTTCTACTTCTCTACCATCGAAATGTCATTTTTGATTCTTGAGTTCGAAATTTTTTACGAATGCAAAATTTGCCTATATGACGCAAGTAAAAAAATTAATTTCAGACCATGATTTTCTAAATTGTGAAATTAAGTCTTAAATTGACTTTAAATATCTGAAGAATCCTTCATCTTAACAAGGTTATAACACCAAGGTTGTGAAATAACATGAGTTATTATCATTGATATAATTTTGCGTTTAATGTTAAAAAATTATTGGTTGGTAAGTGGCACAAAAAAAACTGCGAAATCGTATAAAAGAAAATTTCAAATCAATACAAAAATACCTACTTCGACACTACATTTACGAAAATAGGTATACTTACTAATAGTTAATAAGTTAAAAAAACTTTCAATTGGATTTTCCTAAGAGTCACACATCTTAAAATAGAAGAGCTGACAAAATTGTATTAAAGGTACCTACAACAGCAAACAACATATACATACATATGTACCTACCTACCTACCTAAA
This sequence comes from Eupeodes latifasciatus, assembly GCA_920104205.1. Lineage (NCBI taxonomy): Eukaryota > Metazoa > Arthropoda > Insecta > Diptera > Syrphidae > Eupeodes > Eupeodes latifasciatus. Next base: position 28,855,536 of record OV049927.1, read on the forward strand.
TATAAACTAATTTTTTTTTTTTTTGTTTATGCCTAAGGTCCCAGCTTTATTGTTTAAATTTATTTATTAAAAATGATAAAGCAAAAGGAGGATTGGAACATAAAAAGACACAAATTTCAATTATCAAATTAATCAAATTATCTGAACCAACATAAAGAATGCATTTTTGTTTTTATTTTAAACTATATAGGTATTTATAAATACTGTACCTACCTATCTACTAATCTCAAACAAAGTGCTAAGTGTACGGATATTATCGCACTGTCCGGATACTAGTAGGAATTCCCTATGAAATTTCATAAATTACCTGCCTACCTACCAATATCTTTTATATCTAAAATTTGAATTTAAAATCAAACCCACATCCTGAAAAAAAATCACATACCAATTGATATTTATCTACAAAAAAAAACACCAGCCAAAATATACATAACTATAACCAAACGTATAACTATCCCAATATGTTTCTTCTTCACACAAATAGCATCGTAGCTTCGTATACATAATACAACCATTTTTCATATACAAAATTGTACAAAGGAAGAAGCAGAGTCATGAATGTAAATAAAAACAAAAATCGGTACAAGATCTTAAACAGCTGATGTAAGCATACAAAAATTTCATTCATCCCCTTATTAGACACAATATTAAGACATTGCCGTTTTTCATATAAAAATGCATTGATATAAAGAAATTACAAAAACAAATTCATCGACCTTCATATGGAAGCTTAGTATATGAAAACATATACAAGGATAGATTCAAATAGAATGAAATTAACTGTCTCCCTTATTCTGCTGGCTGCTTTTGGGAATGGAAATAATATTTTTCTCTCGCTCCCCCGAAATTTCTCCATTTTCGATACTACCGCCAAAGACGGCATCCGCTCGCGTAAAAAATTTCTGCCCATGAGAGTACTATCACAGATAATAGAGTTACATAGATATCGCATCCAGTGCAAATAAAAATGATCATATTTTTTATCCCCTATTTAAAGCGATTTGTTGAAGTCAAACCTTGCAACCATATTCAACATAACAAAATAAAACCTATAATACAATATCCCAGCAACAGACGACAGATGTTGACCTGTTAGTTGCGTTCGAAAGATAAATAGATACATTTTCTTATTTGAATTCGTGTTCGTTTGCCAATGCAACCCTTTTGAGTTCTTTTTACGTCGCTTCTACGTTCCAACACACTATTTGCTGTGCAGGTAGTTTTTTGTCTATATAATTTTGCAGCAACCAACGCGTTGCAACGCTTTCTTTTTCTTCGCTTCTCAATCTAATCGGTTGAGCGAGCGATTGACTGGAAGGTATCGGGATCGGGATGGCTCGTCTGGTGTGTCGTTGGATTTGTTTGGTCGTGTCGTGCGTAGGTATGTATACATTTTCTATATTTTTTTTGGGTTGTGCGATCGGTGTTTGTGTGTGGCTTCTTCTTTTTATTTTGAAGTTATTTAATTTACTTCATTCGTTGTCGACTTTCGAACGATTTGGATGTTCATTTATGTATATATGATTGAGCAATACATTTTTCTTTGTTAATTTTACAGTCAGTGGTCCTTTTTTTCAGCGATCTTATTTGTCAACGTTTTTTTTTTTTAATAGCAATGGGTGATAAGAGATTGTCTGGGGTTTCTTGTTCCGTTTGTATGAAAACGAAAAGAGATTACCCTAATTTGAAAATTTTTAAGTGCCCTTCTAGGGAAAAAAATGAAATTTTGAATAATTTGTGGAGGCAGGCATGTGGATTCAGAAATGAAGGCAAATACTTTGTATGTGGAGACCATTTTTGTCCCGAGTTTGTGGGAAGAAAATATCTTAAGAAGGATGCTGTTCCTTCTTTAAATTTAAATTCTGATTTGGGTTCAGACTTAAATTTAGAAGATCTTAATAAGTCTCCTCCAACTAAACGAAGAAGAACTTCGAGCAGTTGTAGAATTTCATGTGTAAGGTGCGATCAATTATCACAGAGATGTGCAAAAGAGGAGAAAAAAAATGCAATTTAAAAAAAAAATTATCAAGTTTAAAAATTCAAATAAAAAACTTAAAAATAAAGCATTATAAAAAAAAGAGAGCGCATACTGCTTTAAAAGATTCAAAAAAAGGGAGATTATCTTTATCGTCTCAAATCCAAGGGCTACATATTTCCGACCATTCAAAAACATTTTGCGATATGTTGATGGGGTTGTCGAAATCTGCAAAATATAATAACAACGAAAAAGAAATTTCCCAAAATATATTTTATAGATCGCAAAGCGCCTATAAATTTTTGAGGGATGGGCTGGGCTTCAGGCTTCCCCACATATCCTCTTTATACAGATGGGCTCCTGTTAAAGGAATTCAACCAGGATATGTAAACAATGCCCATTTGTATCTAAAATCAAAGTTCGCTTTATTGAACCAGCGAGAACGTTGTGTTGTGTTGATATTTGATGAGATTAGGATTCGTCAAAACCTCACATATAATATTTTAAATGATTTAATAGATGATTTCGAAGACCTAGGAGCAAAAAGAAACAGAATTTTTGCCAATGAAATATGTGTTTTCATGGTAAATGGTTTGTTTGATAGTTGGAAAAGTGTTTTAAACTATTTTGTGTCAGCAAACGGTGTAAATGGGGCTAACCTAAGCGAAATTATAAGAAATAATTTGAAAATCTGTCAAGATCTTGGTCTTAAGGTTTGCGCTGTAGTCTGCGATCAAGGACCTAATAATAGAAAAGCTTATCAAATATTAGGTGTTTCTGAAGAAAAACCATTTACAATTTTTAATGATGAAAAAATATTTTGTTTTTATGATTTTCCTCACTTATTAAAATCAATTCGTAATGTTCTACTGAAATCAGATTTACAAACTCCAGATGGTAAGGTTTCTTTTAATGTTTTCAGAGAAATATACAATTTAGAAATTGACAACGTGGCTAAGACATGTTTAAAATTTAGAAGTTCTCATATAGCACCAAATGCTTTTGAAAAAATGCATGTTCGTCTTGCTACGCAAATATTTAGCAGGACAACTGTGGCATCTATTCAAACTGCTTTTGAACTTAATTGCTTAAAAGAAAGCTCGAAGGAAGCTATAGCAACAAAAGATTTCACACTTAAGGTAAATAATGCATTTGACTGCATGGATAGTGGTTCACATTATGACAAAAATATTTTAAAGCGCGGAGTTCAGCTAGGGAATCCAGCTTATAGTGAGTTGAAACAATTTTTGTCTTACTTAAAAGAAATACAAAAATCAGATAACCTTCCAAGAAACTTTTGTTTAAAAGGTATGGAGCAGACGATAAACGGAGTTTTATTACTTAGTCAAGATATAAGTAATGGCCTATATAAGAACGTGGATTATTTACTCACAAAGAGAATTCACCAAGACGTATTAGAAAATTTATTTTCTATTATTCGCATCAAAGGTGGGAATAACAAAAATCCATCTGTTTACGAGTTCAATGTTCTGATGTCAAAAGTTCTTTCATCAAATCTTATTACTTTTTCTCCTTACAGTAATTGTGATGATGATGATGTATAATTTTTGAGGCTAGACGCATCCCAAACTCAACCAAATACTTCAAAAATGTCTTCATTGCCTAGGCCTCGTAAAGAAATAGTATGCGATGAGACTCTGTATGAAAAAGTCATAAGTGATATGGAAATCGGAACTGAAATAACATTAGAAACATCTGCAGTGCGATATTTTACTGGATATCTTGCTTTTAAAATGCTTTCGAGGAACAAATGTTCAAGTTGTTCGAAATTGTTTTTAAAAGCTGATGAAAAAATAACATGTCCTTCGGAATTTTTCATCTTTGCCAAAAATTACTCTCAAGCACCCCAAGAGTGAGAGGCACGGGGAACTCAAATTTGAACATTTTAAAAGCAAGATATCCAGTAAAATATCGCATTGCAGATGTTTCTAATGTTATTTCAGTTCCGATTTCCATATCACTTATGACTTTTTCATACAGAGTCTCATCGCATACTATTTCTTTACGAGGCCTAGGCAATGAAGACATTTTTGAAGTATTTGGTTGAGTTTAGGATGCGTCTAGCCTCAAAAATTCTACATCATCATCATCACAATTACTGTAAGGAGAAAAAGTGATAAGATTTGATGAAAGAATTTTTGACATCAGAACATTGAACTCGTAAACAGATGGATTTTTGTTATTCCCACCTTTGATGCGAATAATAGAAAATAAATTTTCTAATACGTCTTGGTGAATTCTCTTTGTGAGTAAATAATCCACGTTCTTATATAGGCCATTACTTATATCTTGACTAAGTAATAAAACTCCGTTTATCGTCTGCTCCATACCTTTTAAACAAAAGTTTCTTGGAAGGTTATTTGATTTTTGTATTTCTTTTAAGTAAGACAAAAATTGTTTCAACTCACTATAAGCTGGATTCCCTAGCTGAACTCCGCGCTTTAAAATATTTTTGTCATAATGTGAACCACTATCCATGCAGTCAAATGCATTATTTACCTTAAGTGTGAAATCTTTTGTTGCTATAGCTTCCTTCGAGCTTTCTTTTAAGCAATTAAGTTCAAAAGCAGTTTGAATAGATGCCACAGTTGTCCTGCTAAATATTTGCGTAGCAAGACGAACATGCATTTTTTCAAAAGCATTTGGTGCTATATGAGAACTTCTAAATTTTAAACATGTCTTAGCCACGTTGTCATTTTCTAAATTGTATATTTCTCTGAAAACATTAAAAGAAACCTTACCATCTGGAGTTTGTAAATCTGATTTCAGTAGAACATTACGAATTGATTTTAATAAGTGAGGAAAATCATAAAAACAAAATATTTTTTCATCATTAAAAATTGTAAATGGTTTTTCTTCAGAAACACCTAATATTTGATAAGCTTTTCTATTATTAGGTCCTTGATCGCAGACTACAGCGCAAACCTTAAGACCAAGATCTTGACAGATTTTCAAATTATTTCTTATAATTTCGCTTAGGTTAGCCCCATTTACACCGTTTGCTGACACAAAATAGTTTAAAACACTTTTCCAACTATCAAACAAACCATTTACCATGAAAACACATATTTCATTGGCAAAAATTCTGTTTCTTTTTGCTCCTAGGTCTTCGAAACCATCTATTAAATCATTTAAAATATTATATGTGAGGTTTTGACGAATCCTAATCTCATCAAATATCAACACAACACAACGTTCTCGCTGGTTCAATAAAGCGAACTTTGATTTTAGATACAAATGGGCATTGTTTACATATCCTGGTTGAATTCCTTTAACAGGAGCCCATCTGTATAAAGAGGATATGTGGGGAAGCCTGAAGCCCAGCCCATCCCTCAAAAATTTATAGGCGCTTTGCGATCTATAAAATATATTTTGGGAAATTTCTTTTTCGTTGTTATTATATTTTGCAGATTTCGACAACCCCATCAACATATCGCAAAATGTTTTTGAATGGTCGGAAATATGTAGCCCTTGGATTTGAGACGATAAAGATAATCTCCCTTTTTTTGAATCTTTTAAAGCAGTATGCGCTCTCTTTTTTTTATAATGCTTTATTTTTAAGTTTTTTATTTGAATTTTTAAACTTGATAATTTTTTTTTTTAAATTGCATTTTTTTTCTCCTCTTTTGCACATCTCTGTGATAATTGATCGCACCTTACACATGAAATGCTACAACTGCTCGAAGTTCTTCTTCGTTTAGTTGGAAGAGACTTATTAAGATCTTCTAAATTTAAGTCTGAACCCAAATCAGAATTTAAATTTAAAGAAGGAACAGCATCCTTCTTAAGATATTTTCTTCCCACAAACTCGGGACAAAAATGGTCTCCACATACAAGTGATTGGCAACCCTGGGTCTGTTATAGTGTGCCGGTGATTAAAATAGCTCCTGAGTTTTTCTTATCTTTTAACTAGTTAAACAGTCGATACAAATTTAAATTGTGCATTATTGAACAGTACAAACATAAAGTAATAAGCTTATAAATTTGAAAAGTGTTGACAAACTATTGTCTGAATAATAAATCCCATTTTAAAAAAATCAACATAAAATCAACAAATAAGTAATTTTTTTTATTGGCATTGAGTGAAATTCCTGGTGCTACATCCATCTCTTTTTATTGCACCCGTTGGACTTTTTTGTTTCCTTCTGTGTGGTGAGTGAAACTTTTTTAGTATATGTTCTGCTAACGAAGCAAAATCAATACTACACAAACACAACACACATATTGTTTTCTTTACATCAAAAACACTCCATTACCAAGACCGGAATCTTAGACTGACATTTCGGTTTGCCTACAAGCTACTGAGGACTAAATGTGAGAAAGTGTGCGTGAAATGATGCAAAAAACCAAACACATTCTCACATTTAGTCCTCAGGCCCATCAAAATGCTTCATTATAGTAATCAGCCACATCTAAATGCTTCATTTTGAATGTTTCATGGCCTCGTTCAAAAACTAAACAATCCTAACCAACAGAATCTGAAGTGCTGACATGGTCTTAAATTGGAAGATTTGTATAGCTTTTTAATTTCAATCCAAATAAATGTTGTAAATGTATATTAAATAAAATAAAACTGACCAAATACAAATTATTTAATCATTTATTAGTTTATTATTATTTATTTTGTTTACTTAAATTATTTGCGAACGCAACATGCGCTGCAACTGGTTAAGTATAATTATTGCAAATGGACAAAAGTGTAACTCAATACTTTGTAAAACAACAAAACAGACAATTTTTTCAACTGTAGTTTGCTTAGAGCATTTTTTTGGCGACGTTAGAAGTTCAGGTGGAAACAATAGGCGGGTGCCTCCGTATTTTTTTTTGTACAGACAATGCTACGAGAAGCATAGTTGTGAAGTTCCATTGCCAACTTTAGCTAGTTCAGATTCCTCAATTAGATTAGTATTTTCATCATTTAAGCAGTTCGGTAGTTGCAAGACCAAATTTTAGTTTTGTTTGTTGCAGAAATATTCCTGAAAATTTCTTTTTGAGGACTATGTTAGAGTTAGAATTTTGTTTGTAGTTAGATTTTGGAATAAAAATTTGAGGGAACCATGTTTTAAAAATAAGTTGCTTTGTGCAAAGCATCTTTAAGGAATAGAAATAGGCAATATGTTTACACACAATACCAACTAAATGAGTGCAATAAATAGATTTAAGTAACTTTTTTATTCCAGTATGGGGAAACCGAACACCCAATAGAAAAAAAAAACGGTAAACGCGCCAAAATCCATACTTCTTGACTAAATAATGTTATCTTCTATGTTTACGCATAAAATTACGAATTTTGTAGCGTATGAAAATTTCTAGACATTTTAAAATCTGAAAAATTAATTATGCTATGAAATAAGTGGCTGCTATTAATGCTAATTTTTGTTCTAAAAAGTTGATGAAGGTTAGCCAAAGCGGAAATTTCTTTAATGAACATACCTAAAATATTATTGGCTTTCTCAAAAATATTTTTCTATACTAACCTCTGGTTTATATCTGAAAACTATTGTTTATGTATATTTTCTTCTATGTTCTGCATTTATAAAATGTAATCTATGGAAGTATTTATTATATTAAGAAAAACAAAAATATGTACGTAAAACTCATTAATTTTTTTCATTATTAGCAGCATTTTTATTAAACATACCCTTCAAACAATAATAAGTAAACTTGAACTTTGGTAACTAGACATTTTTAAGGAATGAATGAAAATTATATTTTGCGTTAAACTGTGGGAATTCACTAAAAAAAAATTCTGTACGTCAACAATCAACATTCATGTCGATTACTTGATCTATTGAATGAGTTGTGCATGAATTCAGAACGATTTTAAGACGTTTTCATTTTGTGATATATGTCAAAATTTGTTTTTTATTTGCTCTGCATTTATTCAACAGGTTCGCTATAATCGTTCTGATTACTTTTTTAAAACATTGGTGTTCCTTTGATGCATAGTTTTTTTTTGATAGCAAATACATGTACATATGCTTCCATCAATCAAGAATGTTATGGATAAGGTATTTTTCGATTATAACTATTTTTTTAAATATAATATTTATTAATCAAAATGGAATTCAAAAATAGTTGCAAGCTTAAATCATTAAAAACAAACTATAAATACATTTGGATTGATTAAATTGATACAGATTTTAATTACTTCCAAAAAAATATTTGGGCCGTTCATTAACGAAAATTTATTAGAATTCAATACAAAAATTGCGCTCGCACCCTCACCTTGATGGTTCTTCGAACGCATCTTTGATACAAAAATCAGAGGTTAATTTTGAAATTTGAAGAATTTCGTAGTGATTTTTGTAAATTAGTGAATTAATTATAATAAACTGATCGTGAACATGCTTTTTTGAAGACAAAAATGTACATTGGTTCGCTATCAACAAAATGACTGCAAAATTAAAGCTTAAAACTGACTTCTTCATCGAAAAAAAGTAAAAAGAAAAACCTGAAAAAAACTTATTAACCCCTCCATTTTGTTTTTGCTGTGCAAAATGCCGCTAGCCCACGGCATCGTTTTTTTTTTGTTTGTACTCACATCTATTCATGGATTAATTGTCAAAATTACAAATACAACAATGTAAACAAACGGGTTTTGGAGAGTGAAACGTACGAAAGATTCCGGTCTTGGTAATGGAGTGTTTTTGCTTTACATATGCTACAACAATACCAAAGAGAAGATATTTCGGACTGCAAAACCTGAGTGCCGACTGGACACTGGACTAAAGCATCATTCACATGAGCGCGACCAACGAACGACGAATGAATTACAAAATGTGAGTTTATATACGTTTGAAGACATATTTCCACACAAATTCTTAACAAAACGATAGCAATATAGTTTCTATTTGATTTATGATGCATAATTTTACTTTTCAATATCATATATATTAATAAATTTAATAAAACAAATTTATTCGTCGCGAAAAAAATTATAGTTGATACGAACTGTCAAACTTTATTCGCGTTCCACATTATCCACACTCGCAACGAATAAAAAAATCGCGCGTACTTAACCTAAAAAAATCGTTCTTGTTTTGGTTTCGGTGGTGAATGTCAAACTTCATTCGCGACGAAATGTCAAAATCGACGAATATTCGTTCATTCGTTGGTCGTTGGTCGTTGGTCGTGCTCATGTGAATATTGCTTAACAGAAGTTTGATATCGGCGCAGCATTTGTTTTGCTTTTGTGGAGCTCAACCGATCGATCTCACTCCAACTCTTGTACATCTACAACTGGCGAAACCATCATCACCACGAACAGCACACACAGCCACATTCACTATTGGTAGAGGGGACACTTTATACCAATCACAATAAACATCTGTGGATCACATGTGGGTTGTAAAACACTTAGCAGAATTCTGAACCATTTGACAACAAGGGTTTGTGTATACAATTCTATGTCCGTGGTACATTAAGAAGTAAAAATATTCTAGCCTTACTCTGAAAAAAATTTTAAAATTTTAAAATTTAAAAAAAATCAAAAACTTTTAAATTCTAAAAAACAAGTTTCAAGCTAAGGGAAATAAGATTATTTTAAATAGAGCTAAAATGAACTCCGATCTATTAAAGCACCTTGAAAACATGCAACTACAAATAATATCGGCGGTAAATCAGAACACCAACGATCAATTTACCCAAATTAAAACAGAGGTGTCTACCACAAAAGAGCGAATACTCTTTGTAGACAAAAAAGTATCAATTATGGACAGAGAACTACGGAGGCGAAATATGATCATTAGAGGTCTTTCAGAATCAGAAAACAACACAGAAGAACTCGAAAATGTGGTACTAACCCTCCTAAACGCATGTGCAGATAATCAAATCACACTGTCTGATATTGATTACATTATGCGCATAGGACCAAGACAACAAAATCCCCGCCCTGTCAAAGTTGCACTCATATCATATAGGGTGAAACTCATAGTCATGCAAAACAAAAAGAAGCTTGCGAAAGAACACCGATTCGCAAAAATTTATATTGATGATGACTTTAGCAAAGAGGTAGCAGAGACCAGAAAAATATTACGTAAAAGGCAGAGGATATCAGAAAAGAAGGAGCAGATGTCAGCATTAAATATGATAAAATCATTATTAATAAGAAGCCGTTTACACTGCAACAGCTAGAAGATGAGAAGAGAAAAGAAAATTCTATACAGAAAAAACGAATCAGGTCCCCGGACGAAAAAAATCCGTGCACACCAGAGAGCTCTGAGCAGAGTACTTCAGCCCATCCTAAAGACAAACCTAAGAGGCCGAAAACTAAGCCAAGGAACTCAACAGCAGTGACATCTATCGATAAGTTCTTCACACCAATCAGGTCACATGATAGCAGAGCATCAATAGTTGACGAAGAACTCCCTCAAGGAAGGCTCTCGCAACATAATGAATTAGCATAGCTACAAAATAAATATAACCATATTAATGTTAGGGAAACTCAAGAAAAGAATTTGAAAATTAGCTTTTGGAATATTAATGGAATAAAAAATTTGTGTAATCTAGATAACATTGAATTAAATTTAATCCTTAGTTTTGATATTTTATGCTTAAGTGAAACCTGGGTCCTAGATAATACAAAACAAGCTCCATCTAATATTTTTGAAAACTATAACATGTTTTACTCGAACGCAGTCAAAGATAAGTCAAGAGGAAGAGGAAAAGGTGGATTGCAAATTCTTGTAAAAAATCCTGCAAAATACGATGTTTTGAGGGAAATTAGTAAAACAAATCTATGGATAATACTAGAGATTGTTTTTAATAGCTTGAAGTACATAATATACTTTGCTTATCTTAGCCCGTCTAGAGAAATGCATGATAACTCATGCTGTGAACTTATACAAGAGGAATTAGAATGCCTACAGAATAATTACCCCACGCATACAATTATAATAGGAGGAGACTTAAATGCTCGTTTCGGACTATCGAATCAATTAGACAGTGACATATTGGAAGGCTCACAACTATCCCACACAAGAAAGATTAGAGACACAATCATAAATAGTAGAGGTAAATTACTTGGTGAGATATTTGAAAACGCTGGTCTGTTACTTATAAATGGAAGAAGTAGAAGCGATGCATACGGTGACTTTACATTTGAATCACACCAGGGTAGAAGCACCGTGGACACTGTATGGGTTAATCTAGAAGGGGCGGCAAACATTGATGACTTTGAGGTATCTCAGATTTTGCTACACTCTGATCATATGTGCTGTATCTTAAACTTTCTGTGCCCGTCTGCAACAAGTTTGGATATTACTCCAAATATGTTCTCAACTTGGAAACTAGTTTGGAATACGTCTGCAGCGGAAAACTACATCTCGTGTATGCAAGCCAAAGCTGGAAGTTTACAAATGAATGGAGATACAATTGGATACCAACAAATATTCGAAAACATCAAGCATGCTGCAGAAGAATGCGGAATGATGAAACACTATAAGATTTATACTGCACCAATGTTCCAAAAGAATAAATGGTTCAATAATGATTGCAGATTGCAAAAGCGAGAAATGAAGCAGAAAATGAGAAGTTATCGAAAAGACCCTAATAACATAAACAAAAGATCAGAGTACATCTCCAGCAGGAAATTATACGTATCAACCTTGAACTCCGCTAAAAAGCAATCCAATAAGGACCTAACACAGCAACTTCAAACACACAAAAAACAGCAAAGATTTTTGGAGAGCAATCAAAAGCATCCAACCGAACTCTATTGCTCGAAACCATATTACGAAGGAAGTTTGGGACGATTACCTCCAGGATATGTATAGTGGCAATGAGGTAGTGTATAGACTTTTTCCCGATACGTATCATCCATTTCCTGATAGAGACATAAGCATGGACGAACTGATAACAGTTATATTTGGGCTGCGCAATAATAAATCCGCGGGTCCGGATAGGATTGTAAACGAGTTCATTAAGCATCTACCAAACCTATGGTTTGAATATTTACTTTCTTTCTTTCAAAGCCTGTTCGATAACGAAGAAAGAAACCAATCAGGCATTTTTAGAGCAGACATTACAATGATATTTAAAAAAGGTGATAAATCTCTACCAACGAACTATCGACCTATAGCGATCGAAAATGCTTTGATGAAAGTTTACACCCAAATCCTATCAAACAGGCTTCAAGAGTGGGCAGAAGAAGAGCAACTAATTCCTGAATTCCAGAACGGTTTCAGAAAAGGACGAAGTTGTGCTGATAACCTCTTTATCCTAAGTGCAATCACAGATATTACTCTTGCAAAAAAGAAGGGAAGTTTTTTTGTAATCTTTGTTGACCTTAAAGGAGCATTCGATAGTGTGAATCACGATAAGCTATGGACCCACCTTAGATCCATTGGAGCAAGTGGGAAATTAATACATGCATTTCAAAACATATATGTGAAAACCAAAATTGCTATTAAGACAACAAGCGGCCTAACAGAAGAAGCGAATGTCACAAAGGGTGTTCTACAGGGTGATCCATCAAGTGCCCTCCTATTTAACTTATATATAAATGATTTGGAAGAATTCTTAAGAATCGAGGGCCTTACAGGAATAGACATTTCGGAAACAACAAATGTTATCCTGATAGCATATGCCGACGATATTGCTGTCTTCGCTCAATCTGAGCTTCATTTAAGAAAAACTTTGAAATCACTTGAAAATATTTTACAGCAAAAGATATGACATTAAATACGGAAAAATCGAAGATAGTAAACTTTGCAAAAAGAAAAATATCATCATGCCCGGAAAGATTTGCATATAAAGAAGACTCAATTGAAGTTGTAGATAGCTTTGAATATCTGGGAATAACCTTGAGTCGAACTGGATCTTGGAATGAAACCATGAATGTCTTCAAAACCAAGGCAAGAGCAGCAGCAGCAGTAACCGAAAAAGCTATGAGGAGCCCTTACATGGAACACTGGGAAGGAAGAATCAAAGTTTATAATTCAACAATTAAATCGACTTTACTATACTGTGCGGAGATATGGGGTCTGGAAGCTGGAGACAAAATTGAAGTTATTCAAACTTCAGTTTTAAAGAAGTTGCTTGGTCTAGCTAAAAACACTAAAAGCAATGTGGTTCGCTTAGAAACTGGTACACTTCCATTAGATTACGAGATAGCGAAAAGAGCTTTGCATTTCTGGGAAAAACTGTTGAATGCCTCTGATGAGCGCCTAATTAAAAAGTGTTACAACGAAATCTTGAGAACCCATAACAACTCCCAACGACCAAACTGGGCAACAAAATTTAAGGCCGCCTTAATGAGTAATTTTATGGATATATGGGAACAGCAAAACTTATTATCTGTTCGTCAATACTATGTAAGCATCCTTGAAGACAAGAAGAGAAGCATTATAAATGAAGATTTCAGGAAGGCATCTAACTCAACTTCTTGCTGCTATTATGCTCCTTATTTAGCGAACATACAAGAACCAGAATATAAACCGGCTCCGTACCTGAATTCATCCTGCAAACCATACGTGCATAAAGTCTTAGCGCAAATTAGGTGCGCAAACAGATATGCCCACAGAATAGTTTTACACGATGATAGACATATATTTGACCCAATGAACATTTGCACATTGTGTAATACATATGAAGATGATACAATTGAACACTTCCTTTTAGGATGCCCAATTTTTAATGCAGTTAGAAACCACTTCCTATCCCCTATGAACTTAACTGACATGAATAGTATTGTAATATTCGGCTTGGTCCGACAATTAAAACTTATTCGCACTTGTAAATAAAACACGATTTTTACTTTATTTAAATTGTTCCACTTATTTATTGAACACTCAATTATTACGTTTCAAACACAGTCTTTACTTTCAATTATTACTTTTTATACACAGTCTTTACTTATCGCAGTTTACAACCAATAATAATGAACCGCTTCGCTTCCGAGCGCCTATTTATATACCTCAGATCGGTTCGAGAAACTACTAGATACTTTTAGGCGCTGAATGTTCTCGATGCTTAACGAAGTTCTCCACTTTATCACTAGATGCTTACCCCTTTCGAGGTTCTTATATGCGCTGAATGAGTTCCCCTCTAAGCCACTAGATGTTTCTCGATGCGTATAGAAGCGAGGTCTCCTATTATTCATGAAATGTCGCCGTAATTCTGATATTAGGGTGGATACACATTACAGTATAATGAAAGTTGAAGATCAAAACGTTGCACTGAATGTATATAAATATGTTAGAAACTCGCTTAACTTAAGAGCTTTTATCCTTAACGAATGATAAATCCAGGTTTCAGTTTAAGTAATAAAAGTAATTATTTTTGTTATTTTCTTTATAATTGTTGATTCATATCTTACCTTATTGTTCTGTTAGATGAATTAAAATTATATTGCACTTACCTTATGAAATAATGTAATATTTACATAATGCCAATCAATTTGTAAAAGCTAAGCTTATAAACAAATAAATATATCAATCTATCTATCTACAAAGTATTTGCCTTCATTTCTGAATCCACATGCCTGCCTCCACAAATTATTCAAAATTTCATTTTTTTCTCTAGAAGGGCACTTAAAAATTTTCAAATTAGGGTAATCTCTTTTCGTTTTCATACAAACGGAACAAGAAACCCCAGATAATCTCTTATCACCCATTGCTATTAGAAAAAAAACGTTGACAAATAAAATCGCTGAAAAAAAGGACCACTGACTGTAAAATTAACAAAGAAAAATGTTTGCTCAATCATATACATAAATGAACATCCAAATCGTTCGAAACAGAGATGAGTATTTACTTCATATGTAGCAGATCTACTTCATTAATTTCTTTTTATGTATCTGCTACGTAACAACTTATTTCTACTTCGTTTTAAAAATTTTTCTAACGCTATATATATATATAGTTATATTGAAAAAATCTTTAAATAATCCAGAAATTAAATTTTCAGTGTTATATTTGTCCTATATTTTGGAAATTATTAACAATTTTAATAAAGCTTTTCAGTCTGAAAAGACACAGATACACATTTTGCGGAAACGTGTGCTCGTGGTCTTTAAAACCGTCTTATCAAACTTTTTTTAGGGCAGAACTACTCGACGAATCTTCAATGCAGATCGTGAATTATAAAGAAAAATCCAATTATTCAGATTTAAAACAAATGTTTTTTGGGTTAAAGTCGGCTTTGTATGAGGAAGAGTTAAACAAGAATCAAGATACGGACACGGACACGGAGGTAGATTTATTTCAGATAAAAATGTATTTAGTTTCAAGTTTTTTGTATTGAACATATAATTTTTATCTTTATGCAGAGTGGAATTTTTTGGGCTTGATGTTCAGAGTATTTTAGTTTCATTTTATGTTGAATTGTGCGATCAATTGAAACTTCGTTTTGATTTAACTGACAAAAAGTTAGAATTGTTAGAACCTTTGGATCCAAAAGTAATACAAACTGAAACATATCCGACAATCCTTCCACTTTTGAATGAATTTCCTTATTTTGATAATAATGTAACAAACATAGAAACTCTGAACTCCGAATTTAGAACGCTTATGGTTACTAAAAGTATAAAAATGAACGACGACGAAGAAGTTGTTGAGTTTTGGACGCGTTTACACTCAGAAAAATATATTGGAAGAGGATATGTTTAGGGTGTTGCCCGGCTATATGCTTACACTAGCTAGTTTACCGCATAGCAGTGCAGCAGCCGAAAGACGATTATCAGATTTCAATAACGTCAAAACAAAAAAAGAAATAGACTAGACATAAGTACCGCTTCTTCCCTTTTATTAATAAGAGAGTTTGTGGCTGGGCTGAAAGATTTTGAAGTTATTACGATATTTTTCAAAGTTTAAATATGTTCAGGAGGGCTACGTATTAAGAACCGATTAAAATCCTTATTATATGCATATACTTTATAATATTTTATGAATTTGTGTTATGTTTCCCTTAGAGGAGAATCTAATTTAATTTAAAACAGAATGTTCCTATTTATTTCAATATAATAATGTACCTACATAGTATGTACTATATATGTATACATGTACCTAATTTATGAATTTGTGAGACTTGTTCTAGTCAATGTATGTTTTCGTTATATGGATGTAAAATAAAATGAAAATAAATTTGTTTTGTTTGTATTTTTTGTTTTTTTCATTATCTGCTACATATTTTACAAATCTACTTCGTTTTTTGGGCAAAATGTTTCACTTTTCGGGCTTAGCATTCGCATCCCTATCGAAAGTCAACGACGAATGAAGTAAAAATAACTTCAAACACCGATCGCACAACCCAAAAAAATATAGAAAATGTATACCTACGCACGACACGACCAAACAAATCCAACGACACACCAGACGAGCCATCCCGATACCTCTTATATCTTATGCCATAGTTAGTTTCTTCAATAAATTGTTCTAAAGATTTTATATGTTACCCCAGTTTCATGAGCTAATGTTTTTTTAAAGAACAACCTTGCTTTTAAAGAACAACCTTGCTTATATTCACAGGTTGGCCTTGGCACATACAAAAATCACACCCAGGAAATACAAACAAAATTCACACACATCGTTAAGAAAGATCAACATAAAATACACAAAAGACAAAAAAAAAACAATAAGGCACAAGAAGTAAAAAAAAGAAAATACAACAAGTTATACAATGCAATAAAATGTTTGAGTATGATTCATGCTAGTTCGATCAAACTGGGACGTAGTGGTACGTCCCAGTCGATTGAAAAATGATCATTTTTTTTCCTCTGCGTGCGATACCTATGGAACTATAGTATCTGTGGTACTATAGTTTTCATATACAAAGACAATACCTACATATTTACTTGTCTATAATAGTTCAAGTTATAATTCCCTAATACAATCCTCAAATCATCAAAAATATAAAATCTCAACCAAGAATATTGTAATCACGGTTGCCACTTGAAAAAAATTGCATGACCAAAGCTGCAAATAAAAATGACCAATCGTACGAAAATAGGACCAAAATAATTTGTGCCCGCAATGGCTTTTAACTTTCCATAGAAAGTTATTGTAATCGTTCCGATTTATTGAATTGAAAATTTTGACATTTCTCGGCGCAGCGTTTCAAGGTTCCTAGAGTCTAAATAAAAGATTTTTAGAGAGATGTCTGTGCGTGCGTGTGTACGTATACGTATGTACGTTCAGGAAGAATAACTTTTTTGACATCCGGTAAAATTTTAAGAAAATCGCATTGACATTTTTTTACAAAAAATAAAAACCTTAAAAAAAACAATTGTAAAACTTGGTAAAAATTTACTTTCGACTCAAGTATCTCTTCAAAAATTAAAAAAATATTGGCTTTAACCTAATTTTATCTAACACAAAATATTGTTTCCGACATTCCGTAAATTGTGCATAAAAATCCAACAGTCAGTTTTTTTCATAAAAATTAAAATCTACAAAAAATAGTACGCAAATGCTACCAAAATGTGGTAAAAATTGGTTTTCGACTAAAAATCTCGTTAACAAGAACAGATATTGAAATCAAACTATTTCATCATACTCAAAATATTGTTGGTAATTTTTAATTTTTTTTTTAGAATAATTCAACTAACAACTAGCAAATCACGAAAGCCTACAAAACTTTTAAGCAAGACAAATCGGCAGATTGGATGGGAAGTTATCAGTGTGGGACGCACCCCAGCCTCTTTTTTTAAAGATCACAATATATTAACATTATGTCAGGAGATCGAATAAATCAGGAGATCAAATACTATCGCTAAATAAAATTCATATAAAATTAATTCAAAAAAATGTTTTTGCAGACCAAACGCTATGGTTATTTTTGTCATCTTGACGCTCTTTGGACAGCATTATATTATTAATGGTATCCAAATTAAGTCTGCCTTTCTTTTTTATCAAAGCTAATTCAAAAAAATTCCTATCAGCAGCAGCTGAGCTATGAGGAAGTAACATCAAGTTATAAACGAACTGACTTAAATTTTGAAAACAATATTCATTTGAAGCATTTTTATGATAATTGAACTTTTTCCAAAATTCTTAAGGTATGTATTTTATTTTTGAGATTATAAAAGGGATAGAGTCGAGTTATTTTTTTCAATTTCTTAAAAAAGGGACCAAATGGAATAAGAAATGACCATGCGACCAAGTGAGAAAATAATGACCAAATTTGGTCTTAAATGACCAAACTGGCAACCGTGATTGTAATGTGTATACACTCTTCATCTCTTTTAATATCGTGTATAGTAGAATAAAACATTTAGAATAAGTAACTCGCTTCTATAAGCATCGAGAAACATCTAGTGGCTAATAGGAGAACATTCAGCGCATACAAGAACCTAGAAAGGGGCAACATCTAGTGATTAAGAGGAGAACTCGCTTCTATAAGCATCGAGAAACATCTAGTGGCTAAGAGGAGAACATTCAGCGCATACAAGAACCTCGAAAGGGCCAACATCTAGTGATTAAGAGGAGAACTCGCTTCGTTAAGCATCGAGAACATTCAGCGCCCAAAAGAATCTAGTAGTTTCTAGAACCGATTTGAGGTATATAAATAGGCGCTCGGAAGCGAAGCGGTTGATTATTGGTTGTAAACTGCGATAAAGTAAAGACTGTGTAAAGTAATAATTGAAAGTAAAGACTGTGTTTGGAATGTAATAATTGAGTGTTCAATAAATAAGTTTGGAACAATTTAAATAAAGTAAAATTGTGTTTTATTTACAAGGTGAATAAGTTTTAATTGTCGGACCAAGCCGAATATTACAATATAAAATTCCTACACGAAATCGCAATTCACCTGCTTTTGTCTTATCATCTTTGTATAGAAAGTCTACCGTTTTGCGTATGTAACCTTTGTATATGAAAAAGTTTTCATACACAAAGATGTAACCAAAAAATATAACCACACCAAAATACAAACACAAAGAAACAAATGTGTTTTCCTCACTCACTCAGACTTTCGTTAATTCTCTATAGTCTTTCTCTATTTCAAATTATAACATTTTTAAGTCACCCAAGTCTCCCGACTGCAAATCGATTTCTCCATGAATGTCTTGACTAGACGTTCCACACAAAATATCTAGATGCCGCCCTATTCGACTTCCACCATGAGAGTACTATAGTTTTCATATACAAAGGTATAGTCCGGGAGCTAGCAACGTTTGGAAAACAAGAATTTTAGATCAGTCAATTTTTTGATATGTTGTCTTACTTGCTTTTTCGGTTAGAGTCTGGGCAGTCTGGCTGGCGGTAGCGGTTGCGTTTAGGGGGGAGGGGCAATTTAAAAAAATTATTACTTAAAATGGGAAAAAAATAGTTAAAAAATAACGGTAATACTTACAATTAAGTATTGTAATATTCGGCTTGGTCCGATAATTAAAACTTATTCACACTTCGTAAATAAAAACACAAATTTTCTTTATTTAAATCGATATAAACTTATTTATTGAACACTCAATTATTACGTTTCAAACACAGTCTTTACTTTTCAAACACAGTCTTTACTTTACAGCAATTCACAATCCATAATGAACCGCTTCGCTTCCAAGCGCCTATTTATATACCTCCAATCGGTTCGAGAATCTACGAGGTTGTTCTCGATGCTTAACGAAGTTCTCCACTTTATCACTAGATGCTTACCCCTTTCGAGGTTCTTGTATGCGCTGAATGAGTTCCCCTCTAAGCCACTAGATGTTTCTCGATGCCTAAGAAGCGAATTCTCCTATTAGCCACTAGAGGTTTCTCGATGCTTAAAGAAGCGAGTTCTCCTATTACTACCACTAGATGTTGCCCCTTATTATTGAAAGAGATAAAGAGTGTATACACATTACATTGCCCCCTCCTTAGGATTGATCGTCCCGAACAAATCCATCGTTCTCATCACCACTGTAGCGATGTAGCCGGTCGCGATGTACAACTTTAGGTTTTCCTCTGACTCCCTTTTGTATCCGGTACACGACATCGTTGATTTTTGTAATGACTGTGTATGGACCTTCCCAGTCCCGTTGAAGTTTCGGTGACAATCCTTTTTGTCGATGGGGATTGTAAAGCCACACCCGATCCCCTGCTTGGAACTCTGTTGTTGTCGCTCGTATATCGTAGCGTGTCTTCATTCGGTCACTGAACATCTTTATTTTCAACCTGGTATTGTCGTGGATCTGAAGGAGTCTTTCTCTGAGGTCATCAATGTAGTCATCCTCGGCTTGCGGTCCCGATGTGGGGCATCCAAATTTTATTTCGCTCGGCAGTCTGATGTTCCTTCCCATCAAAATCTCAGACGGTGTATGGCCAGTTGAGCTATGTCTTGCACTTCGATACGCCATCAAAAACAGTGGAATGTGTCGATCCCAATCTCGCTGGTTGTCGTCCACAACTTTGCAAAGATGTTCCTTCAGGGTTCGGTTGAATCGTTCGACCATGCCATCAGATTGTGGGTGAAGTGGTGTTGTTCTTGTCTTCTTGATGTCAAGAAGCCCACAAACTTCCTGAAATATGTTTGATTCAAAATTCCTTCCTTGGTCGGAATGCAGTTCTAATGGAACGCCGAATCTGCTCACCCAGTTGAAGACAATTTGGTCTGCGACTGTTTTGGCTTCTTGATTTGGAATGGCGTATGCTTCAGGCCACTTGCTGAAGTAATCCATGACGACCAGAATATAACGATTTCCATTATTTGTTTCCGGAAATGGACCCGCCACGTCTACTGCAATCCTTTCGAAGGGTGCTCCGACATTATACTGCTGCATTTGGCTGTGGTTCTTTTTGTTCGGACCTTTGGTGGCAGCACAGGTATCACATTTTCGGCACCACTTCTCGACATCTTCCCTTGCATGTAGCCAGTAAAATCGTTGTCGAACCTTTTCTAGCGTCTTGTTCACTCCTAGATGACCTCCCGAAACTCCACCATGCATCTCTCGCAGAACATCCATAACCTTCGATCTCGGTAAGACTAGCTGCATTACATAAGACTTTCCATCTGCTGATTCCCATTTACGTCGAAGGACACCCTCTTGGACATGAAACGAGTCCCACTGTGCCCAATAGGCCTTCAGAGTCGGACTTCTATCGGAGATATCAGCCCATTCTGGTTTTTCCTGGTGTTCCTTCCAAGCGAGGATGGGTTCGATATCTGAGTCTTCTTGTTGAGCCTTCCTCAACTCGTCGTTGCTCCAGCCATAAATGGGATCGGCTCTGGTTCGTTGGACCGTAACCACTTCTTTTTCTTCGTGTCGTCTACAATGCTTACAGTCTTGTTTACATGGTCTCCGAGACAGTGCATCTGCATTTGAGTGAAGCTTCCCCTTCCGATGTTGAATTTCGTAATCGTACGTCTGCAGCCTCTCAATCCACCTTGCCACTTGACCCTCTGGATTCTTGAAATTCAAAAGCCAGTTAAGTGCTCCATGGTCAGTTCGGAGAAGAAACTTCTGTCCATAGAGATACTTATGGAAGTGCTTTGTTGCCAAAATCAGTGCAAGAAGTTCTCTTCTGGTCACACAATAATTTCTTTCCGACTTCGAGAGTACCTTGCTGTAATAGGCAATCACCTTTTCTTCGCCATTATGCACCTGCGATAGTACAGCACCTATCCCGACATTGCTCGCATCAGCATCAATTATGAACGGTTTTCCTGGAGTTGGGTAGGTCAGCACTGGTGCATTACACAAGCGTTGCTTGAGCTCTTGAAAGCTGCGCTCGCATTCACCTGACCATCTAAACTGCTTTCCCTTTTCCGTTAGCTGATGTAGACTCTTGGCGATTCCAGCAAAGTCCTTCACAAAGCGCCTATAGTAGGTGGCTAGACCCAGAAAGCTTCGGAGTTGGTGTTTGTCCTGTGGTGTTGGCCAATTCTTCACGGTGTCAACCTTATCAGGATCCGTTTTTACTCCTTGGGATGAGATGATATGTCCCAGATATTTTACTTCGGTTTTGAAGAGTGAACACTTTTCTGGGTTAAGCTTGAGGTGGGCTTCTCGAAGTCTTTGAAACACGGCTCTCAGATTTGTACAGTGTTCGTCAAATGTTTTCCCGTATACTATGACGTCATCCAAATAGACCAGGCAAGATTTCCATGTGAGTCCTTGCAGGACGCATTCCATTAGGCGCTCAAAAGTCGCTGGAGCATTGCAAAGTCCAAAAGGCATCACTTTGAACTGCCACAATCCGTTTCCTGTTGAGAATGCTGTCTTTTCTTTGTCTTCAGGATGGATTTCGACTTGCCAGTAACCACTTTTCAAGTCCAAAGTTGAGAACCATTGTGCTCCTTCCATTGCATCCAGAGTATCACTGATCCTAGGCAGAGGGTAGCTATCCTTCTTGGTCACATCATTCAACCTTCGATAGTCCACACAAAAGCGGGTTGATCCGTCTTTCTTCTTTACCAGGACCACTGGAGACGCCCAAGGGCTTTTAGAGTTTTCGATCAGACCTTCTCCCTTCATGGTGGTTATCAGTTCTTCAACCTCACCTTGTTTGGCTAGTGGAAGGCGTCTTGCAGGTTGACGAATCGGCCTTGCATCCCCGGTATTGATTCGATGTTGCACCAGTTGCGTTCTGCCATATTTCCCTTTCGAGGACGAAAAGATGTCTGCAAATTCTTCGAGGAGACCTTCTGCAGTTCTTCGTTGTTGGTGGCCAAGATTAGATGACTTGAGAATGTTCGTCTTTATGGAGTTCAGCTCTTCGGACTTCAAGGATTGCCTTGACTCTTCTTCGTTGATCCTTGTTATCGCTGATACAGATTCGCATTGTCCGACAATCTCACCTTTTCTAAGCTTAACTTCATACGGCTTGATGTTCAGTATTCGTACCGGAACCATGTTCTTTAAAGGTCTCACAAGAGTCTTCCCAATGGTGACGTTTTGGGAGGACTTTACAGATGTTGGTTCGACTATGAGGTATCGATGGCTGCCAGGCTTACCCTTCAATTTCGTCCACACGAATACTTCTGAAGAAGCAGGCAAAGTGAGATCTTCTTTGATGACGGTTTTCACAGATGACGAGGTCTCATACGAGTTAGTGCCATAGATCATCGGAATCTCGATGTTTCGATATTTCAGGACTTGGTTCCCGATGTCCAATACCACTCCGTGATCTTTCATGAATTCGACGCCGACAATGCACTCGTCGCATATATCTGCTACCAGGAACAGGTGAGAGAATTCCAACTCTGCCATCCTGATCTTAAGACGTACCTCCCCATAAACTTTTGCGGCCTCTCCAGTTGCAGTCCTTAGACGATAGCTGTTGGTGTTGTGGAGCCATGCCTTCTTAACGAGGTCTTGCCGTATGATGGACGCCGTGGCACCGGTGTCAATGGTAGCCACACATTTGTTGCCGTTTATACTTGCTTCCAAGGTCAGGCTCTTGTTGTCACGTTTCGTTTGAGAAACCTGGATGTTGTTTCTGGGGCCATCGATACCAGAAACCAGCTTCTGCCCCTCGAAGTTGGTTCTTATTCGTTTCCCGGGTGGGAAACAACTTCGGAAGCAACGTTCCCGGGTGTTGCTTTGACCAGTTGAATTACTTCTGTTTCCACAGTGTTGGCATGTGGTTCTTCTTCGTGGTAATCTGCACTGTCGCTGTAGATGCCCAGTCTTATTGCAGTTCCAGCATCGTGCTGGTCCGTCTCGCTGACTCCTTTCCACAGTAGCCTTCTGACAAGAACATTCTTGGACTTCAATTTCTCTTATGCGATGCACGTTTTGGGAAGCTTGTTCTGCAGCTTCCATCGTCAGAGCGAAAGCCAATGCTTCTGGTAATGTTCGCTTTCCGGCAGTGCGGATAGCCCTTTGGAGATTTATATCGCCCACAGCTCTCACAAAGGCTTCAACAGCAAGTTGATTTATTATCTCGTTACCAGCTGTTGGATATGCCAGGTGAACCAATCGCTCGATATCTGCCTGAAGCTGCTGCAGAGTTTCACCTCTTTTCTGTGTCCTATTGTTAAGCTGAACTCGGAAGACTTCTGCCATGTGGCTATTCCCAAACCGCTGTTCGATTGCGTTTACCAGAACTGTGAAGTCACCACTTTTCTCTGCTGGGATGGTTTGTAGCAGTTCATCAGCAGATCCTCTTAAAGCAAGCGTAAGAGCAATGTATTTTTCATGATCGTCCCAGCCGTTTGCTAACGCTGCTGCTTCAAACTGTTTCTTGTAGATTGGCCACGGAATCTGACCATCAAAGCTTGGAGGATTCACTTCTCTCTTCCTTGAGCACTCACCAGAAGGTTCTCGAGCTTTCATATTTCGCACTTTTTCTAGTTGTTTGAGAACATTCTGCTGCTCTTGTTTTTGGTCACTTCTTTGAGCTTCTAATTGTTTGAGCACGTTCTGCTGTTCTTTCAGGACATTCTTTTCATTCTCTTCAAATTTGGTTAAAAGAAGTGACATCATGTTAGATAAAGCAACATTTGCATTTACCTCTTCCACTTTTGCTTCTAATTCGAAAGCAAACGTATCTGGGTCTTCATTTTGCTGCTCCAGATATTCCTGCAGCCGTTTAACGAGTTCGGTTTTTACGCCTGTCCCACTTAAGCCACGTTTGCTTAGTTCGGCCTTTAGCTCAGGGACAGTTAAGTCTTTCAAAACTTTACTCATTTTTATTTATTTTTAACTTCACTAATTCACACAAAATAGTTCAATCACTGCTCACTGTTTTTTATTCTCAATAAGTTTTAATCCCACTTCTGACACCAATGTAATATTTGGCTTGGTCCGATAATTAAAACTTATTCACACTTCGTAAATAAAAACACAAATTTTCTTTATTTAAATCGATATAAACTTATTTATTGAACACTCAATTATTACGTTTCAAACACAGTCTTTACTTTTCAAACACAGTCTTTACTTTACAGCAATTCACAATCCATAATGAACCGCTTCGCTTCCAAGCGCCTATTTATATACCTCCAATCGGTTCGAGAATCTACGAGGTTGTTCTCGATGCTTAACGAAGTTCTCCACTTTATCACTAGATGCTTACCCCTTTCGAGGTTCTTGTATGCGCTGAATGAGTTCCCCTCTAAGCCACTAGATGTTTCTCGATGCCTAAGAAGCGAATTCTCCTATTAGCCACTAGAGGTTTCTCGATGCTTAAAGAAGCGAGTTCTCCTATTACTACCACTAGATGTTGCCCCTTATTATTGAAAGACATAAAGAGTGTATACACATTACAGTATTATACCTTTTTTTAAAGCCAACACTTTTGTCTATTAGCTTGTTTTTAAATCAAGTCAAAACTATGCATAGTTTTTGAAAAAAATTGTTTTAAACTCAAAATTTGGTAAAAAAAAGTTAAAAATATGGTTTAAAGTGTAATTTTTCAAAATCTTAAGATTATTTACTATTTTTTTTTAAATTCATTGCTCTTATTTGTTTGTGATCAAAAACTGAAAACTAGATGATTTTATGTCCTCTAGTTCTCGAGAAAATTGAAGATTACTAAAAATCGAATATGGATTAAGATATACCTAGGCTAAATTAATTTTTCAATTTTCTCAAAAACTAAAAGACATAAAATCATCTAGTTTTCAGTTTTTGATTAATAATTAATAAGAGCAACAAATTATTAAAAAAAAAAACATATTTATAAACAAATGGTTTTGAAATATTGAAGTTGAAATTTTTTTTCAACTTTTTTTTACTTAAATTTTGAGTTTAAAATTACGTTTTTCAAAAACTGTGCATAGATTTGACTTGATTTAAAAAGTGGCTAATAAAATGTTGGCCTTAAAACAACGTATAAAACTTAACTGTAAGTATTTACGTTATTTTTTAACTATTTGTTTTCCATTTTAAGTATAATAATTTTCTTAAATTGCCCCTCCCGCCTAAACGGGGGGAGATAGACCCCCCCCCCCCGCATAGTAAAAAATGCTTATTTTTAACTGTTCTATACAAATCCGTCATTAAACTTCAGTTATCGTACTCTCCCCAAACTTTTTTTACTTAATTAATTTTTTATTTAAAAAATTAAAAAAATCGCGTATGACACATAATAAACAATCATAAAAATGTCTGGCAATAATAAATGCATATTTAGGAGACCTATTTAAAGGTGGAAAATTGAAAATTAAGCTTTAAACAAATCTTTTAAAATTCAAAATTATCACCTGTACAGGTAGGTTGCGCACTAACAAACACAACCGCTACCGCCAGCCAGACTGCCCAGACTCTAACCGAAAAATCAAGTAAGGCAACATATCAAAAAATTGACTGGCCTAAAATTCTCGCTCGAAAACTTTAAAAAAGTTAAAAAAATTTCAACTTCAATATTTCAAAACCATTTGTTTATAAATTTGTTTTTTTTTTAAATTTATTGCCCTTATTAATTATTAATCAAAAACTGAAAACTAGATGGTTTTATGTCTTTTAGTTTTTGAGAAAATTGAAAATAACCACAACTACTATTTGAATTAAATTATTATTTTTTTTTTGCTTGAGTGGTCTTATTTTGATAGTAATAATGGTAGGTGCGAGTTTGGGCGTATGCAACAGTGAAGTGTGTATGGGGGGCATACTGCCCCCTGCAACCCCCCTACTTGGACTCACTATAGGATTTGGGTTGGGTGCAAGGTGGGGTGGGTTCAAGGTGGGCTTGGTGCAAGGGTGCATGCAAAGTCTATTTTGCATTTAAATAAGCTGGATTTAAGAAAAATGAATTTAGCCTTATTCGGTTTTTAGTAATTTTTGATTTTCTCGAGAACTAGTAGACATAAAATCATCTAGTTTTCAGTTTTTGATCACAAACAAATAAGAGAAATGAATTCTAAAAAAAAATAGTAAATAATCTTAAGGTTTTGAAAAATTACACTTTAAACCATATTTTTAACTTTTTTTTTACCAAATTTTGAGTTTAAAAAATTTTTTTTCAAAAACTATGCATAGTTTTGACTTGATTTAAAAACAAGCTAATAGACAAAAGTGTTGGCTTTAAAAAAAGGTATAATACTTAATTGTAAGTATTACCGTTATTTTTTAACAATTTTTTCCCATTTTAAGTAATAATTTTTTTAAATTGCCCCTCCCCCTAAACGCAACCGCTACCAGCAGCCAGACTGCCCAGACTCTAACCGAAAAAGCAAGTAAGACAACATATCAAAAAAATTGACTGACCTAAAATTCTCGCTCGAAAACGTTGCGAGCTCCTATACTATTAAATAAATAAATAAATTAGGTGGCGCAACAGTCCATGAAGAACCAGGGCCTAGTGACTTACAACTCTCAACCATCCCCGTGTGCGAGTAATGTTGTCAGAGATGGAAGGGACCTACAGTTTATATGCCGAATCCGAACGGCTAATTTGAGAAAGCACTTTTCATGACAAGAATTACTCTTGGAGGATTTGTCAATTCCTCGCAAGAGGCAGTACCCGTGAAAAAAGTTAGGTGGCACAGGCAGGGTTTGAACCCAAGACCCCTTGCATGACAGTCCAACGCACTAACCATCACGCTACGGGTACTCCTATACTAGTATAAGGACTTTAATTTGGGATTGTTTAGCAGTAGGTTATTTGAACGCATTCCTTGCAAATTTCACGACTATTCAAAGGCTCTAATAGTTAATGTGAATCACTGTTATTTCTAAGATACATTCAGTCTTATTTAATAGAATTCGATCAACAGATGAATAGTTATATAGTGAATAAGGATTTATGTAGGCTCTATGTAACGTTGCGAAAATTCCTATTTATACAAAATTCTGCTATAAATTTTAGTTATACAATGCTTATATCAAAAAAAGTACCAAAATGTCTATAAAATCAGCTTGTTGTCATAACAACTAAAATATAACAAAATAATTCCAATTATTTTTATGATATTCTCTTTCGAAAATCTATATTTTTTTAAATTCTTCGTTTCTTCGGCTCACGAGCTAAACTGGAGAGGCGTTATTGTTTTTATTTTAATTTCAAAAAGAGAGGAGAGAAATCAAAATGACATTTACGAAATAATAATAACAATAATTTCCTTATGTAGGCTCTATTCAACCTCAAAACGCGTTTAGCTTATTATGGGACTATGCAACCTTGTATAAGTTTTATAAATAGCATTTTTGCGTTTAGAGGCATTATAGAGATTACATAACTTTATGTAGGCTCTATACAGCGTTTTTAAATAAGACTGATTATGTATGAAAAAGAAAAATAATAATCTTATATATAAAAATGAATCGCAAAATGTGTTGGTAAGCGCATAACTCAACAACGCCTGGACCAATTTGGCCAATTCTTTTTTTAAAATGTTTGATGAAGTTCAAGGATGGTTTTTACGGCAAGAAAAATTCCAATATTTACCGGAAAAACCATAAAAAGAGCACTTTTCTTTTTTCTATACAAATGTTTTCTAACTAAAACATTTGCTGTTGTTTTTCTTAGATTTTCTGTTACCTTATCTACTGAGTTTGCTTTTGTCAACTGATAAACGGCTGAAAAAAATCCGTATATCGTGTTTTGTGCAGAGTGTTAGTGTTAGTGTTTGTTTAGTAAGTGTTTAGTGACAAAATAATTTATATTTGATATGCCTCCTATAAGATGAAGCAATTTAGGTACAAGAACCCGAACTGCTACAAAACAAGCTAATTACCGATCTAATCGTACTGCACAAGAACGTGAAGACCAAATTGAACGTGAAAGAATTCGGATATCACAAATGCGTGAAGCGCGAGCGCGACATTCAACTAATGATCGCTCATGTTTGAATCGAGCTGCTTTCAGTTACGATGTGTCAATTGACTACCAATGTGTTGTTATTGGTTCTATGAACTCGGTTTGCTCACACTGTAAGGCATTGAAATACAAAAACGAAGCTAATGGATTGTGTTGCACAAATGGTAAAGTGAAATTGATACCATTGGATCCACCACCAGAGCAATTGTACTCATTGGTTTCAGGAATAGGAACAGATTCCATACACTTTTTGACACTTATCCAACACTATAACAATTGCTTTCAAATGACTTCATTTGGGGCAACAAATGTAGTTCGCGAAAACTTCATGCCAACTTTCAAGGTATGTATTATAGCAGTTATTCATAATTATTTTAGCGAACAACATTTTATATCACCTAATTTAAGATGTTTATTGATAGATATTAGTTACAACTAAATATATAATTTTTAAGATCAAATATTATTTAAGTTTGATCACTGACAATCCATAAATTTATACCCCATTGCTTATTTATTTTATTTTATAGTGTTTGCTACAAAAATAATATTTTTTTTAATTAACAGATACAAGGGCAAATATATCACAGAGCAGGTTCTCTGTTATCAGTGTCAGATAGCGACAGCAAATTCCTGCAAATTTATTTTATGGGCAATTCACCACGAAATTGATATGCGTTGTGCAAATAACAATTTAGTAAAGAGGTCTATTGTAGAACAATTACAAACTTTATTTCATGAACACAATCAATTGATTATATTGTTCAAAATTGCACTGGATCTGTTGCCATCTGATAATCAGGAAATTGTAATCAGAGCTGTCAAATCACCTGCAGGTCAACATGCAAGACGTTAAAATGTACCAACTATTGATGAAGTTGTTATCGTTGTAGTTGGAAAAAACTTGGAATTCCGTGATATTGTTTTACATCGTCGAAATGATCAATTACAACGTATAAAGCAATTAAAAGACGAACTTATTTGTATCCAAATGTTTCTCAAAATTACAGAAACCATGATTGGTTGAGCGAACGAGCTATACTGGCTGCAAAAAACATTAATGTAAATGAATTGAATTTCAAAATTAAAGAACAAATTACAGGCGAATCGAGGATATATATGTAAATCAGTTGATTCGGCTACTAACCAAGATGATGTAGTCAATTATCCACCGGAATTTTTAAACTCGCTGGATTTGCCAGGATTGCCACCTTACAATCTTCAATAAAAAGTGGGATCAATAGTTATAGTGTTGCGAAATATCAACCAACCGCGTCCTTGCAACGGTACACGGTTAGCGATAAGATATAGCGAAGCAACTACATATACTCAAAGGAAAGTATAAAGGAGAAGATGTTCTTATACCGCGCATCCCAATGATTCCGACTGATGTGCCATTTGAGTTTAAACGACTACAGTTTCCAGTGCAGCTTGCTTTTTCTATGACCATAAACAAGTCCCAGGGACAATCATTAAATGTTTGTGGTATTAATCTAGAAAATTCATGTTTCTCACATGGTCAATTGTATGTTGCCTGTTCCCGTGTTGGAAAACCATCAGATTTGTTTGTCTATGCGCCAAGTAATGGAACAAAAAAAAATCGTATATCACAAAGCACTAAAATGATAATAAAACTGATTTCTGTTAATAATTATGATTCACATGATTAACAATAAAGCGATTACTTACATTTAAATCGTTATATATGTTTCATTTAATTATTTTTTATTCACAACGCCCTATCACCAGGGTAACGGTTCTGTTCAGGAGAAAGTTTAGCCACGACTATAAAATACGTAGGAACAAAAACTGCCACTTTACAAATCTTTATGACAGGACGAAGTCTGTCGGGTCCGCTAGTTTTTAAATAATATTCACTTTTATTAACTATCAATTATTTGATTTAACTAAATGCATGACTGCTTTAGTTAATATTAGCCATATGGATTTAAATATTTTTTTTTACTAACAACAATAACAAAAAAATATAAATAGTATCATAATATATTTAAATTTTTGTTTCTTTTTTTGCACTTGCATAGTTTTTAATAGGAATTTATTCAAATTATTTGTTAATAAAGGGTGTCCCAAAACTAACGCAAGATTTGAATTTGCCGCCATTTGTGCAGTGAAGTGTTGGCAACCCTGAAAAAAAAGCAATTTGACAGCTAACAGTATAGGGTTATTAAAAATGGAGCGTTACACGAGAGAACAACGTGTCTTCATTATTAAAGAATATTTTAAAAATAGTGAAAGCTTGGCGGCTGCAGTTCGAAAATTTCATACAAAATATGGTCGGAATAGTGTTTTAACTTCGTCAACTGTGAAGAGATTAATTGAAAAATTCATGGAGACTGGATCCGTTGGAGACGCCAAACACACTGGTCGTCCAAAAACAAGCCGTTCAAATGTGAATGTCGAAGCAGTGCGTGAGAGTGTTGCTGACAATCCAGGAACCTCAATTCGACGTCGTGGACAAGAATTGCAAATTTCAAGAACCTCTCTACAGCGTATACTCACCAAAGATCTGTGTCTTCATGTTTACAAAATTCAATTAACACAACAATTGAAGCCTAATGACCATGGACAGAGAAGAGAGTTCGTTGAATGGATTATTGAACATCAACAAATGGACCCTGATTTTTCGAGCAAAATCATCCTAAGCGATGAAGCACATTTTCATCTTGATGGCTTTGTCAATCGCCAAAATTGCCACATTTGGGGTTCGGAGAACCCACATGTGATTGTCGAAAAACAAATGCATCCACAACGCGTGACTGTATGGTGTGGATTTTGGGCTGGAGGCATAATTGGGCCATATTTTTTTGAAAATGATGCTGGTCAAGCAGTGACTGTTACTGGTGCTCGATATCGCGACATGATTACACAGTTCTTTCTGCCAAAATTGGATGATATTGATGTGTCCAATATGTGGTTTCAACAAGACGGTGCCACATGTCATACAGCCCGTGAAACAATTCAATTACTGCATGATTTCCAGGTCGTGTACTCTCTCGTTTCGGTGATCAAAATTGGCCTCGTAGATCGTGTGATTTAACACCATTAGACTTCTTTTTATGGGGTTATT
The DNA here is from genome assembly GCA_920104205.1 of Eupeodes latifasciatus. NCBI lineage: Eukaryota > Metazoa > Arthropoda > Insecta > Diptera > Syrphidae > Eupeodes > Eupeodes latifasciatus. Next base: position 28,887,241 of record OV049927.1, read on the forward strand.
TGAAATCACAAGTCTATGTCAACAAGCCCACAACCACCCGTGCATTAAAGGAGGAGATTCAACGCTGCATCAACGAAATTCAGCCACATTTATGCAGAATGGTCATGGAAAATTTCAACAAAAGAGTGCGCATGTGCATGCAAAGCCGTGGAGGCCATTTGTCCGATGTGTTATTCCATACATAACCCTATCCTATGTACTTTACGAGTCAATAAAAATATAACTATCAAAAGACTAAAAACGGCGTTTTCTATTTAATTCAAATCTTGCGTTAATTTTGGGACACCCTTTATCTTGATTTTTGTTTTGTATTTTAAGAAACAATTAACAAATTATCATTAGAATTATATCACCGTTAGCTAATTTAATAATATTTAATTGTTTATTTCAATATAATTATAAAATAATCTTGTAAGAAGTATTTTTTTAATTAGCAACATAGCATATAGTAATCATAAATACAGGGTTTCCCATATAAATAATAATCCAAACTGAATATGGTAAAATGTCAGGTCATGATTTAAAAGAATTTGGTATCTGAACTATACCGAAACTTTATGGTATTCATTTAAAGCTACCTAGAATCGAGACAAATTATTTTAAGTCAACAAAAATGATGGACATTGCCATTTCGCTAAAAATTAATAAAAACTTTCAATAATTTTGCACTTAAATTTTTAAGGTTTTTAAGCTAATAAAAACTTTTATGACTTAATATTGGTTGCTTTTTTCAAAAATATTCTTTGTTTTTTTTTTAACTTTTCAATGTTAAATTAAGAAGGCAATTGAAAAAAAAATCGAATTAAGAAAAGCATTTTATTTTCTTTCAAGCACTCTCTGTACGGTTTTAAATGGGTGTAACTTTTTGGAAAGTTAAGAAACTAAGTAAATGTAAATAAATAGCCAATACTGACTTATACATAGATTTTTGTCAGCACATTACTCTCTCTAAGAATTGAAGTGCAACATTGGGTTCGATTTCAATCTCAAAGTTTTCATTATTGTTTAGCGACTTGGCAATGTCCTCGACGTTTTTTACTCAAAATAAATTATCCCGACATTAATTATAGGTACTAACTTACTTCATCGTCCACAACCAGGATCCGGTTACGCTATACTTCTAGCAGAGGCATGGTCTTTCCCATTGTCTTCTCCCAAAAATTCTACCCCAAATGACTTCTCTCATGCGTTCTACGTCTACGTGTCTTACCCACCGGAGCTACCAAGCTTTATCTTTGTGGCTTTATCAGCTTATCAGCTTAACGGTATATGTGTAATTTTAGAATGTCAAAATCATAAAAACCTAAGTTATTTTCTGGACAGGGTGAGTAAAAAACTGACTAAAAGTAGGTGTTTTTCAAAACTTCAGTAAAACAGCCGTTACTAGAAAATCGTTAGGACGCGGAAAAGAACAAATTCTGTCAGGTCATGATCTGGGTTTTCATCATATTCGGTTTAGACCTCTTATGGACCTCTGTATACTAATTAGAGTTCCCTTTAGTTTTACATTCATTTGTTAGGTATTTATATATAATTTATGTATAGATTTATAGTGATATATTTATATGTTCAAAACTTATGATATTTTTTGAAAGTTCAAATTCACAAAATAAACAATAATTTTCTATAAAAAAAAAAAATATATTCGTAACTCAAAATAAAAAAAAACATAGTTTTTGTAACTGCCCAAATAAACTAAGGGATACATTAACTTATTTCGTTATGGCTTGATTTATTTATTTCAACTAATTTAATAATTAATTTGAACTTGTAAAATGTTAAAAAAAAATATTTGTTTTTTTTTTTTTTTAATTTTAACTACATAATTTTCATGAAACATGAACAAACTTTTTTCTATATATTTAACAAATAACACACTCAATAGAAAATTTGAGATAAGAACTACATTTTTAAACTTATTTTTAAAGTAACAAAAGTAATGCAAAAATTATAGCGATGTTTTGATTTTTTTTTAAATTTTTGTCTGATTATGTTACTTAACATTTAGGGACTTAAAGATAATTCAAGTATGTTCACATACATACATACAATTTAATTTAATTTTCATTTTGAAAATTCACAAACAAATATACACAACACATAATATAATAATTAAGTTTATACTATTTTAAAAGATAATGTATCTTACAGTATAACCTGTTCAATAAAATATATGAAATATGAAAATATGAAATATAATATTCACTAATAGGCTAGCTGATCGAAAGAAGGCATGTCAATCTTCAAGAATTAGACACTTGTCAGCTTTATAACATTTTCATCGTTCAAGACCTATTTGATCATCAACATATCCTTTGCAAACGGCTTGGTGGGGGTATTCAGGATTAATTCCAACATTGTTTAAATATTTACTTTCTAAATCAAAATCACCAGACGGAAGAAGTTTAAAACCTATTCCTGGAGGTCCTACAAGACCTTTGTTTTTTGAAAGGGGCTTGAAGTTCCTACCGAACTTGTCGACGTTCATTGTTAATATGCAATGTTAATAGTTTGAAACGAAGTTAATATATAATATTTGATTCTTTTAGCTCTTCGATTATAGAATTTATTTCATTCTGATGGTTATTATTACCAGCATTTTTGGATGCTATCAAAAGTCTTAGCCTATTAACAAGTTCATTAGGATCGTTCCAATACATATATTCAATATTTTTATTTGTATACTCCATTTCAGTTATGTCAGAATAAGATTTTCCAGTTTTTTCTGTTTCACTTTTAAATCCTGCAGCAAGTTGTTTAATTATTTTTGTATATTTTGCCCCCCTATTGGACTTGATTCGACTGGAACTATCATGATTAGTTTTATGTGCATTAGTTTTATATAAGATTTTTCCATATTCTTCTAAGTCATCACTAGTATATATTTGTGGACGTGGAATTTTCTTTAGAATTAATTCAATGAGACCAGGAGTTCGAGTGAAAGTTTCATCATCAATAACAATATCATGTTCATTCATTATAAAACTACATTTTCCTATTTTAATAGAATTTGTATTTGCATCAAAATATGGACCATATGTTGTATCGCGGTTCGAATCTGACAATATTTTTTTAATGAGAGAAGATGTTTTGTTTAGGGTTGTATTATTTGTTGGTGTACTGAATAAAAAGGAATCATCTGTAGTATCCATTTCTGGACTGTAACTTGTTTTGTTATGTTCTTCTTCCTTTTCATTTTCATCAAAAGATTTGAAATGTAGCTTACGAGGTTTGATTGTTTTTATACCATCATCCAGCAGTGTTGTTTCTTTTGTAACATTTCCAACCAATTTGTTCAGTGGTTCCACAATTGGTTTGAAAGTCTCTTCTAAATCAGTTTCTCTAGTCATTTTGCCAGTTTTTAGTTGAAAATATTTATTTCTTAGCACATTTTTTGTTTTTATTAAATCTCTTAACACGTTCTCATTAATTTCTATGGTTCGGATATAAATATTTTTTCTTTTTTTTTTAGAATTAAAATGAAGGACTAGTTTTCCCAAACAGTGTTGTTGTCACAATGTTTTGATTTTAAATGAAATATGTATATTTATAGTATAGCAATTTTATTGAAACTGTTTTTGTATCGACCTTTTTCAATACTGTTCTCCTTGTCTATTACTAGGAATCCAAAATTGTCAGTCCAACAATGTGAGCATAACTCTTTAAATTGATTAAATGTCATATCAGAGTTAATCCTTGTAAACATGCTTTAAGTTCAATTCGTCTTGCTTGAAAAGAATAATGAAATTAGCGTTGTCTCTAATTAGATATTTTGGTATATGAGTATAGGACTGACATAAGTAAAAACTATCAACTCCATTGTGACGACCCATACAAAAATAGTCTCTTATATTATTTTGTTTCTGGCAAGCAACATCATCGAATAAAAATATTGAATTGTTTTTAGCGTCTGAAGGAGGCATTATTTCACAATTGTTTGAAAATTCATTGTATTCCATTCCTTGGATAGATGTAATAAGTTTTTTAAGATATTGATATTTTGGTTGGTGTAAGGATTTGGAATAAATATAAATGTTTTCAAACTTTAAACCATTGGGGTCAAGAAGAATGCTTAACATAACATTTGTTTTTCCGCAGTTTGATGGTCCAACGATAATTCCTCGAATACTGTTTGGAAATAAGTTTCCATGTTTTTTCTTAATTTTTACATTGGAATCAAAATTCCTTACTTTTATGACATCTGACTGCTTTACAAAACGCATAATGACGACTAAGATCTTTTTTAATAAAACATTTTGTTTTTATACCCTTTTAATCATAAATGTTTCAACCTTCAACTAAGAAGGTGTGTTAATCGTACTATGATTGAACATAACACTCAGAATCAGTGCAATAAAAAAAGAAAATCATTTAAAGGAGAAGGGCTTTTGAATAAAGCTATAGACAAACTTCCATTTGAACTACATATTCCTTCATATAATTATTGTGGACCTGGGACAAAATTAGAGGAACGCCTACGTAGAGGGGATAAAGGAATTAATCAACTGGATGAGGCTTGTCGTTTACATGATATTGCATACTCAAAAAGTAGTTCTCTCTCAGACCGACACTTTGCTGATAAAATTCTAACCGAGCAAGCGTGGAAAAGATTTAAAGCAAACGATTCATCAACCTCTGAAAAGTTAAGTGGTCTCCTTGTAACCAACATGATGAAAGCTAAAACTAAATTTGGAATGGGTAACTGCAAGACCAAAAAAAACACAATTAAAAGAACTAAGAAGACAAATTCAAAAAAGGTTTGCAAACAGAACATGTTTAAAAAGGCTATAAGCGAAGCAAGAAATGCTATTAAAAACAATATAAATTGTTGTGGAACAACATCTATTGCTAATATTGCTGTGAAGGCTGCAAAAAATGTTATTCAAAATAAGAAAAAACAAATTCAAACACCGAGAGTAATTCCACTTCCAAAAAGTGGTGGTTTTCTACCACTTCTAGCTCCTATTCTAGCTGGTTTATCTGCTGTGGGATCACTAACAGGTGGAGCAGCTGGCGTTGTAAAAGCGCTCAATGATGTACGATCTGCTAAAAGACAGTTTGAAGAAGATAAGCGTCATAATAAGACTATGGAATCAGTTGCTATTCAAGGAAATGGATTGTTCTTAAAACCATATAAAAATGGTCTTGGGCTTTTTTTGAACTCAACAAATACAAAAAACTAATTGAATTGCTACCTAACAATCCTTTAAGCAATTTTGATATTCAGCAGTTTGGAAAGAAATACTTGAAGCATTTTAGAGGAGTCTTTATGCGAAACTCTTTACCAAAAGTACCAACATTAAAAGAGTGTGGTGTTATAAATTTGGATAATGAAATTGGCTTGGGTACCCATTGGGTAGCATATATAAGAAATAAAAAAAAAATATTGTTAAGTATTTTGATAGTTTTGGAAATTTAAGACCACCCTCAGAAGTAATAAGCTATCTTGGTAAAAAAATAAACTATAATTATATACAAGAACAAGATTTTGATACGTTTATTTGTGGTCATTTATGTTTAAGGTTTTTATTAGAACAATGTAATAAAGTTTTCAAAATATAAAATTAAATATAAATAAATATCGTAAAAAAAAATAAATGTGTCTTTTAATCAAACTCTTCTGAAATTCTCTTGCATTGTACATAATTCCAACCAGCACAACCAACAGAGGTAAGTATTTTGGAATGCTAGTTCTTATTTGATCTTAAGCATATGAACATCGTATTAAGAATATGTTTATCCAATGCACACATCAATTTTATATTGCATACCGTGCAGGTGCTAATGTTGTGCTATCCAAAAAATCCAACTACAAAAGTATATCCCACAACCAAAGTTATCACTGAAAATCCAATCCCACAACCAATGTTGAAATGAAAAAAAATACAGATGGTGCTAGAAATCCAACCACTGATAATTATTCCCAATTTGAATCAAACTTGAAATATTCCAACAAAAATTTAATTTTTGAACTAGAAATCCGACTGCAAAAGTATATCCCACAACCAATATTCAAATGAAAATACAAATGGTGCTACAAATCCAACCACTAACACTTATTCCCAATTAGAATTGGGAATGCAAATTGGGTGGAGTAGGAGTGACATAGATTCTGAATTGGGTGGAGTAGGAGTGACATAGGTTTTGAATTGGGTGGAGTAGGAGCTACCCAACCAAAAAATCAATATTCCAACAAAAATTTAATTTTTGAATTAGAAATCCAACTACAAAAGCATATCCCACAACCAATTTATCACAGAAAATCCAATCCCACAACCAATATTCAAATGAAAATACAAATGGCGCTAGAAATCCAACCACTGACACTTATTCCCAATTAGAAACTTGGGAATGCATCCCAATTGGGATGTGCATTCCCAATTGGGATGTGCCGTGCGGTGCCGTGCCGTGGAGTAGGAGTTACCTATTTATACTACTTTTCATAATAGGTACCTATGTTGTCAACAATTTTGTTACCAGCTTTTAAATAATATTGTATTAGGTATCAATTAACAAATTTATTTATTAAAAAAAATCATCTTTCTAAGACTTTGAAAATTTAAACTTCTTTATGCTCGATATGAAAACAAATTGTAAGAAAGGTTTAGGTGATCAAATTTTTTAAATTTATTTAGCTAGCTATCTATTATTGGATAAGAATACAATACCTACATATTTACTTGCCTATAAAAGTTCAAATTATAATTTCTTATAAAATCCTCAAATCATCAAAAATATAAAATCTCAACCTAGAATATAAAATTCCTACACGAAATCGCAATTCACCTGCTTTTGTCTTATCATCTTTGTATAGAAAGACTACCGTTTTGCGTATGTAGCCTTTGTATATGAAAAAGTTTTCATAAACAAAGATGTAACCAAAAAATATAACCACACCAAAATACAAACACAAAGAAACAAATGTGTTTTCCTCCTCACTCAGACTTTCGTTAATTCTCTATAGTCTTTCTCTATTTCAAATTATAACATTTTTAAGTCTCCCAAGTCTCCCGACTGCAAATCGATTTCTCCATGAATGTCTTGACTAGACGTTCCACAAAAAATATCTAGATGCCGCCCTATTCGACTTCTAACATGAGAGTACTATGGTTTTCATATACAAAGATGAGAGTACTATAGTTTTCATATACATTTCGGGGGAGCGAGAGAAAAATATTATTTCCATTCCCATAAGCAGCCAGCAGAATAAGGAGCTCAGTTAATTTAGCAACCAAAAAGTCGACACAATTTCCTTCATTATATTTGAGTCTATCCTTGTATATGTTTTCATATACTAAGCTTCCATATGAAGGTCGATGAATTTGTTTTTGTAATTTCTTTATATCAATGCATTTTTATATGAAAAACGTCAATGGCTCAATATTGTGTCTAATAAGGGGATGAATAAAGTTTTTGTATGCTTACATCAGCTGTTCAGTATTTTGTACGGATTTTTGTTTTTATTTACATTCATAAGTCTGTTTCTCCTTGCGTACGATCTTTGTATATGAAAAATGATTTGCATTATGTATACAAAGCTACGAAGGGATTTTTGTCGTGCAGATCTTTGCGATGAAGAAGAATATGAAGGTAGTTATGTATATGTTTGGTTATAGTTATGTATATTTTGGCTGGTGGGTAGGTATTTTGCTTTTATTTGGCATTAAGTTTTTCTTCAATAGTTGAAGATTAGATTTGTTTGAGCTTTAAAGATTTTTTTTGGTAGATAGATATCAATTGGTAGGATGATTTTTTTTTCAGGTTGTATATGTGGGTTTGATTTTAAGTTCAAATTTTAAATATAAAAGGTATTGGTAGGTAGGCAGGTATTTCATGAAATACCATAGGGAATTCATGCTAGTATCAGGACACTGATAATATCCGTACACTTTGCACTTTGTTTGAGATTAGTTGATAGGTATGTAAGTACAGTATTTATAAATATGTACATAGTTTTAAACACAAAGAAAAATGCATTCTTTATGTTGGTCCAGATAATTTAAATAGTTTGATAATTGAAATTTGTGTCTTTTATTTATGTTCCAATCCTACTTTTATTGTATCCCTTATAATAAATAAGTGTTAACTATACACCTTAGCGGGCACATTACAGGACATACAAATGTAGTTTATATTTAGGTAGGTAGGTACCTATGTACCTATATACGTTGTTTGTTGTTGTAGGTACCTTTAATACAATTTTGTCAGCTCGTCTATTTTAAGATGTGTGACTTTTAGGAAAATACAATTGAAAGTTTTTTTAACTTATTAATTATTAGCACAGATAAGAAACTATATAAACTTAACTATAGTTTCTTATCTGTGCTATTAGTAAGTATAGTTTCGTAAATGTAGTGTCGAAGTAGGTATTTTTTGTATTGATTTGAAATTTTCTTTTATAGGTACGATTTCGAAGTTTTTTTGTGCCACTCACCAACCAATAACTTGTTAACATTAAACGCAAAATTATGCCAATGATAATTACTCATGTTATTTCACAACCTTGTTAAGATGAAGGATTCTTCAGATATTTAAAGTCAATTTAAGACTTAATTTCACAATTTAGAAAATCATGGTCTGAAATTATTTTTTTTACTTGCGTAGGTATTTTATTTATGATCCAATCCTCCTTTTGTTTTATCATTTTTAATAAATAAATGTAAACAATAAAGCTGGGACCTTAGCCATAAACAACAACAACAAATTTAGTTTATATTTAGGTAGGTAGGTATATGTTGTTTGCTGTTGTAGGTAGGTACCTTTAATACAATTTTGTCAGCTCTTCTATTTTAAGATGTGTGACTTTTAGGAAAATCCAATTGAACGTTTTTTTTTTAACTTATTAACTAGGTATTAGTAATTATAGTTTCGTAAATATAGTTTCGAAGTAGGTATTTTTTGTATTGATTTGAAATTTTCTTTTATACGATTTCGAAGTTTTTTTGTGCCACTCACCAACCAATAATTTTTTAACATTAAACGCAAAATTATACCTACCAATGATAATTATTAATTACTCATGTTATTTCACAACCTTGGTGTTATAACCTTGTTAAGATGAAGGATTCTTCAGACATTTAAAGTCAATTTAAGACTTAATTTCACAATTTAGAAAATCATCGGTCTGAACTTAATTTTTTTACTTGCGTCATAGGTACATATGTATATGTAGGTAGGCAAGTTTTGCATTCGTAAAAAATTTCGAACCCAAGATTTTAATTAAAAATGACATTTCGGTGGTAGAGAAGTGGAAGTGGGTCCCCTGATTCCGTCCTGGCCCGTACCTTCACCCCAAAGGCATTAGGTTGATTGACCTAAAATTTGGAAATTAAGGGTAAAAGCCGGTTCGCGTTAAGCGTTCTTAAATTCCCATAGGAAGTTATTGTAATCGGTTCGATTTCTCGACGTTTCAAGGTCCCTAGAGTCGAAATAAAAGATTTTTAGAGAGATGTCTGTGCGTGCGTGTGTACGTACGTTCGGGAAGTTTTTTTCGTCGTCCATAGCTCAAGAACAAATAGAGATATCGACTTCAAATAAATTTTGTTATACAGATAATAATGCAGAAAGATGCAGAAAGGACAACAAAGCTCGGACCTTATAGAGGGCATAAACAACATACATACAGGGTGTCCCGTAAGTAATGGATAACCCTGAAATGCCGCATAGTAGACTTTATGACCGTCCTGAAAACTGATAAAAAAAAGTTCTATCCCAACCACAAGAAAAGTTATATGCATTTTTTTGTTCAGTGCATTATTTTTTTTCTTACTTTACATTTTTGAATACCACGACTACAAGTGAATGAGTTCCATCATTTTTTTTTTGCAGGAATATTTTACATTACTTGGGTCAACACATAAGTAGAAGAAAATTATCATAACTGTTGGACTTCTTAGAGAAAAAAATTATTTAACATTGAATTTCAATGCAAAATGTGAAAACAAATAATTTTTGAAAAAGTTAAATCATAGCTGGTATAAAAAAAATGCATGAATACCTGAGTGGGCAACTATTTTAAAAATATGCGCGTTAAATGCAGATTTCAAAATGGTATTACTTATTATTATATCTGGAGTTAATAGCAAGTTATTGGTAAAAATCTGCAATACTAGAGTAAATTTAGCAAAAACAAAAGTTTTCAAAATTAGCACAGTAAACGTAAAAATAATACCAAGCGTTGAACATAACAGATTTTTGATTTATTGTCTGTTTCTACGATGTTGTTCTTATGATAAATCCAAGCTTTCAACTTCTAGGGCTGAATGCATTCATGATAAAAATGTCAAAAAAGTGCAAAAAATGGTTACATTTTCGAGCTTGTTTTGAATTTTACCTGTTCTATTGGGCTTTAACAAACCCATCAAATATTTTGTTGGTTGCTATTAGTTTAATTGTTATTTTCTCCAAACAAAAAGTCTTCTGATTCAATTTTAATTGGGTTTTTTAAATAGTAAATTGTAAAATCCTGAGAAAGTGAGAACGCATAAAATCGTACGTTTTTTAAATTTTGAATTAAAGTTTTTGTAATTTGATCTTAATTCATAAGATTAAGACCACGACGAACACTTATTTATATCGTTTTTATTGTTCATTCTTCAGGAGAATTAACGGTCTAAATAGCTGTTTTCCTGAACCTGCTTTTTGATAATTAAGACGTTTGATTGAACTTTTTCGATGCCACGTATTCTGTATTCTGCACAAGAATATGCAAACATGCATTTCATTTATGGAGAGTGCAAAGGCAACGCAAACGAAGCTGCGACTCTGTATAGGGAAAGGTACCCTAACGCACGTCACCCGGATTATCGAGTGTTTATTAGAGTCCATTGCTGTTTCTCGGAAGGAAACGGAACATTAAACGCAAAATTATGCCAATGATAATTACTCATGTTATTTCACAACCTTGTTAAGATGAAGGATTCTTCAGATATTTAAAGTCAATTTAAGACTTAATTTCACAATTTAGAAAATCATGGTCTGAAATTATTTTTTTTACTTGCGTAGGTATTTTATTTATGATCCAATCCTCCTTTTGTTTTATCATTTTTAATAAATAAATGTAAACAATAAAGCTGGGACCTTAGCCATAAACAACAACAACAAATTTAGTTTATATTTAGGTAGGTAGGTATATGTTGTTTGCTGTTGTAGGTAGGTACCTTTAATACAATTTTGTCAGCTCTTCTATTTTAAGATGTGTGACTTTTAGGAAAATCCAATTGAACGTTTTTTTTTTAACTTATTAACTAGGTATTAGTAATTATAGTTTCGTAAATATAGTTTCGAAGTAGGTATTTTTTGTATTGATTTGAAATTTTCTTTTATACGATTTCGAAGTTTTTTTGTGCCACTCACCAACCAATAATTTTTTAACATTAAACGCAAAATTATACCTACCAATGATAATTATTAATTACTCATGTTATTTCACAACCTTGGTGTTATAACCTTGTTAAGATGAAGGATTCTTCAGACATTTAAAGTCAATTTAAGACTTAATTTCACAATTTAGAAAATCATCGGTCTGAACTTAATTTTTTTACTTGCGTCATAGGTACATATGTATATGTAGGTAGGCAAGTTTTGCATTCGTAAAAAATTTCGAACCCAAGATTTTAATTAAAAATGACATTTCGGTGGTAGAGAAGTGGAAGTGGGTCCCCTGATTCCGTCCTGGCCCGTACCTTCACCCCAAAGGCATTAGGTTGATTGACCTAAAATTTGGAAATTAAGGGTAAAAGCCGGTTCGCGTTAAGCGTTCTTAAATTCCCATAGGAAGTTATTGTAATCGGTTCGATTTCTCGACGTTTCAAGGTCCCTAGAGTCGAAATAAAAGATTTTTAGAGAGATGTCTGTGCGTGCGTGTGTACGTACGTTCGGGAAGTTTTTTTCGTCGTCCATAGCTCAAGAACAAATAGAGATATCGACTTCAAATAAATTTTGTTATACAGATAATAATGCAGAAAGATGCAGAAAGGACAACAAAGCTCGGACCTTATAGAGGGCATAAACAACATACATACAGGGTGTCCCGTAAGTAATGGATAACCCTGAAATGCCGCATAGTAGACTTTATGACCGTCCTGAAAACTGATAAAAAAAAGTTCTATCCCAACCACAAGAAAAGTTATATGCATTTTTTTGTTCAGTGCATTATTTTTTTTCTTACTTTACATTTTTGAATACCACGACTACAAGTGAATGAGTTCCATCATTTTTTTTTTGCAGGAATATTTTACATTACTTGGGTCAACACATAAGTAGAAGAAAATTATCATAACTGTTGGACTTCTTAGAGAAAAAAATTATTTAACATTGAATTTCAATGCAAAATGTGAAAACAAATAATTTTTGAAAAAGTTAAATCATAGCTGGTATAAAAAAAATGCATGAATACCTGAGTGGGCAACTATTTTAAAAATATGCGCGTTAAATGCAGATTTCAAAATGGTATTACTTATTATTATATCTGGAGTTAATAGCAAGTTATTGGTAAAAATCTGCAATACTAGAGTAAATTTAGCAAAAACAAAAGTTTTCAAAATTAGCACAGTAAACGTAAAAATAATACCAAGCGTTGAACATAACAGATTTTTGATTTATTGTCTGTTTCTACGATGTTGTTCTTATGATAAATCCAAGCTTTCAACTTCTAGGGCTGAATGCATTCATGATAAAAATGTCAAAAAAGTGCAAAAAATGGTTACATTTTCGAGCTTGTTTTGAATTTTACCTGTTCTATTGGGCTTTAACAAACCCATCAAATATTTTGTTGGTTGCTATTAGTTTAATTGTTATTTTCTCCAAACAAAAAGTCTTCTGATTCAATTTTAATTGGGTTTTTTAAATAGTAAATTGTAAAATCCTGAGAAAGTGAGAACGCATAAAATCGTACGTTTTTTAAATTTTGAATTAAAGTTTTTGTAATTTGATCTTAATTCATAAGATTAAGACCACGACGAACACTTATTTATATCGTTTTTATTGTTCATTCTTCAGGAGAATTAACGGTCTAAATAGCTGTTTTCCTGAACCTGCTTTTTGATAATTAAGACGTTTGATTGAACTTTTTCGATGCCACGTATTCTGTATTCTGCACAAGAATATGCAAACATGCATTTCATTTATGGAGAGTGCAAAGGCAACGCAAACGAAGCTGCGACTCTGTATAGGGAAAGGTACCCTAACGCACGTCACCCGGATTATCGAGTGTTTATTAGAGTCCATTGCTGTTTCTCGGAAGGAAGGCTGCCTTGTAGTGGTGTTGGTGGTGCTGGCGTGGGACGACCCCCTCGAGGAGATACCGAAGACTTAGTGCTTGCGGAACTTGACCGAGATCCCACAGTATCAATCCGAGCAATAGCACGACGCCTAAATCCACTTGATTTTTTTTATTGGGGATGCATTAAGGAAATCGTATACAGCAAGCCGATCAGGTCTTTAGAGGAGCTAAGAAATCGTGTGAAGGCAGCTGCATTACAAATTTCTGAGAAAAACCTTGCACGTTCACTAAGACGTTCATTTATTCGGAGGTGCAGAACCTGTACAAGAGTGGGTGGAAAACAGTTGCTTTAAATAAAAAAAAATTAACGATTAACGATTAACGATTGTCCTATCAGTAAAGACTTGATACGGAGTGAGTGAGAGAGTGAGAGAAGTAAAAGTCGTATTCTTGCAGTGCTCAAGTTATTTATTCATATTTTTGTAATTTTAAAGTTAAAAATATAAAAAAAACTGCTTTATAAACTTTGGTTAAGCAGAACACCATAACATCAAAGAGGAATATCTTGAAATTGCCCACAAGGTATGATAATTAAGGACCTTTTAAATATATCGCATAGGGTAGCCATTTCTTCTTTGTTCTGCGAATAACCGATATATGAAGTCAAAGAGAAAATTGGGGGAAACTTCTCCAAACAATTTGCCAAATAGTAAAAAATCCACACTTCAACTTCATAAAGTATCTTTGTTGACCGAAAACAACATCGCAATGGCATCTCAAGCAAACGAATTGAAGTCCATTATCGTAGGCTGTTTTGTCGAGCACTTAAAAAATATCGCGACAAAAGACGACGTCTTAGCTGTCACCGCTGAAATTCAGCTCTTACGGGCTCAAAACGAGCGCCTTACGGAGCGGTTAGCTGTCGTTGAGAACTACTGCGAAACACTTGAGAAGCAAATCGAACTTTTACACCAAAAATCACATGAAAACACGGTTGTAATGCATTTACCGTCAGACGAGAAGACAGACATGAATAGTCTAGCGAAACAAACCTGTCTTGGCCTTCTCAATCTAAATGAAAATGCAGAGCTACCTTTTGATAAATCACAACAATTTGTTAATCGTTACAACAACAAAACGATAATGGTGTTAAACTTCAACAACAGAGAAACAGCACAAAAAATTATAGAAGCAGCCCCGAGATTAAAAAACTCCGGAATTGTGGTGCACCGAGAAAAATCTTTACTTTCCCGAAAGAAGAGGAGAACACTTTATCAAATCAAAAGCAAACTAATGGAGATGAAGAAGAATCCGAATATAAATATTCAAATCAAAGGCGCAAAACTTAAAATCGACGATTTTTCATTTTCACACGACTCGCTACGAGGATTGAAAATATCAACAAATGACGAGCTGTCATTTGTCAAGAGGAATTTTGGTGAAGATGCACTGTGCTTTTTTGACAACGTCATCGTAAACCAGAATAACCCTCATGTCACTGAAGCGCCATCTGTGAGTGCGTTCGCAAACAATCGTCATGGTTTGGGTACGAACTTTAAGCAACATCATTCAACATAGGATAGAGATGCCGTCTGCCATTTAACTAATTATAATTTAAAAATCTTCTGCTATAATATTACAGGTCTCAAAAATAAATTATTAATGCCAGATTTTTTTAAATTAATATCAAACTATGATATATTTATATTATTAGAAACTTTTGTAGAAGATGGTAAAGAGTTGCAATATTCTAAGTATTTTGAAAATTTTAATTTAAGATGGATATCGGCTGTTAGAAATAATAGGCTTGGTCGAGCTAGCGGTGGCATGTTGTGTGGAATCAAAAACAACATTTTTATAAAACATATTACATTTAAAGTTATCGATAGCAAGGTTGTAATAGATTTTATTATTAATTCAAAACACTTTTTAATAGTTCCTATTTACCTTAACTATAGTAATTGGAATTCTGACTTTGAAGAACTCCATAATTTCCTTTTAAGCCAAAATAATGAAAATATTCTATTTATTGGGGACTTAAACGGCAGGATATCGAATTATCAGAACTCTCCCTTTATGAACAATGGATATTTTTCTTTTGAAAGAAACTCTTTAGACGAAACCATAAATACAAACGGAAACCGTTTGATGGATTTGATTGAGGATTTTGGGTTTTTTTATCTTAAATGGTATTTCTAGAGGGGATATTAATGGGAATTTTACGTTTATATCGTCACAGGGTTGCTCTGTCATTGACTACTGCCTTGTAAAAGGTGAATGGCTGAATATCGTTAAAGATTTTTTAGTATTGCCTGCTAACTACTCAATGCACCTGCCTATCTATGTCTCCTGTGAATTTAAACCTCAAGAAAGTTTTATTAGAACTCGCGAAGAAAATTTTAATACAAGGCTTCGTTGGAACGAAAAAAAATGTGAAGTTTACAAAAGTAACTTAAATCAGTATTCAGCTAATTTGCTAAATCAAATAACGTCCACAATAGATGTAGCTACAAATCTTGTTTTTCAAACTATAAGACTGTCTTCGGTCAGCTATTCAAATAATAATAGAACAATTTTTAAATCTAGCTGGTATGACAACGAATGCAGAAAAAGTAGAGAGAGATCGTTCAAGTTCTTAAAACTCTTTAGAGACTCAAATGATGTTTTTTATAAGACTTTATATCTACATTATAACAACGCTTATAAAGATTTATGTAAGCAAAAAAAAGAACTTTTTTTAAAAAAAACTGCATCAAATTTGGTTGGTAGTCATGACTCTAAAGCTTTCTGGGCCAATGTGCGCATTTTGAGTGACCGTAATAGGTCAATTATAAATCCCATTGGAGTGGATATACTGGCGTTGCACTTTGAACAACTTTTCATAGCTGATCCATGCCATAAGTCTATAAGCTTTGCACTGCCTTTTATATATATTGAAGAATTAGACGCTCCATTCTCAATGTTAGAACTGGTTGTTGCGCTAAAAAAAATGAAGAACAACAAGGCTGCAGGGCTGGACGGCATACCAGCTGAGTTCTACAAAAACGCCACCTTGCAGTTTTTAGAATTTATTTTAGTGCTCTTCAACAAAATGTTTGAGGAGGAGCAGTTTCCAGGAATTTTCCAGTCCTCATCTATCTCTGCAATTTTTAAAAAAGGTGACCCTATTTTACCTGAAAACTATAGAGGCATCTCTGTGCTTAGTTCTCTACGAAAATTATTCACCCAGATCCTCTATTCCAGGCTTGTAAGATGGGTCGAACAAAACAACAAAATAAGTTGCTTTCAAGCGGGCTTTCGAGCTAATCTTTCGACAATCGACCAAATTTTCACTCTCACGAGTGTTGCTAGGCGTTACTTAGAGAAAAAAATAAATCTTTACTCCTTTTTCGTTGACTTTAAATCAGCATTTGACACCATTAACAGAAGATCTCTACTATTTAAACTTGCAGCTATCGGGCTTTCGACAAAATTTATCCGAATCTATGAGCAGCTGCTCTCAAATATGACAGCTGTAGTTTCAAATGGTAGTAGCAAATCGAAACCGTTTAGTTGTAATACAGGTGTGCCTCAAGGCTGCATTTTAAGCCCGCTTATCTTTTCACTATTTATAAATGATATTGAAGACTATATCCCTGGTGGAGTTACTTTTGGTGATTTATCTATTAAAGTTTTGCTCTACGCCGATGACTTGGTGATCTTAACTGATAATGCAGTCACACTTCAGCTTCAAATAAACAAATTAAAACAATTTTGTGATCTGTGGGATCTCCAAATAAACACCTCAAAGTCGAAGATTATGGTCTTTAGGTCCCAACATCGTAGCATTAGAACCGACCGCAACTGGACCCTCAATGGTTCCAACTTAGAAGTGGTGAAAGAATTTAAATATTTAGGCTACACATTAACTCATAACCTGAATTTTGGTGTTCACATAAAAGATAAGGCGAGAGTTGCAAAAACTGCAATAAATTGTATGTGGTCAAACTTTTTTAATAACAAACTTGTTGATCCTACGTCTAAGTTCAAAGTGTTTGAAGCAACTATCAAAAGTTGTTTGTGTTATGGCAACCAAGTCTATGGGTACAAGCAAATAGAAGATATCGAAGCTGTCCAAAGATATTTTTTCAAGCGTATCTTTAGACTCCCAACTAACACGCCCAATTATGCTATACATATTGAATCGGGACTTGCTCCAATATTTATTATGAATTTAAAAGCAAACGCTGATTATATATTGAGGGTAATGCAAAGGTCGGCCAACAATTTGCAAAAGAGGGTCCTATCAGTGTGTTTAAGATGCCGGTATGCACCATTTAAAGACTGGTATGATTTGGCCTCGGCACACAACTTTCCTCTGTCTCTATCTGTTGATAGTTTAGATACGTGGAGAAGCGCTCTCTACGACTGTATATCTACCATTGATGATCACTTATTCCAAAGCTATCTAGATAGGGCGAGGGAGTCTGTGTCGAGATCAATTTACAGTAAACTTAACCTCAGACTCGGGTCTTCTAATTACTTTAGAGATAAATTTACTGTAATGGAAATGAGCATCATATTTAAAGCACGCACGGAGATGTTAGAGCTTAATCACAGACCGCACAGAACTGGTAACAACCCAAACTGCACTTTGTGCAACCTTAATCAAGTTGAAAACATTTTCCACTTTGTTGCATTGTGCCCAATCTTGCAGGAAATTCGTCGGCTTTATTTTAACAAGAGTTTTCTGTCACTTGAAGAATGTCTAGGCCTTCTGAATGGAGATAACGGTTGGCGTCTACTCATTCAGTTTTTGTTAGATGCAGTTTCATATAGAAACATGTACATCAATATATACTAGAGTAATAATTCTATTACAATTTTGTTTTAGCTAAACTAAAAGCCTAAATCGCATTTGAAAATTGCTAATCATTAAATTCCTTGATATTTTTCTTTTTTTTCGTTTTCGCCAAACTAAAAGCCCAAACCGCATTTGAAATTGCAAATTCTTTAAGATCTATGTATCCTTTTTTTTTTGTTTTAGCCAAACTAAAAGTCCTTAGAACATTTGAATCAATTGTTTAACACATATTGCCATAATTAAATGATTGCTGTTCTTATAAACTTAATAATTTTGTTTTAGCTAAACTAAAAGCCCGAATCAGATTTTGTTTATATTTTTTTTATAAATTTATTTACCTATCTATTAAATTACATACACTATTAAAACGAATATTTTTTTTTCCCCTCTGGCATTATTTTTTTTCTTTTTTCAATTGCTATTTTCTTTATATAACCAAATTTTTGTACTTTCTCTCACAAAATGTTTAGTTTAGAAAAATATACCGGCAGACGGCCCATGAGCCATGCTTGTAATCTTTAGTTTTAAGTTTGTAAACTTTTGAAATGAAAAAATAAAGATGATAATAATAATAATAATAATAATAATAATAATAATAATAATAATAATAATAATAATAATAATAATAATAATAATAATAATAATAATAATAATAATAATAATAATAATAATAATAAAAAAAAATTAAAAAATTTATCTATTTTTGTTTTTGTTTTCTAACTAAGTGATCATGTGATTAAAAGCTGGCTCAAAAACTTTTTGTTTAGATAAAATAACAATTAAACTAATAGCACAGATAAGAAACTATACAGATGTCTCATCCCCATAGAAGAAAATGTCCCATATTTTTTTCACTACTCCTTGGCTATCAACTGACAAAAAGCTTTTTGTCAGTTGATCTTCAAGCACAAAAAGCTGTTTTTGATTGCACATATTGGCTTGCCAGTATGCCTGTTCAAAGCTATGTGTATAACTCAGGGCCGGCCCAAGCCAAACTTGCGCCCTGTGCAAGATTTGTAGAAAGCGCCCCTTTTTTATATTTTTTTTACACATAAACTGATACACAAGCATAAGCCTTTCCCAGATTACCCAGGAGATAGACTTTCAATGCGTTTTTTTTTTATTGAGGTATCCCCAGGAGGCCTAAACCATTAAACTAAAACGCAGCGAAGAAATGAGCAGAGGGGAAACTTTTAAACTTGGAAACTTACTTTTCTGGCCTTACATTTGCAAATTCAGAAAAGAGATCATCAAAGTCTAAAGAATTTAATAATTTCTTTTCAATGGACATTATAGATAAACCTACCAATCTCTCTTGAGTTATGGTTGTCCTAAGATAATTTTTAATAATTTTAAGTTTAGAAAAACTACGTTCTCCTGAAGCTACCTTGACCGGGATTGTATTAAGGATTTGGAGAGCAGTTACTAAATTCGGATCAAAATCTTCAAGGTTTGAACTAAAAATAAAATTTAACACATCTAAACTTGAGCTTTGTGGCGTAACAAGCTGGGATATTACGGTTAACTCTTGAAACAATTCTTCTCCATCTAAATATTTAAAACTACTTTATGTTAAAACATTCTGCAAATTAAGGCATGAAGCACGTACATTTTTATTTTTTAAACATTCGCTTATGTTACTCAAAAATGTAAAACTGATACTATACGTATCAAACCTTTCAAGTATTTGAAAAAAAAATTCAACTTAGAATCTTTGTTTCGGCTAATATAGTTTCAGGACATTCATCAGCATAAAGTATTTTTCTCCGTTGAGATCGCAATGATGAAGCTACAAAAAACATATTTGGTATTTCTAGGGAACTAGCAATACGCTCGGTTAATTGAACATACCTACTCATTAAATTTTTCATCGGAACGCATTAAAATCAAACTGTCTTTTGTATTTTCTAAAACTGTTATGCCAGTTGACAGATTAACGGACGGACTTTGCAAATATTTACTAGTTTAATTTATATTTTCTAAAATATCAAACCAAATTAGCAGGCAGCAAATAAATGTAAAATCAAAAATTTTATTTCTTAACGATTCTGCAATGTTTTTTGCCTCTAGATTTCTTAATTCTATAGGGCTTCTTATATTTCTTGAACTTGAAAAAAAGTTAAACAAACATTGAATTGTATCGAAAATTTTAACTGCTTAAAATGAGAACCGAGCAGCATTATTAATCACTAAATTTAAGGAATGCGGGCAACATGGAACCAAAAATGCTCTTGGTTCCAGGGTTCGAATTCGATTCTGAACACCCGCTTCTTTTCCTTCCATATTCGAACCATTATCATAACTTTGGCTTTGACAGTTACTTATTAAAATTTCATTTAATTCAAGCTTGTCTAAAATCAACTGAGTCAGTCACATTACGGTCTTGTCACAAAATACGTCACTTCTATTAAAAACTGATAGCTATTTATTTAGTATTAATTAACCAACAAAGCGAAAAAACAATTGAAACAATCTGCATTCTGCACCAGACTAGATATACATTAAAAGTAGCCGTTAAAACAGTCATTAACTTTAAAAAAAAAACTGCCTGTGCAAGAACAATTCGACTCCACATAGAATCATCCCTCTTTAACTTTTAAGCTCTATGCTCCTTTTCCATTCTATTAAAAATTTCATCTCCTGTAATCAGGCACTTAACTCTTACACAGTGTGCAAGTGCAATAAGAAAACCTGCACGCTCTGACCCATATGATTCCGTATGAATAAGTTTTTTTTAAATATCTCCCATGTTAGTTTCGATACTCAGTGTGCAAAAAAGAAAACTTGCACATCAATTGACCATACCTACTACCTACATACCTAATTTCCAAATATTTCACCCTGTTCATACAAGAGAAAAAATCTCAACACAAAAAAGTTCCATGCAAGAGAAAAAACGAAAAAATCTCAACACAAAAAAGTTCCATGCTACCTCATATGTGCAAGATATATTTCATGCACACCGAGTCCCAAAATTAACATAGAGAGTATGATGAAGCAAAATACTTATTCATATCGAATCGTATGGGCTAGTACGTGCAGGTTTTGTATCACGCACCGTACCTGAATGTGAGTTCTCATCTACAAAATAAAACAACAAAAAAACACTCCATATATATATACATATATACATATATATGTGGAGTGTCTTTGATTTGTAGTAGAAGCAGAAGGTAGCACAGCAACCTATCTGCTCTCTTTTTTCTGAGGCATTTTTTTGTTGTTTTTTTGTAGATGAGAACTCGCATACAGAGGTACGGTGCGTGATACAAAACCTGCACGTACTAGCCCATACGATTCGATATGAATACGTATTTTGCTTCGTCATACTCTCTATGTTAATTTTGGGACTCGGTGTGCATGAAATATATCTTGCACATATGAGGTAGCATGGAACTTTTTTGTGTTGAGATTTTTTCGTTTTTTCTCTTGCATGGAACTTTTTTGTGTTGAGATTTTTTCTCTTGTATGAACAGGGTGAATGGTGAAATATGTAATTGGAAATGAGGTAGGTAGGATTTTTAGTTCTGCGATATCTTGAGTTAAATTTTCATTGAATGCAACAATGAAATTGATGTTAGTTAGTGCGCAAGAGATAACTTAGGACAGTTGTGATGTGATGGATGTTTTTTTGAGATTATTTTAAGAATGTTTGTGGTTAAAAAAATGGCAAATAGTAGTACATATTTGTTTGCGCAAGATCAGATTACATTTTCTTGCTCCTGGCAATGCGCCCCCAGAATTCTGCGCCCTGTGCATTTGCACATCTTGCACATATGCTTTGTCCGGCCCTGGTATAACTATAAAAAATTCTAAAGTTGTTTTTTCTCTCAAGTCAACGTCCATAGAGACAAAGAAAAAAAGAAACTGTTTTGGTTTCGATGATGTTTTGGTGCCGATGATGTTACCATATTTCAGTTGCTATTGTTCAAGCGATGTAGGTATTTTATGCTATTTATGCTATTTATTATTGAATATGAAAATAAAAACCATAGTTATTAATTTTTCCATGTTATATTTTACTATATCAAATAAAACAATATACATATATGTTGAAAATACATTTAAGAAAGGAAGAGAAGATGAGTTAAGTGCAAGACATTTTAAAAATAATTTGTATGGATTCCTATGGTAACACTGATGCAAATGTACGTGCGCCGCTGGTGAGCGTATGAGGCTTAGTTTTGGTTGCCTTCCTTATTTTGATTCTTTTTGATACATATATTGAACGCATGTGTGTATGTCATGTATCCATAGATATATGTATATGACAAAAGGGTAAGTTTCAATTTCGGTCTTTTTGTTGTTTGTTGATTGTTTCTATGTTGTCCTATGCAAAACGTAAGTTGCGTATTTTGTGAACTTAAACAGGTGTAGGTAGGTACTCATGTAAATAATTTCGATACAAAAAAGAGGCTCGGATGTGACCCACACTGATAACTTACTATTGATGCCCACTTAAATTTTTCAAAATTTATTTTTTTTATTTGGAAAAATTGTATTAGTAAGTATGCAAAAATATACATTTAAGCTGTTTTCTTTGGAAATAGATGTATCGAAAAGTTAAATTAATATATTTTGAAGTTTGGTTTCTCTCAAATAAACATTGTCTTAAATTGTTACAAAACATTAACAACAATATTTCTATGGGATGAAACAACTTTAAAGTCAATATCTTTCTTTATTCAATCTAATTTATAAATTCAATTAGGTTAATCATTTTTTTATTTTTTTTTTTGCTTAAGGTTTTTAGTTTTCTGTAAAATAAAAAATTGTTGTTAATAACAACAATTTGTACAATTTCTTTCTTTCTTTTTTCTTTCTCCTTTACCCGATATTTCAGTTTAAGAATCAATTTCACGTTTTTTTAGTACTTTTTTTTTAGGTTTAAATTAAAGGAAAAAACTATCGGTTGATTAACTTTTTATTTTAAACTATATTTTAAACATTTTTTGTATTAAATTAAATAAGTTTGAAGTCAATATCTTTCTCTGTTTTCAAGATGCTTTAGTAGAAACTATTTTTACCAGTTTTTAGTAGTTTTCTAAAAAAAAAAAATAGTTGATTGGGATGTTAAAATAGGTCTATTAAGTTTTGTTTAGAAGTTTGTATATGTTTAATACATCACTGCTCTTAGCCTATTTAAGCAAAGGTGGTTTTATAAAAAGTTTAAGAGACAATTTTTGGCCTTGACAATTAAAAATAAAATATCGTAAGTATTTATAATTATTTATTTTATTATTGATCTTTTATAAAATTGCCTTTGCTTAAATAGTTTCCAGGGGTCACGAACGTGGACGTGGCAGAATATCGACCCCCACCCACCTACCACCCGCTGAATTGTACATTTATATACATATATATATATATATGTAAATTGGTTATGTATTTGTTTTTTTTTTATTGTTTTTGTTTGAGCTACGCGTTCATAACATTCATTAATTTTTTTATTTAAGTTCTAGGATTTTTATACCTTTTATCTTTTGTGTCAATTATCCATTTACAATTTTTCCAAAGTAAGACTTTTATTAAAAAATGTATGATGTCAATTTTATGTGCATAGCATTCATCGGAATCATCGCACCAGCTAGGATATTGTCTGTTTGTTGCGTTCTGTTTGCATAACTGTTTGGATATATGCGAGAAATTAAAATTAAATGTACGAGCTATTCGCTGCGATCAAGGGCCTACAAATAGAAGTTTGTTTAATAAATTATGTCTAGATGACAAAAGTTGTAACTTTGTTTACAAACAACAAAAAATTTATGGTATGTATGATATTCCTCATCTTTTGAAAAGCATTAGGAATAATTTATTGAAATATAATTTGGCCACGGATGATGGAATAGTTGGAAAATAATTGAATATATGTACAATTCTGAAAGATTAAATGCAACAAAAATTTGTCCAAAATTAACATCGGCACATATTGACCCAACAGAATTTCAAAAAATGAATGTAAAGTTGGCGGCACAAGTACTAAGTAGATCTGTAGCTTGTGGAATTGAAGCTTTATTAGGTCTAAATAAATTTCCCATAAATATATCGCATTTTGCAAAACCAACAGCTAATTTTATAAACAAAATAAACCGGCTTTTCGACCTTTTAAATGGAAAACCAGCTATTAAAAAAATGATCAAAATCTAATATTCATAAGAGAAATGAAAACATATATTCTCAACATTCAGCCTATTAATTCAAGAAACAAAGCGTTTTGTTTCAAAGGTTTTGCCTTAAGTATTGAGAGCATTTTGCAAA
Source organism: Eupeodes latifasciatus (assembly GCA_920104205.1). Classification (NCBI taxonomy): domain Eukaryota; kingdom Metazoa; phylum Arthropoda; class Insecta; order Diptera; family Syrphidae; genus Eupeodes; species Eupeodes latifasciatus. The sequence goes on from OV049927.1 coordinate 28,911,564, forward strand.
TACAAAAAGCATTATATATAGACCATAATGATTTATATTATTTAAATATTAACAAATTTAACCAAGATCCCTTAGAAAATTTATTTGGAAAGATAAGAGCAAGAAATGTTAATAAAAGTAATCCGAATGCTGCTGAATTTGGCTCCCTTCTAGCAAAAGTTATAGCTATGAAATTTGTATTCAAATCTAAATGTTCAAACTGTGAAGAAGACGATACAGAATATCTTAAAGTTGATTGGAATGCTATTTTACAAACCAATGCTGAGGAACAAATATCGATTTCGTATGAGCTACCGGAGAGTGAATCATTTGAGAATATAGAAAACGACATGAATATTGATAATAAATTAAATGCTTTACCGCCAGAAGACACGATATTGATAAAGGTGCCGGAAATCGACGATCTTGCTACCAGATACTATGCAGGCTATTGCCTTTTTAAATCGATGAAAAAAATGAATAGTATCTGTGAAAACTGTATTCAACAAATGTCAAAAGATAAGCTTCAATTTGATTTAACGGAAATATTAATTAAATTGAGAGAATACGAAACCTCAAAAGAAAATACGGTTCTTATATGGCCTTCTGAAAATTTTTTCCACGTCTGTAGTCTTCACGTAAAAATATTTACAACTTTCTTCAAAAAAACACCTTTTATATCGAGATTAAAGGAAAAAATTGTAAGAGAATGTATAAACGCAACAAACAAACAATATCCTAGCTAGTTCGATGATTCCGATGAATGCTATGCACATAAAATTGACATCATAAATTTTTTAATAAAAGTCTTACTTTGGAAAAATTGTAAATGGATAATTGACACAAAAGATAAAAGGTATAAAAATCCTAGAACTTAAATAAAAAAATTAATGAATGTTATGAACGCGTAGCTCAAACAAAAACAATAAAAAAAAACAAATACATAACCAATTTACATATATATATATATAAATGTACAATTCAGCGGGTGGTAGGTGGGTGGGGGTCGATATTCTGCCACGTCCACGTTCGTGACCCCTGGAAACTATTTAAGCAAAGGCAATTTTATAAAAGATCAATAATAAAATAAATAATTATAAATACTTACGATATTTTATTTTTAATTGTCAAGGCCAAAAATTGTCTCTTAAACTTTTTATAAAACCACCTTTGCTTAAATAGGCTAAGAGCAGTGATGTATTAAACATATACAAACTTCTAAACAAAACTTAATAGACCTATTTTAACATCCCAATTAACTATTTTTTTTAGAAAACTACTAAAAACTGGTAAAAATAGTTTCTACTAAAGCATCTTGAAAACAGAGAAAGATATTGACTTCAAACTTATTTAATTTAATACAAAAAATGTTTAAAATATAGTTTAAAATAAAAAGTTAATCAACCGATAGTTTTTTCCTTTAATTTAAACCTAAAAAAAAGTACTAAAAAAACGTGAAATTGATTCTTAAACTGAAATATCGGGTAAGGGAGAAAGAAAAAAGAAAGAAAGAAATTGTACAAATTGTTGTTATTAACAACAATTTTTTATTTTACAGAAAACTAAAAACCTTAAGCAAAAAAAAAATAAAAAAATGATTAACCTAATTGAATTTATAAATTAGATTGAATAAAGAAAGATATTGACTTTAAAGTTGTTTCATCCCATAGAAATATTGTTGTTAATGTTTTGTAACAATTTAAGACAATGTTTATTTGAGAGAAACCAAACTTCAAAATATATTAATTTAACTTTTCGATACATCTATTTCCAAAGAAAACAGCTTAAATGTATATTTTTGCATACTTACTTACTAATACAATTTTTCCAAATAAAAAAAATAAATTTTGAAAAATTTAAGTGGGCATCAATACCTAGTAAGTTATCAGTGTGGGTCACATCCGAGCCTCTTTTTTGTATCGAAATTATTTACATGAGTACCTACCTACACCTGTTTAAGTTCACAAAATACGCAACTTACGTTTTGCATAGGACAACAAAGAAACAATCAACAAACAACAAAAAGACCGAAATTGAAACTTACCCTTTTGTCATATACATATATCTATGGATACATGACATACACACATGCGTTCAATATATGTATCAAAAAAAATCAAAATAAGGAAGGCAACCAAAACTAAGCCTCATACGCTCACCAGCGGCGCACGTACATTTGCATCAGTGTTACCATAGGAATCCATACAAATTATTTTTAAAATGTCTTGCACTTAACTCATCTTCTCTTCCTTTCTTAAATGTATTTTCAACATATATGTATATTGTTTTATTTGATATAGTAAAATATAACATGGAAAAATTAATAACTATGGTTTTTATTTTCATATTCAATAATAAATAGCATAAATAGCATAAAATACCTACATCGCTTGAACAATAGCAACTGAAATATGGTAACATCATCGGCACCAAAACATCATCGAAACCAAAACAGTTTCTTTTTTTCTTTATCTCTATGGACGTTGACTTGAGAGAAAAAACAACTTTAGAATTTTTTATAGTTATACACATAGCTTTGAACAGGCATACTGGCAAGCCAATATGTGCAATCAAAAACAGCTTTTTGTGCTTGAAGATCAACTGACAAAAAGCTTTTTGTCAGTTGATAGCCAAGGAGTAGTGAAAAAAATATGGGACATTTTCTTCTATGGGTATGAGACATCTGTATAGTTTCTTATCTGTGCTAATAGCAACCAACAAAATATTTGATGGGTTTGTTAAAGCCCAATAGAGCAGGTAAAATTCAAAACAAAAAAAATTCGAAAATGTAACCGTTTTTTGCACTTTTTTGACATTTTTATCATGAATGCATTCGGCCCTAGAAGTTGAAAGCTTGGATTTATCATAAGGACAACATCGTAGAAACAGCTAATAAATCAAAAATCTGCTATGTTCAACGCTTGGTATTATTTTCACGTTTACTGTGCTAATTTTGAAAACTTTTGTTTTTGCTAAATTTACTCTAGTATTGCAGATTTTTACCAATAACTTGCTATTGACTCTAGATATAATAATAAGTAATACCATTTTGAAATCTGCATTTAACGCGCATATTTTTTAAATAGTTGCCCACTCAGGTATTCATGCATTTTTTTTATACCAGCTATGATTTAACTTTTTCAAAAATTATTTGTTTTCACATTTTGCATTGAAATTCAATGTTAAATAATTTTTTTCTCTAAGAAGTCCAACAGTTATGATAATTTTCTTCTACTTATGTGTTGACCCAAGTAATGTAAAATATTCCTGCAAAAAAAAAATGATGGAACTCATTCACTTGTAGTCGTGGTATTCAAAAATGTAAAGTAAGAAAAAAAATAATGCACTGAACAAAAAAATGCATATAACTTTTCTTGTGGTTGGGATAGAACTTTTTTTTATCAGTTTTCAGGACGGTCATAAAGTCTACTATGCGGCATTTCAGGGTTATCCATTACTTACGGGACACCCTTTATGTATATGTAAATATGGTTTATATTTAGGCAGGCATCTATGTGTTGCTTAAGCCGATAGATTTTTGTATTTCTCTAGAAGGGTACCCCACGTTATTTTGGTTTTAAGTTTTCTCAAGAACTAATCAACTGATTTCAATAGTTTTCTTTCTGCACAAGCTTTTATGTATATTGGCTTTATTTTTGGATTTTTTAAAAAAATAGGACATTTTTTCAAAATTCGATGTATCCAAAATGGGACATTAGGTTTTTACGAAACTGTATATTAATTAGTTCAAAATAACTGCATACCAAAAATATATAATATTTTATTTAAAATTGAAAAATTGTATGTGTACAAAATTAATTTAAAAAGTAAACTGCTCTAAAGATTTTCAAATAAGGATTTTGAAACATTAAGGTTTTTTTGAGAAATCAAATTTGGAAACAAGCTTTTTTAACAGGTACATTTTTAAATTTAAAAATACAGGAAATATTTTAAAAAGTCTTGGTTTGTCCTGATTCGTTCTAAAATTGCCTCTACCTCCTACACGAAGAGACATAGACCGACATTTCGGTAGTCAAAAGTGCACGTACGAGTACGTATATTCTAAAACAGTAGTAAAACGTTATGTTTATTTCAAATTTATAGAAAACTTACTTATATCATAAGAACTTACAGGCAAAAGTATGTTTCAAAATTTGTCCTTGAAACATTTTTTTGACCGGAAGTTATAACTACCTACTTTATAAACTGAAAGATAGGTAGGTACCTACCTATGTGTTAATTTTTAAAACAAAAAAAAATGTAAAAGTTCCTCATCCCATTTAAAAAATTCACTACCATTAAAAAACGTCCAAAAATTAAATATCCATCTTTTCATAATACCTATGTTGTCAACAATTTTAACCAGCTTTTAAATAATTGTATTAGGTATCAATTAACAAATTTATTTATTAAAAAAATCATCTTTCTAAGACTTTGAAAATTTAAACTTCTTTATGCTCGATATGAAAACAAATTGTAAGAAAGGTTTAGGTGATCAAATTTTTTAAATTTATTTAGCTAGCTATGTATCTATTATTGGATAAGAATACAATACCTACATATTTACTTGCCTATAAAAGTTCAAACTATAATTCCCTTATACAATCCTCAAATCAAATCATCAAAAATATAAAATCTCAACCAAGAATATAAAATTCCTACACAAAATCGCAATTCATCTGCTTTTGTCTTATCATCTTTGTAAAGAAAGACTACCGTTTTGCGTAAACCTTTGTATATGAAAAAGTTTTCATATACAAAGATGTAACCAAAAAATGTAACCACACCAAAATACAAACACAAAGAAACAAATGTGTTTTCCTCCTCACTCAGACTTTCGTTAATTCTCTATAGTCTTTCTCTATTTTAAATTATAATATTTTTAAATCTCCAAAGTCTCCCGACTGCAAATCCATTTCTCCATGAATGTCTTGACTAGACGTTCCACAAAAAATATCTAGATGCCGCCCTATTCAACTTCCACCATGAGAGTACTATAGTTTTCATATACAAAGATGAGAGTACTATAGTTTTCATATACAAAGATTTCTAGTTCAAAAATTAAATTTCTAATTGGGAATAATTATCAGTGGTTGGATTTCTAGCACCATCTGTATTTTTTTTTCATTTCAACATTGGTTGTAGGATTGGATTTTCAGTGATAAATTGGTTGTGGGATATACTTTCATAGTTGGATTTTTTGGATAGCACAACCTTTGTATATGAAAACTATAGTACTCTCATCTTTGTATATGAAAACCATAGTACCATTGAATAATTACAAATAGAAGTGGACACCGAACATTGCTCAAACGACCATGCGACTTATGAGCATCCAGTGAGTACTATTAGTAGCTTGAATATCATTTTCATGATATTGGTTTTTGTATATGCTAATTTATATGCTCAAAAGGGATGAAAAAAGTCCTTTTGGGATCTTTTTTGAAAGCGAACTATATGAATATTTATAGATGAAGACAATAATTTTATTTTGTTTTGGAGATTTGGTTATATTGATTTACCAAATCGTTTACTTGGAGGTTTGTTGTTCCAAATAAACAAAATTGCAATTATATTTTCATGAATTTTTGTATCGGTACTGGCAGATATACCATTTTACGAATACCTACATAGTTTTGTGAATGTAAGTACGATATGGCTAAGTGCATGCTGCATGATAACTCAAAAAATAAATTTCTTCAGTAAAGGCATTTGAAGGTTTTTAAACGTTTTAGGTAAATAAACTGAAACAAAAATGGAATACATATAATTTATTTAATATATTAGGTACTTATATATGCACATAAATAATGCATTACTATTTCTTGAAACATTTTTTACAATTTGCAATGTCTAACTTAAATCAAATAAATTATTTTGTCTTAATTTTGTTAAGGAAACGTTGAAAATAATTGGAATGAAATAAATGAAAATGACGATGAAATGTACTTAACATACATATGTAGGTATTTTGTAGGATATATGTATTGCAAAATCTGTGCTAAAGAAAAATTTCTGATTTATGCAAATTGTTTATGGACAAAAGCAAATGTCAAAACAAAGACACTTCATATATAGAGTGTCCGTGTGTCAAAATAACTATGAAACAAGGGAACATTTAATAAAATTTCGAAAATTCGAAAATAAGATTAATGGAGGCTTGTCAATTCCTACAAGGGAATTCGTAAGTTATGTTAAAACTACTGTGCAATGTTTTGTAGAAGAGTGCTTCAAAACACAACAGCACTTAATTATGAAACTTATGTTAAAACTAAATGATGAACAACAAAAATCTTATATCAATCAAAATTCGCTAGCAGAAGTTTTTCATAACGTAACTTGGTCTTGATCATTTAGTTTCAATCTTAGTTTCATACTAAATTTAACTCGATCGAGTTTAAATTTTAAAGGAAGTGTTTTTTTCATTGTAATGTACATACGAGTATGTACCAGTATAACTATCTGATCTTATTAATAATATATTCTTGTACATTATCTTTTTTATGCTGTTTTTATTTTATTTAAGAGTTTTGGTAAAGTGTTGCAACTTTAATTTGATGTGGTTTGTTCAATTTACAGTTTTTTTTTAAAGCAAAACAAAAATTACTTAAAATCGTCTGCTTTGCGTACAAAGTATTTGAAGTTAATCAAAACATTGATAAACAACGTAAATCGGCGAAGGTTCAACAAGATACCTTAGGTATGTGTTAGTACCTTACTTACTGAACTCAAGAAATAACTCAAAACTGTATGTACCTATCATGCCTAATTTATTAACTAGGACCTAGATATAAATTATGTATGTATGTAAATACATAGGTAGGTAAATACTATTTTTGAGTTTCAAAGACCAAACCAAATTTTCCACTTGTCAAATTGAAATCCAATGAACCTACTTACCTTACCTACTGATAACCTTCATATATTCAACTGGTATTTAAAGTAGACATATTGTGATATGAATCTACAAAGAAGGTATACCTCCCTCAATATTTGTGTTCAAAATGTTTTCAAAGGTAGATGTACCTAGGTAAGGTACAAATACAATTATACTCAGGTTCAGGTACTGCTTTGAAAATTAGGTAGGTAAATATTTTTTCGAAGGTAGGTTAACTTTCATAGATAGGTACCTTTGTAAATTTCATTTAATTAAAACAAATAAATATAATTATGTTTTGTTCAAGTTTGGCGCAACACATTATTATAAAAAGAGGCTACGATGCGATCCACACTGATAACTTCCCATCCCGTCTGCCGATTTGTCTTGATAAAAATGTTTGTAGGTTTTCGTGTTTTGGTAAAAAAGTTGTCAGTTGAATTATTTCTAAAAATTTAAAAATTTCCAACAATATTTTGCATATAATGAAAAAGTTTGATTTCAAAGTCGAAAATCAATTTTTCTGAACATTTAATAATTTTTTTAGTCAAAAACGTTATTCTTCGTTGCACAAAATTATTTTGGAGATAAAATCATTTTTTGTTCGTAAAATATTCGAGGAGACAAATATTTTTTTTTTCAGTTTTTTTGATTTATAAAAAAACCTTTAACTGGATTTTTTTTTTAAAATATATTTGTTTGGTATCACGTTACAATATAAAATTCATTTAAAGTATCTAGCGTTATTGGTTCGTGAGATATTTTGGGTAAACCAACATTTTCATCTTTTTTTTTAAATTGCTTAAATTGGTTAAAAAAAAACCACCCACACAATTTTTTTGAGAGTCCTTCTGCATCATTCTGCATTTTTGTCTGTATAACAAAATTTATTTGAAGTCGAAATCTCTACTGGTTCTTGAGGTATGGACGACGAAACTTCGTGAACGTACGGACGTCCGAACGTACGTACATACAAACGCACGCACAGACATCTCTCTAAAAATCTTTTATTTCGACTCTAGGGACCTTGAAACGTCGAGAAATGTCAAAATTTTTAATTCGACAAATCGGACAATAACTTCCTATGGAAAGTTAAAAATAAAGCGAAAAAAGGGATGTAGGTATAAAAGGAAGAAAATTTCTTTACCACTGATATGCGACTACAAAAACTGCAAAAAGTGAAAACTACTTCCATGCAACCGGCAACCTAAAGCAAAACAATATCTCAAAAAAATACGTAAAAGCAAAAACAAAGTATAAAAATAATTCTTAAAGCCATATACTACCTACCTACTACAAAATGTATACCTATACAAAAATTCAACAATGCGAGAAAAAATTGTATGTTATTTGTGTACGCACAGTGCACTGGTGAATGTTAACATGATCCAAAAAGGCTAAGAATCCTTTTTTACTCCACTTTGATTAGGTATATCTTTTTTTCTTCACTCGACAGTATTTTTTAAAGAAAAGAAATCTACCTAAAATACCTACTACTAAAATAATTGAAAAATGTAATAGATACACCCCAACTTATGTTATACATATACCTATGTATTATGTATGTACATATATATATGTACCTCCATACATATGTTCCTACTAACCTCCATTTGTGCATATGAATACCTACCTTACCTACATAGGTATATGTAATTACTAATTACCTACGTACCTAACATTAGCCTAAACAATATACCTACCTATGCATATGTATGTACATTTGCAATGTATACTTTGTAGTAAAGTATGATTCGTCCACTATCCCTATTTTCAGAAAAAAAAAAAAGAAATTTAAAAATAAACCTATCCCATCCCAACCCATATCAAACTAATAACGAAATTGAAGAAAAATTCACCTAAAGTCACAAATCATCATCATGTCGAATGCACCGAAAAGCACCAAAATCATTTTCGTTTTATGAATGAGAACGAAATTTAAAAAAAGAAAAACAAACCTTCAAAATACATTTTCTGCAGCGAACGTGATTTGGCCTTGAATGCAACTTTTTAACAGACATATGTACCTACACAGTTGTTATTGTTGTTTTTTATTCTAAATAACAATATTCCGTTATCTTTCTCGACCATAAATTGTGATTAAATTTCCCATAAGGACCAAATCTGTAAAATTGGGTGTTGTATTTAATAGACAGATACAATAACTTGCCGTGCGATACTAGCGACTTATGAGCATTTGAAAAATAAGTGTCGCCATCTAGATCAGGATTTGCCCGGTGTCCCTTCTATTTGTAATTATTCAATGATAGCATTGAATAATTACAAATAGAAGGGACACCGGGCAAATCCTGATCTAGATGGCGACACTTATTTTTCAAATGCTCATAAGTCGCTAGTATCGCACGGCGAGTTATTGTATCAGTCTATCAAATACAACACCCAATTTTACAAATTTTGGTCCTTATGGGAAATTTACTCACAATTTATGATCGAGAAAGATAACGGAATATTGTTATTTAGAATAAAAAACAACAATAACAACTGTGTAGGTACATATGTCTGTTAAAGTGTTGCATTCAAGGCCAAATCACGTTCGCTGCAGAAAATGTATTTTGAAGGTTTGTTTTTCTTTTTTAAATTTCGTTCTCATTCATAAAACGAAAATGATTTTGGTGCTTTTCGGTGCATTCGACATGATGATGATTTGAGAGTTTCGATGAATTTTTCTTCAATTTCGTTATTAGTTTGATATGGGTTGGGATAGGTTTATTTTTAAATTTCTTTTTTTTTCTGAAAATAGGGATAGTGTACGAATCATACTTTACTACAAAGTATACATTGCAAATGTACATACATAAGCATAGGTAGGTATATTGTTTAGGCTTATGTTAGGTACGTAGGTAATTAGTAATTAGTAATTACATATACCTACTATGTAGGTAGGTATTCATATGCACAAATGGAGATTAGTAGGAACATATGTATGTATGGAGGTACATATATATACATACATAATACATATATGTATAACATAAGTTGGGGGCGTACCTATTACATTTTTCAATTATTTTAGTAGTAGGTATTTTAGGCAGATTTCTTTGCTTTAAAAAATACTGTCGAGTGAAGAAAAAAAGATATACCTAATCAAAGTGGAGTAAAAAAGGATTCTTAGTCTTTTTGGATCATGTTAACATTCACCAGTGCACTGTGCGTACACAAATAACATAGGTACAATTTTTTCTCGCATTGTTGAATTTTTGTATAGGTATACATTTTGTAGTAGGTAGGTAGTATACCTATGGCTTTAAGAATTATTTTTATACTTTGTTTTTGCTTTTACGTATTTTTTTGAGATATTGTTTTGCTTTAGGTTGCCGGTTGCATGGAAGTAGTTTTCACTTATTGCAGTTTTTGTAGTCGTATATCAGTGGTAAAGAAATGTTCATCCTTTTATACCTACATCCCTTTTTTCGCTTTATTTTTAACTTTCCATAGGAAGTTATTGTCCGGTTTGTCGAATTAAAAATGTTGACATTTCTCGACGTTTCAAGGTCCCTAGAGTCGAAATAAAAGATTTTTAGAGAGATGTCTGTGCGTGCGTTTGTATGTACGTACGTTCGGACGTCCGTACGTTCACGAAGTTTCGTCGTCCATACCTCAAGAACCAGTAGAGATTTCGACTTCAAATAAATTTTGTTATACAGACAAAAATGCAGAATGATGCAGAAGGGCTCTCAAAAAAATTGTGTGGGTGGTTTCTTTTTACCAATTTAAGCAATTTAAAAAAAAGATGAAAATGTTGGTTTACCCAAAATATCTCACGAACCAATAACGCTAGATACTTTAAATGAATTTTATATTGTAACGTGTGATACCAAAAAAATATATGTATTTTTTAAAAAAAATGCAGTTAAAGGTTTTTTTATAAATCAAAAAAACTGAAAAAAAATATTTGTCTCCTCGAATATTTTACGAACAAAAAATGATTTTATCTCCAAAATAATTTTGTGCAACGAAGAATAACGTTTTGGGGGAGAGTACGATAACTTTGGCGACAAAGTTTAATGACGGATTTGTATAGAACAGTTAAAAACAAGCATTTTTTACTATGGGAGGGGGGTCTATCTCCCCCCCCTTTAGGCGGTAGGGGCAGTTTAAAAAAATATGTACATTAAATGGAAAAAAAAATAATTAAAAAATAACGGTAATACTTATAATTAAGTATTATACCTTCTTTTAAAGCCAACACTTTTGTCTATTAGCTTGTTTTTAAATCAAATCAAAACTATGCATAGTTTTTGAAAAAAATTGTTTTAAAGTCAAAATTTGTGCAAAAAAAGTTAAAAAAAAGGTTTAAAGTGTAATTTTTCAAAACCTTCAGATTATCTACTATTTTTTTTTATAATTCATTGCTCTTATTTGTTTTTGATCAAAAACTGAAAACTAGATGACTTGATGTCTTCTAGTTCTTGAGAAAATTGAAAATTACCAAAACAAAATATTTTAATTAAATTACTTTTTCCTTGCTTAAGTATTAACGTATTCTTATTTTGATAATAATAATCGAATATGGATTAAGATATACCTAGGGTAAATTAATTTTTCTTAAATCCAGCTTATTTAAATGCAAAAGAAACTTTGCATGCACCCCATCTTGCACCCACCGCACCTTGCACCCTCCCCACCTTGCACACACTCCAACTTGCACCCACCCCAAATCCTATAGTGTGCCCAAGCAGGGGGGTTGCAGATCTGTTGCATACACCCAAACTCGCGCACACCTTACTGTTGCATACACCCAAACACGCATTACGCATACGCAAATACCATTATTACTATCAAAATAAGACCACTCAAGCAAAAAAAAGAATTAAATTAAAATAGTAGTTGTGGTTATTTTCAATTTTCTCAAAAACTAAAAGACATAAAATCATCTAGTTTTCAGTTTTTGATCAAAAACAAATAAGAGCAATAAATTCTGAAATAAAAACAATGGTAGATAATCTTGAAGTATTGAAAAAGTTACACTTTAAACCTTTTTTTAACTTTTTTTACTCAAACTGACAACTTTTTTACCAAAACACGAAAACCTACAAACATTTTTATCAAGACAAATCGGCAGACGGGATGGGAAGTTATCAGTGTGGGTCGCATCGTATCGTAGCCTCTTTTTATAATAATGTGTTGCGCCAAACTTGAACAAGACATAATTAGGTATATTTATTTGTTTTAATTAAATAAAATTTACAAAGGTATCTATGAAAGTTAATCTACATAAAAAAATTCATGAAAAAATAATTGCAATTTTTTTTATTTGGAACAACAAACCTCCAAGTAAACGATTTGGTAAATCAATTTAATAAAAATAGTAAGAAAATGGCAATTTTTTACACACGAAAAATGAATAGTATCTTTTCAAATACCTACTTAACATACTCAGATGTAGGTATACCTATTCCTTTTTTTGTGGCGACACAAACACATTATCCCATTTAACGCGTACATATTATTGTCTTTATCTATAAATATTTATATAGTTCGTTTTCAAAACAGATCCCAAAAGGACTTTTTTAATCCCTTTTGAGGATATAAATTAGCATATACAAAAACCAAAATCATGAAAATGATATTCAAGCTACTAATAGTACTCACTGGATGCTCATAAGTCGCATGGTCGTTTGAGCAAATGTTCGGTGTCCACTTCTATTTGTAATTATTCAATGATGATAGTACCATTGAATAATTACAAATAGAAGGGACACCGGGCAAATCCTGATCTAGATGGCGACACTTATTTTTCAAATGCTCATAAGTCGCTAGTATCGCACGGCAAGTTATTGTATCTGTCTATTAAATACAACACCCAATTTTACAGATTTGGTCCTTATGGGAAATTTACTCACAATTTATGGTCGAGAAAGATAACGGAATATTGTTATTTAGAATAAAAAACAACAATAACAACTGTGTAGGTACATATGTCTGTTAAAAAGTTGCATTCAAGGCCAAATCACGTTCGCTGCAGAAAATGTATTTTGAAGGTTTGTTTTTCTTTTTTAAATTTCGTTCTCATTCATAAAACGAAAATGATTTTGGTGCTTTTCGGTGCATTCGACATGATGATGATTTGTGACTTTCGGTGAATTTTTCTTCAATTTCGTTATTAGTTTGATATGGGTTGGGATGGGATAGGTTTATTTTTAAATTTCTTTTTTTTTTCTGAAAATAGGGATAGTGGACGAATCATACTTTACTACAAAGTATACATTGCAAATGTACATACATAAGCATAGGTAGGTATATTGTTTAGGCTAATGTTAGGTACGTAGGTAATTAGTAATTACATATACCTATGTAGGTAAGGTAGGTATTCATATGCACAAATGGAGGTTAGTAGGAACATATGTATGGAGGTACATATATATATGTACATACATAATACATATATGTATAACATAAGTTGGGGGTGTATCTATTACATTTTTCAATTATTTTAGTAGTAGTAATTTTAGACAGATTTCTTTGCTTTAAAAAATACTGTCGAGTGAAGAAAAAAAGATATACCTAATCAAAGTGGAGTAAAAAAGGATTCTTAGCCTTTTTGGATCATGTTAACATTCACCAGTGCACTGTGCGTACACAAATAACATACAATTTTTTCTCGCATTGTTGAATTTTTGTATAGGTATACATTTTGTAGTAGGTAGGTAGTATATGGCTTTAAGAATTATTTTTATACTTTGTTTTTGCTTTTACGTATTTTTTTGAGATATTGTTTTGCTTTAGGTTGCCGGTTGCATGGAAGTAGTTTTCACTTTTTGCAGTTTTTGTAGTCGCATATCAGTGGTAAAGAAATTTTCTTCCTTTTATACCTACATCCCTTTTTTCGCTTTATTTTTAACTTTCCATAGGAAGTTATTGTCCGATTTGTCGAATTAAAAATTTTGACATTTCTCGACGTTTCAAGGTCCCTAGAGTCGAAATAAAAGATTTTTAGAGAGATGTCTGTGCGTGCGTTTGTATGTACGTACGTTCGGACGTCCGTACGTTCACGAAGTTTCGTCGTCCATACCTCAAGAACCAGTAGAGATTTCGACTTCAAATAAATTTTGTTATACAGACAAAAATGCAGAATGATGCAGAAGGACTCTCAAAAAATTGTGTCGGTGGTTTTTTTTACCAATTTAAGCAATTTAAAAAAAAGATGAAAATGTTGGTTTACCCAAAATATCTCACGAACCAATAACGCTAGATACTTTAAATGAATTTTATATTGTAACGTGATACCAAACAAATATATTTTAAAAAAAAATCCAGTTAAAGGTTTTTTTATAAATCAAAAAAACTGAAAAAAAATATTTGTCTCCTGGAATATTTTACGAACAAAAAATGATTTTATCTCCAAAATAATTTTGTGCAACGAAGAATAACTTTTTTGACTAAAAAAATTATTAAATGTTCAGAAAAATTGATTTTCGACTTTGAAATCAAACTTTTTCATTATATGCAAAATATTGTTGGACATTTTTAAATTTTTAGAAATAATTCAACTGACAACTTTTTTACCAAAACACGAAAACCTACAAACATTTTTATCAAGACAAATCGGCAGACGCGATGGGAAGTTATCAGTGTGGATCGCATCGTAGCCTCTTTTTATAATAATGTGTTGCGCCAAACTTGAACAAAACATAATTATATTTATTTGTTTTAATTAAATGAAATTTACAAAGGTATCTATGAAAGTTAACCTACCTTCGAAAAAATATGTACCTACCTAATTTTCAAAGCAGTACCTGAACCTGAGTATAATTGTATTTGTACCTTACCTAGGTACATCTACCTTTGAAAACATTTTGAACACAAATATTGAGGGAGGTATACCATCTTTGTATATTCATATCACAATATGTCTACTTTAAATACCAGTTGAATAGATGAAGGTTATCAGTAGGTAAGGTAAGTAGGTTCATTGGATTTCAATTTGACAAGTGGAAAATTTGGTTTGGTCTTTGAAACTAAAAAATAGTATTTACCTACCTATGTATGTACATACATACATAATTTATATCTAGGTCCTAGTTAATAAATTAGGCATGATAGGTACATACAGTTTTGAGTTATTTCTTGAGTTCAGTAAGTAAGGTACTAACACATACCTAAGGTATCTTGTTGAACCTTCGCCGATTTACGTTGTTTATCAATGTTTTGATTAACTTCAAATACTTTGTACGCCAAGCAGACGATTTTAAGTAATTTTTGTTTTGCTTTGAAAAAAAAACTGTAAATTGAACAAACCACATCAAATTAAAGTTGCAACACTTTACCAAAACTCTTAAATAAAATAAAAACAGCATAAAAAAGATAATGTACAAGAATATATTATTAATAAGATCAGATAGTTATACTGGTACATACTCGTATGTACATTACAATGAAAAAAACACTTCCTTTAAAATTTAAACTCGATCGAGTTAAATTTAGTATGAAACTAAGATTGAAACTAAATGATCAAGACCAAGTTACGTTATGAAAAACTGCTGCTAGCGAATTTTGATTGATATAAGATTTTTGTTGTTCATCATTTAGTTTTAACATAAGTTTCATAATTAAGTGCTGTTGTGGTTAAATCCTGAGCAAAATGTACTTTTGAAGCACTCTTCTACAAAACATTGCACAGTAGTTTTAACATAACTTACGAATTCCCTTGTAGGAATTGACAAGCCTCCATTAATCTTATTTTTGAATTGACGAAATTTTATTAAATGTTCCCTTGTTTCATAGTTATTTTGACACACGGACACTCTATATATGAAGTGTCTTTGTTTTGATATTTGCTTTTGTCCATAAACAATTTGCATAAATCAGTAATTTTTCTTTAGCACAGATTTTGCAATACATATATCCTACAAAATACCTACATATGTTAAGTACATTTCATCGTCATTTTCATTTATTTCATTCCAATTATTTTCAACGTCTCCTTAACAAAATTAAGACAAAATAATTTATTTGATTTAAGTTAGACATTGCAAATTGTAAAAAAAGTTTCAAGAAATAGTAATGCATTATTTATGTGCATATATAAGTACCTAATATATTAAATAAATTATATGTATTCCATTTTTGTTTCAGTTTATTTACCTAAAACGTTTAAAAACCTTCAAATGCCTTTACTGAAGAAATTTATTTTTGAGTTATCATGCAACATGCACTTGGCCATTTCGTACTAACATTCACAAAACTATGTAGGTATTCGTAAAATGGTATATCTACCAGTACCGATACAAAAATTCATGAAAAAATAATTGCAATTTTTTTTATTTGGAACAACAAACCTCCAAGTAAACGATTTGGTAAATCAATTTAACCAAATCTCCAAAACAAAATAAAAATAGTAAGAAAATGGCAATTTTTTACACACTAATAATGAATAGTATCTTTTTAAATACCTACTTAACATACTCAGATGTACGTATACCTATTCCTTTTTTTGTGGCGATACAAACACATTATCCCATTTAACGCGTGCATATTATTGTCTTCATCTATAAATATTCATATAGTTCGCTTTCAAAAAAGATCCCAAAAGGACTTTTTTAATCCCTTTTGAGGATACAAATTAGCATATACAGAAACCATTATCATGAAAATGATATTCAAGCTACTAATAGTACTCACTGGATGCTCATAAGTCGCATGGTCGTTTGAGCAATGTTCGGTGTCCACTTCTATTTGTAATTATTCAATGATAGTACTCTCATGTTGGAAGTCGAATAGGGCGGCATCTAGATATTTTTTGTGGAACGTCTAGTCAAGACATTCATGGAGAAATCGATTTGCAGTCGGGAGACTTGGGAGACTTAAAAATGTTATAACTTGAAATAGAGAAAGACTATAGAGAATTAACGAAAGTCTGAGTGAGGAGGAAAACACATTTGTTTCTTTGTGTTTGTATTTTGGTGTGGTTATATTTTTTGGTTACATCTTTGTATATGAAAACTTTTTCATATACAAAGGTTTACGCAAAACGGTAGTCTTTCTATACAAAGATGATAAGACAAAAGCAGGTGAATTGCGATTTCGTGTAGGAATTTTATATTCTTGGTTGAGATTTTATATTTTTGATGATTTGATTTGAGGATTGTATAAGGGAATTATAATTTGAACTTTTATAGGCAAGTAAATATGTAGGTATTGTATTCTTATCCAATTATAGATACATAGCTAGCTAAATAAATTTAAAAAATTTGATCACCTAAACTTTTCTTACAATTTGTTTTCATATCGAGCATAAAGAAGTTTAAATTTTCAAAGTCTTAGAAAGATGATTTTTTTTAATAAATAAATTTGTTAATTGATACTTAATACAATATTATTTAAAAGCTGGTAACAAAATTGTTGACAACATAGGTACCTATTATGAAAAGGTGGATATTTAATTTTTGGACGTTTTTTAATGGTAGTGAATTTTTTAAATGGGATGAGGAACTTTTAAATTTGTTTGTTTTAAAAATTAACACATATCTACCTATCTTTCAGTTTATAAAGTAGGTAGTTATAACTTCCGGTCAAAAAAGTGTTTCAAGGACAAATTTTGAAACATACTTTTGCCTGTAAGTTCTTATGATATACCTATTTAGGTATTTATTAAAAGAAGGACCTTTCTATCAACAATTTTGAATGATCAAGGGGATAAGCAAATGTTTACTTTTAATAAGGTACAAGACTTTATTTGGATTTTTATTTTTAGAAAAGTACCTATTATGACTTTGTAATTGTGCTTACATAAATTTGATGCCTTTGTCTAAGTCTTAAGATATCTAAATTCTACCAAATCCAATTTTGATATGCCAGAGCAGAGTTTTTAACTTAGGAGTAAGTTTTTTATAAATTTGAAATAAACATAACGTTTTACTACTGTTTTAGAATATACGTATACTCGTACGTGCACTTTTGACTACCGAAATGTCGGTCTATGTCTCTTCGTGTAGGAGGTAGAGGCAATTTTAGAACGAATCAGTTCAATTGACAAACCAAGACTATTTAAAATATTTCCTGTATTTTTAAATTTAAAAATGTACCTGTTAAAAAAGCTTGTTTCCAAAATTTGATTTCACAAAAAAACCTTAATGTTTCAAAATTCTTATTTGAAAATCTTTAGAGCAGTTTACTTCTTAAATTAATTTTGTACACATACAATTTTTCAATTTTAAATAAAATATTATATATTTTTGGTATGCAGTTATTTTGAACTAATTAATATACAGTTTCGTAAAAAACTAATGACCCATTTTGGATACATCGAATTTTGAAAAAATGTCCTATTTTTTTAAAAAATCCAAAAATAAAGCCAATATACATATGTACATAAAAGCTTGTGCAGAAAGAAAACTATTGAAATCAGTTGATTAGTTCTTGAGAAAACTTAAAACCAAAATAACGTGGGGTACCCTTCTAGAGAAATACAAAAATCTATCGGCTTAAGCAACACATAGATGCCTGCCTAAATATAAACCATATTTACATATACATATGTATGTGGTTTATGCCCTCTATAAGGTACAAGCTTTGTTGTCCTTTCTGCATCTTTCTGCATTATTATCTGTATAACAAAATTTATTTGAAGTCGATATCTCTATTTGTTCTTGAGCTATGGACGACGAAAAAAACTTCCCGAACGTACGTACACACGCACGCACAGACATCTCTCTAAAAATCTTTTATTTCGACTCTAGGGACCTTGAAACGTCGAGAAATCGAACCGATTACAATAACTTCCTATGGGAATTTAAGAACGCTTAACGCGAACCGGCTTTTACCCTTAATTTCCAAATTTTAGGTCAATCAACCTAATGCCTTTGGGGTGAAGGTACGGGCCAGGACGGAATCAGGGGACCCACTTCCACTTCTCTACCACCGAAATGTCATTTTTAATTAAAATCTTGGGTTCGAAATTTTTTACGAATGCAAAACTTGCCTACCTACATATACATATGTACCTATGACGCAAGTAAAAAAATTAAGTTCAGACCGATGATTTTCTAAATTGTGAAATTAAGTCTTAAATTGACTTTAAATGCCTGAAGAATCCTTCATCTTAACAAGGTTATAACACCAAGGTTGTGAAATAACATGAGTAAATAATAATTATCATTGGTAGGTATAATTTTGCGTTTAATGTTAAAAAATTATTGGTTGGTGAGTGGCACAAAAAAACTTCGAAATCGTATAAAAGAAAATTTCAAATCAATACAAAAAATACCTACTTCGAAACTATATTTACGAAACTATAATTACTAATACCTAGTTAATAAGTTAAAAAAAAAACGTTCAATTGGATTTTCCTAAAAGTCACACATCTTAAAATATCGGGTGATTTTTTAAGAGCTTGAGAACTTTTAAAAAAAAAAAAACGCATAAAATTTGCAAAATCTCATCGATTCTTTATTTGAAACGTTAGATTGGTCCATGACATTTACTTTTTGAAGATAATTTCATTTAAATGTTGACCGCGGCTGCGTCTTAGGTGGTCTATTCGGAAAGTCCAATTTTGGGTAACTTTTTCGAGCATTTCGGCCGGAATAGCCCGAATTTCTTCGGAAATGTTGTCTTCCAAAGCTGGAATAGTTGCTGGCTTATTTGTGTAGACTTTAGACTTGACGTAGCCCCACAAAAAATAGTCTAAAGGCATCAAATCGCATGATCTTGGTGGCCAACTTACCGGTCCATTCCTTGAGATGAATTGTTCTCCGAAGTTTTCCCTCAAAATGGCCATAGAATCGCGAGCTGTGTGGCATGTAGCGCCATCTTGTTGAAACCACATGTCAACCAAGTTCAGTTCTTCCATTTTTGGCAACAAAAAGTTTGTTAGCATTGAACGATAGCGATCGCCATTCACCGTAACGTTGCGTCCAACAGCATCTTTGAAAAAATACGGTCCAATGATTCCACCAGCGTACAAACCACACCAAACAGTGCATTTTTCGGGATGCATGGGCAGTTCTTGAACGGCTTCTGGTTGCTCTTCACTCCAAATGCGGCAATTTTGCTTATTTACGTATCCATTCAACCAGAAATGAGCTTCATCGCTGAACAAAATTTGTCGATAAAAAAGCGCGAAACACATTTCGAACCGAACACTGATTTTGGTAATAAAATTCAATGATTTGCAAGCGTTGCTCGTTAGTAAGTCTATTCATGATGAAATGTCAAAGCATACTGAGCATCTTTCTCTTTGACACCATGTCTGAAATCCCGCGTGATCTGTCAAATACTAATGCATGAAAATCCTAACCTCAAAAAAATCACCCTATAGAAGAGCTGACAAAATTGTATTCAAGGTACGTACCTACAACAGCAAACAACATATACCTACCTACCTAAATATAAACTAAATTTGTTGTTGTTGTTTATGGCTAAGGTCCCAGCTTTATTGTTTACATTTATTTATTAAAAATGATAAAACAAAAGGAGGATTGGATCATAAATAAAATACCTACGCAAGTAAAAAAAATAATTTCAGACCATGATTTTCTAAATTGTGAAATTAAGTCTTAAATTGACTTTAAATATCTAAAGAATCCTTCATCTTAACAAGGTTGTGAAATAACATGAGTAATTATCATTGAAATAATTTTGCGTTTAATGTTAACAAGTTATTGGTTGGTGAGTGGCACAAAAAAACTTCGAAATCGTATAAAAGAAAATTTCAAATCAATACAAAAAATACCTACTTCGACACTACATTTACGAAACTATACTTACTAATAGCACAGATAAGAAACTATAGTTAAGTTTATATAGTTTCTTATCTGTGCTAATAATTAATAAGTTAAAAAAAACTTTCAATTGTATTTTCCTAAAAGTCACACATCTTAAAATAGACGAGCTGACAAAATTGTATTAAAGGTACCTACAACAACAAACAACGTATATAGGCACATAGGTACCTACCTACCTAAATATAAACTACATTTGTATGTCCTGTAATGTGCCCGCTAAGGTGTATAGTTAACACTTATTTATTATAAGGGATACAATAAAAGTAGGATTGGAACATAAATAAAAGACACAAATTTCAATTATCAAACTATTTAAATTATCTGGACCAACATAAAGAATGCATTTTTCTTTGTGTTTAAAACTATGTACATATTTATAAATACTGTACTTAAATACATACCTATCAACTAATCTCAAACAAAGTGCAAAGTGTACGGATATTATCAGTGTCCTGATACTAGCATGAATTCCCTATGGTATTTCATGAAATACCTGCCTACCTACCAATACCTTTTATATTTAAAATTTGAATTTAAAATCAAACCCACATATACAACCTGAAAAAAAAATCACCCTACCAATTGATATCTATCTACCAAAAAAATCTTTAAAGCTCAAACAAATCTAATCTTCAACTATTGAAGAAAAACTTAATGCCAAATAAAAGCAAAATACCTACCCACCAGCCAAAATATACATAACTATAACCAAACATATACATAACTACCTTCATATTCTTCTTCATCGCAAAGATCTGCACGACAAAAATCCCTTCGTAGCTTTGTATACATAATGCAAATCATTTTTCATATACAAAGATCGTACGCAAGGAGAAACAGACTTATGAATGTAAATAAAAACAAAAATCCGTACAAAATACTGAACAGCTGATGTAAGCATACAAAAACTTTATTCATCCCCTTATTAGACACAATATTGAGCCATTGACGTTTTTCATATAAAAATGCATTGATATAAAGAAATTACAAAAACAAATTCATCGACCTTCATATGGAAGCTTAGTATATGAAAACATATACAAGGATAGACTCAAATATAATGAAGGAAATTGTGTCGACTTTTTGGTTGCTAAATTAACTGAGCTCCTTATTCTGCTGGCTGCTTATGGGAATGGAAATAATATTTTTCTCTCGCTCCCCCGAAATGTCTCCAATTTCGATTCTACCGCCAACGACGGCATCCGCCTGCGTAAAAAATTTCTGCCCATGAGAGTACTATGGTTTTCATATACATACAAAGATGGTGCTACAAATCCAACCACTGACACTTATTCCCAATTAGAATCAAACTGGCGGAAATGCATCCCAATTGGGATTTAGCATAGATCAGAACCCCAGTGATGCCGGTATTTAGCATAGATCAGAACCCTGGTGATGCCGGTGTTCCAGAACCCTCTAGTTACAACTACTATCCCATTTAAAAAACTCACTACCATTAAAAAACGTCCAAAAATTAAATATCCATCTTTTCATTATACCTAAGTTGTTAACAATTTTGTAACCAGCTTTTAAATAATTGTATTAGTTATCAATTAACAAATTTATTTATTTAAAAAAATCATCTTTCTAAGACTTTGAAAATTTAAACTTCTTTATGCTCGATTTGAAAACAAATTGTAAGAAAGGTTTAGGCGATCAAATTTTTTAAATGTATTAAGCTAGCTATCTATTATTGGATAAGAATACAATCATTGAATAATTACAAATAGAAGGGACACCGGGCAAATCCTGATCTAGATGGCGACACTTGTTTTTCAAATGCTCATAAGTCGCTAGTATCGCACGGCGAGTTATTGTATCAGTCAATGAAATACAACGCCCAATTTTACAAATTTTGGTCCTTATGGGAAATTTACTCACAATTTATGGTCGAGAAAGATAACCATTAGTACTATTATGAGACGAATTTTTTTATTTCATCTCCACAACGCCTTGAGAGCGCTGCGTGTATCAAAATATTTGGTAGGGAATTAATAATAAGAAGAAAATTACTAAAGAAAGAATGAAAAAAGTAAATTTGTTTAAGTTTCATAAGCATTAATATGTTCGAGGGAGATAGCCAAATTACAAATGTCAAACCAAGAAGGAATAATTTTTGTTTACATTTTTTTGGCTTCCACCTGGCAATGCAGAGGAGATATGTATGTATGTATATACATACATATGTTTGTACCTATGTATACTTTAACGTTGTAGGTATTTTGAACATTGTATATATATTTCTTATAGTACTCTCATGAAGAGGAACGATCGAAGCGACATCTGAGAGGCGTGGAGATGAAAGAATTTGATCCCTTTTTTTATACCCCTCAATAGATGGGAAGAGTTGAGAATATGAGGGAAAATTCAACAATAATTAAAGAATAGAAAATAGAGAAGAACATATGCAAATGTAGAAGAAGATTGAGGGAGACAATAGAAAGAACCTTTTGACATTATATGTGTGTATGCATATTATACTTGAAGAGGAATGATTTTACGGTTATGCTTTGGCAAGAAATAGAAAAAGTATAACAAAAACAATAACAAAGCAAAAAAGTAGGTATTGGAAGAGTACTTTATGCGGTTGGTAGTTAAATATATTTTTTAATATATTTTTTTTTCAATTCAATAGGGTGTTCCTGATAATGGTCTTTATTTTTGATATGACTCTTAAATCAAAAAAAAAAATTATATTTTATCTTTTTTATACCAAAAATTTAGTGTGATATAATTCCTTTAGTTTGTCCGTTTTATATTTATATGTAGGTATATGTATATAAAGGGTGAATTTTTAAAAGCTATAGGAAAGTCTTTCAAAACAAAAAAACATAAAATTCAGAAAAATGCATGAAATCTTTATTTGAATCGATAGAACGGTCCATATAATTTAATGTTTAAAGATTATTTCATGCAAATGTTGACCTTGCCTCAAATGGTCCATGCGCTTAGTCAAATTTTGGCATACTCTTTCCAAAATTTCGGCCGGTATCTCACGAATAAATGCAAGCGTTGTTCGTTTGTAAGACGATTCATGGTTCAATTATAGACCAAACTGAAGATGTTTGACAGTGAAACAAAACACGAAACGTGCTTCAGCTGTTTAAACCAGTGTTGCCAAAAAGATAATAGCTAAAAAATCACCCTTTACTTTAAAAGGGACTCTTTTGTTTTCAAAAGGATTTTTTTCTTGATTAGCTATTCGTTAATAATTTTGATTGCGTCAGTACTTGCAGCTAAACCTCAAACTATCTTCGAATTCCTTAGTAAGTTCTCATATACTAGAGTCAAATGGGCTATATGTTCTAATAAGATATCCATTTGAATCTTTTACAAGAAAAGACCTTAAAAGATTAAAACTGAAAAAAGTAAAATGTTCTGGACTATATGAATCGAAGAGACTCACAGAAGCAATTAATGTTATCATAATGATATCTCCACACAAGAAACACTTCCATTCTGTCCAAATTACTATTATGTCATCATAATACCTCATACATATATTAAGCTTATACCTTTCCAATTTAGGCACTGACACTCTTGTAAGGTTAATTTTTCAACGTAGTTTTATATTATATTATATTTATTTATTTATAGGTATGTTTTTATATGAAAATTAAAATTTCAATGCAGTACACCCTATTTAGCCGTTAAAAACAAAAATCGACCTAGTTTTGAATACCTACCTTTTAATTTTTGATTGTGTTTGTACTTGATGTGTACAAATAACAAATAATACGCAATAAGAACAACAACAAAATAATTGAATATATTTAAAATCTTCAATGCATCATATGCCAAATATGGCAACATTACATTTTTCACAAAAATTGAAAATTTAAAATCAAACGAGAATTGTTAAATTCAAAATACCTACAACGAGTATACATAGCTACAAACATATGTATTTGTATATGGGTGATTATACAAAAGTTGGGTAACTTTTGAGGATATTTTGTTTACGATAGTTTTTAAATCGAACTTCTATAAATTCGGGTGTATATGATAGCTAATCTATCTATCTAGAATTATTAAATTCAAAATACCTACAAAGAGTATACATAGCTACAAACATATGTATTTGTATATGGGTGATTATACAAAAGTTGGGTAACTTTTGAGGATATTTTGTTTACGATAGTTTTTAAATCAAACTTCTATAAATTCGGGTGTATATGATAGCTAATCTAATTAATATATTGTTCCCAATCGGGCCAGTCACTAGTTTGAGTACATTGTAAGATATTTAAAAATTTCAGAATTTGACTGCCAGAGGACTGACGAGTAAACACAGTTTTGAAAGTATTATAATGAAATTTAATACAAATTAGTAAAAATCTCTTAGGATTTAATAATGATCACTTAAAATCACTTAGTAACAATTAAAAATAATTATTAATATGTAATACTACATCAGTTTTCAAAACAGACTTTTGACATTTAACGTAACGTTATTCACTTATCTTTTACTACTTTCACATTACTAAATATTTCAAAGTAATCAACAAACAAAATCTAAAGCGGCATATACATTGTTCAAATGCTTGTCAAGCATGTGAAAGTGTATTAGTAAATTTTGTTTGACGTGTCATATACACACATCATGCATAAGCTTTCAATCATTTATATTTATTTTAATTTTGAGGTGAATAGACGTGCGGTTGTTTTATCGGGAAAAATATTTTTTGCGAATTTGATCGTTTCATTTCATTTTAAAAATAAGCGTGCTTGATCAAGCAATCAATTTCGAATATACATTCATGTCAATGCTGTCTATCTGATTGAAGAAAAATCAAAACATTTTGATTTTGCTTCAAGCATACACACATTTTATACGTGTTTCATTTTAACTAATACTCTCTCACATGCTTGACAAGCATTTGAACAATGTATATGCCGCATAACAATATTCATCTTAAAAGTACTAATGATCAAGAAATGAAGAAAAATAACAATTTACCTGACACAGAACTGACTACTGACGAAAAAGACGAAATTTGAGATTATAATCTGGACTATTGTTTTTTTTGTAATTTCAAATATCAACAAACTACATTTTAACAAATCAAAGTCTGATACGAATAAATAAAAATAAACTTTAGATTAACAAAAAAATAACGACTCACCATAAAACTGACGTGTTGACTGGCTAAGCACGTGTATAGACAACAAACGTAACCCAAACTCTGGTACAGTTATGGTGGCCGTCAAATTGTGCGACCCGCAACTAACTTTATTACCAACATTAAAATTCAAAGTGGGATTTGACGTTGAGTCGGTGATATTTCGCACGAATTTTAAATTTAAATAACACACAAGAAGCTGACGAATAAAACTGAACACAAAATTTCTTGTTTTTTTAAATAAAGTGGAGAACACTGCATTATGAAAGTTGTAGTATATATTAAACTATATACATCGCAGATTGTATTAATTTAATAAGTTTTCTCAAATCAATGATAATGTTTAATAGACAGTCACTTAATGGTTGGTTTTCAGGGTTGTGACATGCCAGAGGACTGACGCTTTAAGAACTAATTGTGTTTTTTTAATAACTTGTATTCAAAATGAAGAACTGAAATTGGGTGACTAAATAAAGGTCTTTCCATTGTTTTAAAATAAATTGCAATCTCAATAAAATATAATCAGACTTTGTTTATATTGGTTGATGACATCGAGTTACCCAAGTTTTGTATAATCACCCATATGCCAAATATGGCAACTTTTCGTTTTTCACAAAAATTTAAAATCAAACGAGAATTTTTAAATTCAAAATACCTACAACGTTAAAGTATATATAGGTACAAACATATGTACATATGTATGTATGTATATACATATCTCCTCTGCATTGCCACGTGGAAGCAAAAAAAAATGTAAACAAAAATTATTCCTTCTTGGTTTGACATTTGTAATTTGGCTATCTCCCTCGAACATATTAATGCTTATGAAACTTAAACAAATTTACTTTTTTCATTCTTTCTTTAGTAATTTTCTCCTCATTATTAATTCCCTACCAAATATTTTGATACACGCAGCGCCCTCAAGGCGTTGTGGAGATGAAATAAAAAAATTCGTCTCATAATAGTACTATAGTAAATATACCTATATACAATGTTTGTATATGAAAACCATAGTACTCTCATGGTGGAAGTCGAATAGGGCGGCATCTAGATATTTTTTGTGGAACGTCTAGTCAAGACATTCATGGAGAAATCGATTTGCAGTCGGGAGACTTGGGAGACTTAACAATGTTATAATTTGAAATAGAGAAAGACTATAGAGAATTAACGAAAGTCTGAGTGAATGAGGAAAACACATTTGTTTCTTTGTGTTTGTATTTTGGTGTGGTTATATTTTTTGGTTACATCTTTGTTTATGAAAACTTTTTCATATACAAAGGCTACATACGCAAAACGGTAGTCTTTCTATACAAAGATGATAAGACAAAAGCAGGTGAATTGCGATTTCGTGTAGGAATTTTATATTCTAGGTTGAGATTTTATATTTTTGATGATTTGAGGATTTTATAAGAAATTATAATTTGAACTTTTATAGGCAAGTAAATATGTAGGTATTGTATTCTTATCCAATAATAGATAGCTAGCTAAATAAATTTAAAAAATTTGATCACCTAAACCTTTCTTACAATTTGTTTTCATATCGAGCATAAAGAAGTTTAAATTTTCAAAGCCTTAGAAAGATGATTTTTTTTAATAAATACATTTGTTAATTGATACCTAATACAATTATTTAAAAGCTGGTTACAAAATTGTTGACAACATAGGTATAATGAAAAGATGGATATTTAATTTTTTGACGTTTTTTTAATGGTAGTGAATTTTTTAAATGGGATGAGGAACTTTTAAATTTGTTTGTTTTACAAATGAACACATACACACCTACCTATCTTTCAGTTTATAAAGTAGGTAGGTAGTTATAACTTCCGGTCAAAAAAGTGTTTCAAGGAAAATTTTCTAAACATACTTTTGCCTGTAAGTTTTTATGATATACATATGTAGGTATTTATTAAAAGAAGGACCTTCCTATCAACAATTTTGAATGATCAAGGGTATAAGCAAATGTTTATTTTTATTAAGGTAAAAGACTTTATTTGGATGTTTATATTTAGAGAAGTATATTCGATTTTGTAATTGTACTTACATAAATTTGATGCCTTTGTCTGAGTCTTAAGATATCTAAATTCTAGCAAATTCAATTTTTGTATGCCAGAGCAAAGTTTTTAACTTAGGAGTAATTTTTCTATAAATTTGAAATAAACATAACGTTTTACTACTGTTTTAAAATATACGTACGTGCACTTTTGACTAACGAAATGGGGGTTTATGTCTCTTCGTGTAGGAGGTAGAGGCAATTTTAGAATAAATCAGTTCAATTGAAAAACAAAGAGTATTTAAAATATTTCCTGTATTTTTAACTTCCCATAGGAAGTTATTGTAATGGGTCCGATTTGTCGAATTGAAAATTTTGACATTTCTCGACGTTTCAAGGTCCCCAGAGTCGAAATAAAAGATTTTTAGAAAGATGTCTGTGCGTGCGTGTGTACGTACGTTCGTACGTCCGTACGTTCGCGACGTTTTTTTCGTCGTCCATAGCTCAAGAACCAGAAGAGATATCGACTTCAAATAAATTTTGTTATACAGATATTAAGGCAGAAAGATGCAGAAAGGGCTCTCAAGAAAATTGCGTGGGTGTTATTTTTACCATAGCAGTTTAAAAAAAGGTGAAAATTTTTTTTAACCCTAAATATCTCATGAAACAATAACGCTAGAGACTTGAATTAAATTTTATATTATAAATTGTAACGTGATACCAAACACGTTTATTTTTTTAAAAAAAATCCAATTAACGGTTTTTTTATAAATCAAAAAAACTGAAAAAAAATTTGTCACCTCGAAAATTTTACGACTAAAATATGATTTCATCTCCAAAACCATTTTATGCAACGAAGAATAATGTTTTTGAAATCTGATAAAATTTTGAAAAAAATCGAATTGACAGTTTTTTTTATAAAAAATAAAAACCTAAAAAAAAACATTACTCAAAGTTGGTAAAAATTGATTTTCCACTCAAAAATCTTTTCAAAACTTTGAGAAATTGGCTTTAAACTACTTTTATCTTTCAAAAAATATTGTTGTCAACATTGAGTAAAATTTTGAAAAAAATCCAATTGACAGATTTTTAACAAATTATTAAAAACCGAAACAAAAATTTAACAAAAGTTGGTAAAAATTGATTTTCGACTCAAATATCTTTTCAAAAATTTGAGATGATGGCTTCTAACTAATTTTATCTTATAAAAAATATTGTTTTCAACATTAGGAAAAATTTTGAGAAAAATCAAATTGACAGTTTTTTTTACAAAAAATAAAAATCTAAAAAAATGTATAAAAGTTGGTAAGAATTGTTTGAATTGTCTGAAGAATCCTTCATCTCAACAAGGTTATAACACCAAGGTTGTGAAATAACATGAGTAATTAATAATTATCATTGGTAGGTATAATTTTGCGTTTAATGTTAAAAAATTGTTGGTTGGTGAGTGGCACAAAAAAACTTCGAAATCGTATAAAAGAAAATTTCAAATCAATACAAAAAATACCTACTTCGAAACTACATTTACGAAACTATAATTACTAATACCTAACTAGTTAATAAGTTAAAAAAAACTTTCAATTGGATTTTCCTAAAAGTCACACATCTTAAAATAGAAGAGCTGACAAAATTGTATTAAAGGTAGGTACCTACCTACAACAGCAAACAACATATATGTATGTACCTACCTACCTAAATATAAACTAAATTTGTTGTTGTTGTTGTTTATGGCTAAGGTCCCAGCTTTATTGTTTACATTTATTTATTAAAAACTAGCTGACCCGACCACGTGTTGCTGTGGAACGTTTTTTTGTTATATTGTTGTAAACTATTAAAGGGGAACGATAGGAGAACAGCAGACATGGGTACCACCATGTTTATTTATGTACATATTTGCCATATGTTAAAAAAACATGGCCACCTTCATGACTGATTTTTAAATACCATTACCCCTTATTACAATAAAATTATTGTTTACAAACAAAGATGGAAACTTTAAAGCTGGTATAAAAATGTACTGGTTTGGGATTGGAAAGTAAAGGACTTTGAACACAATTGATAAAAATTTTCGTACAGTTGATGTAAAGCAAAAATCAATACAAAAGAATTGTATTGTATAATAAATGTATTATTATTTGTATTCAAGTTTTTAACAAATGAGTATATTACAAAGGTTTTAGTTCATCTGACAGTTAAACTTTTAAATTAGATAGGTAGGGCGGATAGTTTAAAATCTTCCAACAATATTTATTACTTTGAATTATAAATACTTTTGAGTTCAATTTAATGTAGCACTAATCAGTGCACAATATTTTTGGCTAACCTGTCCTTCGGTAACACAAATACATAGGTACGACGGTTTTCTTACACGGGATCATGCAACATATAGCTGCTTATGAGAAAAACATGGATTTTCCAAATCTAAACCACAAATGGACATTGTTGAGACTTATTTATAGAAATGTTAAAGTCTAAACGAATTTATAACCTTTTGAAAATATGGTAGAATCTGACTGTATCATTGGACTACGTGGCAACAGGACCACTTTTCCTGTAAACTTTCCAGTTAAAATGGTTGCTTCAAGAATATTTCCGGTGATCTTTTTGATGACTAAATGTGTATCGTTGCATAATTAAGGTGGATTCAAATTACGCAGGAGAATAAAAGGATCCCAGGTATGTCTACTCTGTATATCCATTAACAACAGTGTCGATTGATTTAAAAGACATCAGATCGCCTGGTAACAATTGTTGTACCTGGAAGTTAATTTCGTCAACATTAACATTTTTGGCTGCCAAAATAGCCCGATGACTGAGCCCGTTATGATTCAAGTAATTACTCTGTATATCCGGAAATATATACTTTGAATCAATTAATTTTTTTTTTGAAGAACAGTGCAGAAATTGTCTGGCAATTCAATGCATTGCGTATTTGGTTGCAGTTCTAATGTTACCATCCCCAATATCTAGTAATTGTTCGAAAATCACTAACACCAAAAATTGAAAAAGTAAAATTCACTTATATGAAACGTTTGGAAGTTTGACATAGCGCCATCTATTGAATACTAACTCAATCCAGTCAACAGATGTTGCCATTTTTTATAATCGTTTAAAGCTAACAGATAATTGTGACTGTCAAATAATAGACAAATAATTTGCAATACAATAATACTGCGATCATAAATTGATATGGACGTCCATTACATAGCTGTCATTTGCGTTTTGTTATTCCAAGTCTAATTCTTTTTTGTTATACCACGTTTTATAGTGACTGACGTTTTATGTCAAGTCACACGGGAACGCTGTCAAATGAGATAAAAAGTATCCTATGTCCGTCTCCTGGCCCTAAGCTACCTACCTACCAATTTTCAGCCATATCGGTACAGCCGTTCTTGAGTTATAAATAGTGTAACTAACACGACTTTCTTTTATATATTAAAAATGATAAAACAAAAGGAGGATTGGATCATAAATAAAATACACAAATTTTAATTATATCAAATTATTCAAATTATCTGAACCAACATAAAGAATACATTTTTGTTTTTATTTTAAACTACATATAGGTATTTATAAATACTGTACATATCTATCTACTAATCTCAAACAAAGTGCCAAGTGTACGGATATTATCGCACTGTCCGGATACTAGTAGGAATTCCCTATGAAATTTCATAAATTACCTGCCTACCTACCAATATCTTTTATATCTAAAATTTGAATTTAAAGTCAAACCCACATCCTGAAAAAAATCACCTACCAATTGATATTTATCTACAAAAAAAAACTTTAAAGGTCAAACAAATCTAATCTTCAAATATTGCAGAAAACTTAAAGCCAAATAAAAGCAAAATACCCACCAGCCAAAATATACATAACTATAACCAAACGTATAATTACTATCCCAATATGTTTCTTCTTCACAAAAATCGCATCGTAGCTTCGTATACATAATACAACCATTTTTCATATACAAAGATCGTACACAAGGAGAAGCAGAGTCATGAATGTAAATAAAAACAAAAATCGGTACAAGATCCTGAACAGCTGATGTAAGCATACAAAAATTTCATTCATCCCCTTATTAGACACAATATACATAACTATAACCAAACGTATAATTACTATCCCAATATGTTTCTTCTTCACAAAAATCGCATCGTAGCTTCGTATACATAATACAACCATTTTTCATATACAAAGATCGTACACAAGGAGAAGCAGAGTCATGAATGTAAATAAAAACAAAAATCGGTACAAGATCCTGAACAGCTGATGTAAGCATACAAAAATTTCATTCATCCCCTTATTAGACACAATATTAAGACATTGCCGTTTTTCATATAAAAATGCATTGATATAAAGAAATTACAAAAACAAATTCATCGACCTTCATATGGAAGCTTAGTATATGAAAACATATACAAGGATAGATTCAAATAGAATGAAATTAACTGTCTCCCTTATTCTGCTGGCTGCTTATGGGAATGGAAATAATATTTTTCTCTCGGTCCCCGATACTACCGCCAACAAAGGCCCATGAGAATACTATAGTTTTCATATACAAAGGTTGTGCTATCCAAAAAATCCAACTATGAAAGTATATCCCACAACCAATTTATCACTGAAAATCCAATCCTACAACCAATGTTGAAATGAAAAAAAAATACAGATGGTGCTAGAAATCCAACCACTGATAATTATTCCCAATTAGAAATTTAATTTTTGAACTAGAAATCCAACTACAAAAGTATATCCCGCAACCAATTTATCACTGAAAATCCAATCCCACAACCAATATTCAAATGAAAATACAAATGGTGCTACAAATCCAACCACTGACACTTATTCCCAATTAGAATCAAACTGGCGGAAATGCATCCCAATTGGGATTTAGCATAGATCAGAACACCGGTGATGCCGGTATTTAGCATAGATCAGAACCCTGGTGATGCCGGTGATGCCGGTGTTCCAGAACCCTCTAGTTACAACTACTTGGGATGATGAACTTTTAAATTTTTTTGTTTTAAAAATTAACACATACCTACCTATCTTTCAGTTTATAAAGTAGGTAATAACTTCCGGTCAAAAAAGTGTTTCAAGGACAAATTTTGAAACATACTTTTGCCTGTAAGTTTTTATGATATAATATGTAGGTATTTATTAAAAGAAGGACCTTCCTATCAACAATTTTGAATGATCAAGGGTATAAGCAAATGTTTACTTTAAATAAGGCTAAAGACTTTGTTTGCATCTTTATTTTTAGAGAAGTATTAGACTTTGTAATTGTACTTACATAAATTTGATGCCTTTGTCTCATTCTTAAGATATCTAAATTCTAGCAAATCCAATTTTTGTATGCCAGAGCAATGTTTTTAACTCAGGAGTAATTTTTCTATAAATTTGAAATACACATAACGTCTTACTACTGTTTTAAATATACGTACGTGCACTTTTGACTACCGAAATGGGGGTCTATGTCTCTTCGTGTAGGAGATAGAGGCAATTTTAGAACGAATCAGTTCAATTGAAAAACAAAGAGTATTTCAAATATTTCCTGTATTTTTAAATTTAAAAATGTACCTGGTAAAAAAGCTTGTTTACAAAATTTGATTTCTCATAAAAACCTTAATGTTTCAAAATTCTTATTTGAAAATCTTTAGAGCAGTTTACTTTTTAAATTAATTTTG
The DNA here is from genome assembly GCA_920104205.1 of Eupeodes latifasciatus. NCBI lineage: Eukaryota > Metazoa > Arthropoda > Insecta > Diptera > Syrphidae > Eupeodes > Eupeodes latifasciatus. The sequence continues at coordinate 28,944,968 of OV049927.1, forward strand.
TAAACATACAATTTTTCAATTTTAGTTAAAATATTATATATTTTTGGTATGCAGTTATTTTGAACTAATTAATATACAGTTTCGTAAAAAACTAACGACCCATTTTGGATACATCGAATTTTGAAAAAAAAAAAATGTACTATTTTTTTAAAAATCCAAAAAATAAAGCCAATATAAGAGCTTGTGCAAAAAAAACACTATTGTAATCAGTTGATTTGTTCTTGAGAAAACTTTAAACCAAAATAACGTGGGGTACCCTACTGGATCAGCAATACAAAAATTTAAGACACAAATTTCAATTATCAAATTAATCAAATTATCTGAACCAACATAAAGAATGCATTTTTGTTTTTATTTTAAACTATATAGGTATTTATAAATACTGTACCTACCTATCTACTAATCTCAAACAAAGTGCTAAGTGTACGGATATTATCGCACTGTCCGGATACTAGTAGGAATTCCCTATGAAATTTCATAAATTACCTGCCTACCTACCAATATCTTTTATATCTAAAATTTGAATTTAAAATCAAACCCACATCCTGAAAAAAAATCACATACCAATTAATATTTATCTACAAAAAAAAAAAACACCAGCCAAAATATACATAACTAGTTAGTTTAGTTTAGTTTTAATTGACTCTTTATTTCATTTTAAGTACAAAGTAACAATTTGTTATATATTCAACAAAAGCTTATCTTAAGTCACAATGGTTTGGCCTATGGCCGTCTACCAGACTGACGTTTTGAAATATACAAATAATATTTATAGTGGGCAATGGTTAAAACAAAATTATAGCAAATAACAATTTTAGGGATCTAGAAATTTTCGTTTACTATACAATTTCTATATCGAAGCGCAGCAACAACATACGAGTAAAGTGCATCCCATCCAACGGATCCGTTTAGTATGTCAAGCAGCTCAGTATCATTCAGACTTTGTTTACCGAAGTGTCTGATCCTAAACTCATTTAAAATTGGACAAATTGCGATGAAATGCTTTATGTCTTCACGTTCGTTGTGATTGCACAGACTGCAGAGTATTGGCAGGTCAGGACGGTGGGGAATAAAATTGAGAGGGAGAAGTTCTCCTCGTGTTTTGAAGATAATACTAATCTAATGTAATTGGTTCGAGTTGAGGAAATATGTATTGAGTCTATTGTCAAAAAATCAACCGACTGTAGTAGCTTCTAAAGGTTGACTCTCGTGCCTCGGATAGGTATCTGTCATAGAGCGTTTTTCCAAATCGTTCTAATAATGCTTTGAACTTTTTCTGGAGCAAAACGGGTTGTTCATTTTGATTTACCGTTAGCGTTGAGTTACAGAAAGCCGCAAGATTTCTCCACTCTGTTGGCATACTTCCTGATGTTCTAATGGTGTTTTTCAGTATGATTTTTGGCAATCTCTCATCTGACATTTCGAAAATTTTAACGATGTAGTTAAAATGTAGGTATAATGTTTCCATAAACATTGGAGCGACTCCTGTCTCAAGATACAGCATGTAGTTTGGTGTATTATTTGGAAGATAAAATATTCTTTTGATGAAGTATCGGAGGCATTTTTCAACTAGTTCGAAAGAGTTGTATCCCCATACCTGGGAGCCATATAGAAGGATAGCTGACGCTGTAGATCGAAAAAGTTTTTGCTTAGCACTATGCTCAATACATCTATTTTTGAAACAGCGTTCCCAAACTGCTGAAATTCCACGCTTTGCTTCTTTCAACTTTCCTTCTAGATGTTTTTTCATGTTAAGATTCGAAGTAAATAAAACCCCGAGGTATTTATATTCTCGTACTATTTCTACCGTTTCTCCATTATAAGACCACTTTTCATTTCTAGCATTTCTGCCACCACCACCTCTGAATATCATTACCTTCGATTTCGATAAGTTGACTTGTAGGTTCCAACATTTGCAATAGTCCTTCAATTTGTTCATCATAAGTTGCAAGCCATCTACTCTTTCCGAGAAGAAAACTATATCATCTGCATACATTAGGGCTGGTATTTTGATTCCTCCAAACGAGATACCACCGCCAACAGCATCTGTTATGTCGTTTATATCTAAGACAAAAAGCAAAGCACTTAGGATACATCCTTGTTTGAGTCCCATTTCTGTTCTAAATTCATCGGAGATAGATTTTCCGTTCCAAACATAAGCTGTGTTGTTGGTGTACAGTGCTCTTAGCGTATTTATTATTTTGCTTGACAAACCAATCGTGGATAACTTATAGAAGAGGTGATCACGGGTGACGGAGTCAAAGGCTGCACGGAAATCAACGAAAAACACATACAGTTTTTTCTTTTTCTGGAGATAATAGTCAACTATGTTGTATAGTGAAAATATATGGTCGATCGTTGAGTAGCTCCTCCTGAAGCCGGCCTGGAACTCTGACAAAATTCTTTTTCTTCGAACCCAATCCGACAATCTATTTTCAATAATCCCAGCAAACAGTTTTGCGATGGTGTTTAAGAAAGCAATTCCCCTATAATTAGCTGGATCTTCAGCGTTTCCTTTCTTGAAGAGTGGGAAAATAATGGACTTCTTGAATTCATCAGGAATTATTGAGTTTTGGAAGATTCGGTTAAATTCATTTGTTAGTAGGGCAATGTACTCATCAGTGGCATTTTTGTAGAATTCAAACGGAATTCGGTCATCTCCTGGTGCTTTGTTTGCTTTGCAGTTTTCAATGATATTTTTAACTTCAGCTATCGAAAAAGGTGCATCAAGGAAGTCGTCTATCACAAGTGGGGCCGCGTACAGGAACAGAGGAGAAAATAATGTTGTGTTAAGGAGGGACTTAAAGTGATCCTGAAGACTTTGTGCATCCAAATTAAGAGAGATGATATTCGTTGATTCATTCAATGTTTTAACAGCTTTCCAGAACTGAACAGAGTTGCTAGCTTTATTTATAGCCATTACTGTCTTTTGTTCAAAAGATGATTTTTTGGCGCGACAAATTCTTTTGTATTGGGTGTTTGCATCAGCATAGAGTTTTCTGAAGATCGGTAGGTTGTGAGATCGGAAGAGCTTCAGGAAACTGAAAGACGTCTCCCTAGCTTTTGTGCACTCCGAGTCGAACCACTTCTGTTTAAAAATTATTGAATTTGAGGGTTAGAATCTTTGATAATTGTTATAAGAACCTTAGACTCAAAGCTTACATTAAGTTCATGAAGCTTACGTATTTCGTTATTTAAGCTGGTTTGGAACTGTTGTTTATTTCTTTCGTTCCAGAATAATTTTGGAATGAGGTTAAGACGTTTAGTTCCGGCTGGGGTTAGATTTTGGGAAGATTCAAACATAACTTCTAACGGCATATGGTCTGAAAATGTTTCAGTACCTACTCTAAAATCTTTCACGGCATTGTTCCATAGACCAGATATAAAACAAAGGTCTATTGTTGAGTTAGCTGTACCTCTTATGAACGTAAATTCACCCTCAGAATCACCTGTGCAGCTGCCATTCAGTATGTGGCAGTTGTATGCATCGGCAAGATCCAAAATTTGTTCACCTTTCTTGTCACATACAGCATCTTTTGATTTGCGAACAGTATTAAAGAAGGGCAACTGGTAGTTAAAAAAGTTGTTTTGGGATACGCCAACCCTTCCATTGAAATCTCCAATAAGCATTAAGTTTGATGAATCTACTTCCTGCAGCGTTTCGCTTAATTTACTAAACTATAACCAAACGTATAACTATCCCAATATGTTTCTTCTTCACACAAATAGCATCGTAGCTTCGTATACATAATACAACCATTTTTCATATACAAAATTGTACAAAGGAAGAAGCAGAGTCATGAATGTAAATAAAAACAAAAATCGGTACAAGATCTTAAACAGCTGATGTAAGCATACAAAAATTTCATTCATCCCCTTATTAGACACAATATTAAGACATTGCCGTTTTTCATATAAAAATGCATTGATATAAAAAAATTACAAAAACAAATTCATCGACCTTCATATGGAAGCTTAGTATATGAAAACATATACAAGGATAGATTCAAATAGAATGAAATTAACTGTCTCCCTTATTCTGCTGGCTGCTTATGGGAATGGAAATAATATTTTTCTCTCGCTCCCCCGAAATTTCTCCATTTTCGATACTACCGCCAAAGACGGCATCCGCTCGCGTAAAAAAATTCTGCCCATGAGAGTACTATCACAGATAATAGAGTTACATAGATATCGCATCCAGTGCAAATAAAAATGATCATATTTTTTATCCCCTATTTAAAGCGATTTGTTGAAGTCAAACTTTGCAACCATATTCAACATAACAAAATAAAACCTATAATACAATATCCCAGCAACAGACGACAGATGTTGACCTGTGAGTTGCGTTCGAAAGATAAATAGATACATTTTCTTATTTGAATTCGTGTTCGTTTGCCAACCCTTTTGAGTTCTTTTTACGTCGCTTCTACGTTCCAACCAAAAACACTCTATTACCAAGACCGGAATCTCAGACTGACATTTCGGTTTGCCTACAAGCTAAAAAGCACTAAATGTGAGAAAGTGTGCGTGAAATGATGCAAAAAACCAAACACATTCTCACAATTAGTGCTTTGGCCCATCAAAATGCTTCATTATAGTAATCAGCCCCATCTAAATGCTTCATTTTGAATGTTTCATGGCCTCGTTCAAAAACTAAACAATCCTTACCAACAGAATCTGAAGTGCTGACATGGTCTTAAATTGGAAGATTTGTATAGCTTTTTAATTTCAATCCAAATAAATGTTGTAAATGTATATTAAATAAAATAAAATTGACCAAATACATATTTAATGATTTATTAGTGCTGTATTTTGTTTACTTGAATTATTTGCGAACGCAACATGCGCTGCAACGGGTTAAGTATAATTGGAAATGGACAAAAGTGTAACTCAATACTTTGTAAAACAACAAAACAGACAATTTTTTCAGCTGTAGTTTGCTTAGAGCATTTTTTTTGCGACGTTAGAAGTTCAGGTGGAAACAATAGGCAGGTGTCTCCATACTTTTTTGTACAGACAATGCTACGAGAAGCATACTGGTGAAGTTCCATTGCTAGTGCAGATTCCTCAATAAGATTAGTATTTTCATCATTTAAGCAGTTCGATAATTGCAAGACCAAATTTTAGTTTTGTTTGTTGCAGAAATATTCCTGAAAATTTCTTTTTGAGGGACTATGTTAGAGTTAGAATTTTGTTTGCAGGTTAGATTTTGGAATAAAAATTTGAGAGAACCACGTTTTAAAAATAAGTTGCTTTGTGTAAAGCATCTTTAAGGAATAGAAATAGGCAATATGTTTACACACAATACCAACAAAATGAGTGCAATAAATAGATTTAAGTAACTTTTTTTTATTCCAGTATGGGGAAACCGAACACCCAATAGAAAAAAACGGTATACGCGCCAAAATCCATACTTCTTGACTAAATAATGTTATCTTCTATGTTTACGCATAAAATTACGAATTTTGTAGCGTATGAAAATTTCTAGACATTTTACAATCTGAAAAATTAAATATGCTATGAAATAATTGGCTGCTATTAATACTAATTTTTTTCTAAAAAGTTGATGAAGGTTAGCCGAAGCGGAAATTTCTTTAATGAACATACCTAAAATATTATTGGCTTTCTCAAAAATATTTTTCTACACTAACCTCTGCTTTATACCTGAAACTATTCTTTATGTATATTTTCTTCCATGTTCTGCATTTATGAAATGTAATCTATGGAAGTATTTACTATATTAAGAAAAACATGTACGTAAAACTCATTCATTTGTTTCATTTTTAGCAGCACTTTTACTAAACACCCTTCAAACAATAATAAGTAAACTTGAACTTTGGTAGCGAAACATTTTTAAGAAATGAATGAAAATTATATTTTGCGTTAAACTGTGGAAACTCATTAAAAAAAACTTCTGTACGTCAACAATAAACATTCATGACGATTACATGTTCTATTGAATTAGTTGTGCATGAATTCAGAACGACTTTAAGACGTTTTCATTTTGTGATATATGTCAAAATTTGCATTTTATTTGCTCTGCATTTATTCAACAGATTCGCTATAATCGTTCTGATTACTTTTTTAAAACATTGGTGTTTCTTTGATGCATAGTTTTTTTTGATAGCAAATACATGTATGCTTCCATCAATCAAGAATGTCATGGATAAGATATTTTTCGATTATAACTATTTTTTTAAATATAATATTTATTAATCAAAAAATCAATCAAATCAAAATGGAATTCAAAAATAGTTGCAAGCTTAAATCATTAAAAACAAACTATAAATACATTTGGATTAATTAAATTGATACAGATTTTAATTACTTGCAAAAAAAATATTTGGGCCGTTCATTAACGAAAATTTATTAGAATTCAATACAAAAATTGCGCTCGCACCCTTAACTTGATGGTTCTTCGGACGCATCTTTGATACAAAAATCCGAGGTTAATATTGAAATTTGAAGAATTTCGTAGTGATTTTTGTAAATTAGTGAATTAATTATAATAAACTGATGGTGAACATGCTTTTTTGAAGACAAAAATGTACATTGGTTCGCTATCAACAAAATGACTGCAAAATTAAAGCTTAAAACTGACTTCTTCATCGAAAAAAAGTAAAAAGAAAAACCTGAAAAAAACTTATTAACCCCTCCATTTTGTTTTTGCTGTGCAAAATGCCGCTAGCCCACGGCATCGTTTTTTTTTGTTTGTGCTCACATATATTCATGGATTAATTGTCAAAATTACAAATACAACAATGTAAACAAACGGGTTTTGGAGAGTGAAACGTACGAAAGATTCCGGTCTTGGTAATGGAGTGTTTTTGGTTCCAACACACTATTTGCTGTGCAGGTAGTTTTTTGTCTATATAATTTTGCAGCAACCAACGCGTTGCAACGCTTTCTTTTTCTTCGCTTCTCAATCTAATCGGTTGAGCGAGCGATTGACTGGAAGGTATCGGGATCGGGATGGCTCGTCTGGTGTGTCGTTGGATTTGTTTGGTCGTGTCGTGCGTAGGTATGTATACATTTTCTATATTTTTTTGCGTTGTGCGATCGGTGTTTGTGTGTGGCTTCTTCTTTTTATTTTGAAGTTATTTAATTTACTTCATTCGTTGTCGACTTTCGAACGATTTGGATGTTCATTTATGTATATATGATTGAGCAATACATTTTTCTTTGTTAATTTTACAGTCAGTGGTCCTTTTTTTCAGCGATTTTATTTGTCAACGTTTTTTTTTTTAATAGCAATGGGTGATAAGAGATTATCTGGGGTTTCTTGTTCCGTTTGTATGAAAACGAAAAGAGATTACCCTAATTTGAAAATTTTTAAGTGCCCTTCTAGGGAAAAAAATGAAATTTTGAATAATTTGTGAAGGCAGGCATGTGGATTCAGAAATGAAGGCAAATACTTTGTATGTGGAGACCATTTTTGTCCCGAGTTTGTGGGAAGAAAATATCTTAAGAAGGATGCTGTTCCTTCTTTAAATTTAAATTCTGATTTGGGTTCAGACTTAAATTTAGAAGATCTTAATAAGTCTCCTCCAACTAAACGAAGAAGAACTTCGAGCAGTTGTAGAATTTCATGTGTAAGGTGCGATCAATTATCACAGAGATGTGCAAAAGAGGAGAAAAAAAATGCAATTTAAAAAAAAAAAATTATCAAGCTTAAAAATTCAAATAAAAAACTTAAAAATAAAGCATTATAAAAAAAGAGAGCGCATACTGCTTTAAAAGATTCAAAAAAAGGGAGATTATCTTTATCGTCTCAAATCCAAGGGCTACATATTTCCGACCATTCAAAAACATTTTGCGATATGTTGATGGGGTTGTCGAAATCTGTAAAATATAATAACAACGAAAAAGAAATTTCCCAAAATATATTTTATAGATCGCAAAGCGCCTATACATTTTTGAGGGATGGGCTGGGCTTCAGGCTTCCCCACATATCCTCTTTATACAGATGGGCTCCTGTTAAAGGAATTCAACCAGGATATGTAAACAATGCCCATTTGTATCTAAAATCAAAGTTCGCTTTATTGAACCAGCGAGAACGTTGTGTTGTGTTGATATTTGATGAGATTAGGATTCGTCAAAACCTCACATATAATATTTTAAATGATTTAATAGATGGTTTCGAAGACCTAGGAGCAAAAAGAAACAGAATTTTTGCCAATGAAATATGTGTTTTCATGGTAAATGGTTTGTTTGATAGTTGGAAAAGTGTTTTAAACTATTTTGTGTCAGCAAACGGTGTAAATGGGGCTAACCTAAGCGAAATTATAAGAAATAATTTGAAAATCTGTCAAGATCTTGGTCTTAAGGTTTGCGCTGTAGTCTGCGATCAAGGACCTAATAATAGAAAAGCTTATCAAATATTAGGTGTTTCTGAAGAAAAACCATTTACAATTTTTAATGATGAAAAAATATTTTGTTTTTATGATTTTCCTCACTTATTAAAATCAATTCGTAATGTTCTACTGAAATCAGATTTACAAACTCCAGATGGTAAGGTTTCTTTTAATGTTTTCAGAGAAATATACAATTTAGAAAATGACAACGTGGCTAAGACATGTTTAAAATTTAGAAGTTCTCATATAGCACCAAATGCTTTTGAAAAAATGCATGTTCGTCTTGCTACGCAAATATTTAGCAGGACAACTGCGGCATTTATTCAAACTGCTTTTGAACTTAATTGCTTAAAAGAAAGCTCGAAGGAAGCTATAGCAACAAAAGATTTCACACTTAAGGTAAATAATGCATTTGACTGCATGGATAGTGGTTCACATTATGACAAAAATATTTTAAAGCGCGGAGTTCAGCTAGGGAATCCAGCTTATAGTGAGTTGAAACAATTTTTGTCTTACTTAAAAGAAATACAAAAATCAGATAACCTTCCAAGAAACTTTTGTTTAAAAGGTATGGAGCAGACGATAAACGGAGTTTTATTACTTAGTCAAGATATAAGTAATGGCCTATATAAGAACGTGGATTATTTACTCACAAAGAGAATTCACCAAGACGTATTAGAAAATTTATTTTCTATTATTCGCATCAAAGGTGGGAATAACAAAAATCCATCTGTTTACGAGTTCAATGTTCTGATGTCAAAAGTTCTTTCATCAAATCTTATTACTTTTTCTCCTTACAGTAATTGTGATGATGATGATGTATAATTTTTGAGGCTAGACGCATCCCAAACTCAACCAAATACTTCAAAAATGTCTTCATTGCCTAGGCCTCGTAAAGAAATAGTATGCGATGAGACTCTGTATGAAAAAGTCATAAGTGATATGGAAATCGGAACTGAAATAACATTAGAAACATCTGCAGTGCGATATTTTACTGGATATCTTGCTTTTAAAATGCTTTCGAGGAACAAATGTTCAAGTTGTTCGAAATTGTTTTTAAAAGCTGATGAAAAAATAACATGTCCTTCGGAATTTTTCATCTTTGCCAAAAATTACTCTCAAGCACCCCAAGAGTGAGAGGCACGGGGAACTCAAATTTGAACATTTTAAAAGCAAGATATCCAGTAAAATATCGCATTGCAGATGTTTCTAATGTTATTTCAGTTCCGATTTCCATATCACTTATGACTTTTTCATACAGAGTCTCATCGCATACTATTTCTTTACGAGGCCTAGGCAATGAAGACATTTTTGAAGTATTTGGTTGAGTTTGGGATGCGTCTAGCCTCAAAAATTCTACATCATCATCATCACAATTACTGTAAGGAGAAAAAGTAATAAGATTTGATGAAAGAATTTTTGACATCAGAACATTGAACTCGTAAACAGATGGATTTTTGTTATTCCCACCTTTGATGCGAATAATAGAAAATAAATTTTCTAATACGTCTTGGTGAATTCTCTTTGTGAGTAAATAATCCACGTTCTTATATAGGCCATTACTTATATCTTGAATAAGTAATAAAACTCCGTTTATCGTCTGCTCCATACCTTTTAAACAAAAGTTTCTTGGAAGGTTATCTGATTTTTGTATTTCTTTTAAGTAAGACAAAAATTGTTTCAACTCACTATAAGCTGGATTCCCTAGCTGAACTCCGCGCTTTAAAATATTTTTGTCATAATGTGAACCACTATCCATGCAGTCAAATGCATTATTTACCTTAAGTGTGAAATCTTTTGTTGCTATAGCTTCCTTCGAGCTTTCTTTTAAGCAATTAAGTTCAAAAGCAGTTTGAATAAATGCCGCAGTTGTCCTGCTAAATATTTGCGTAGCAAGACGAACATGCATTTTTTCAAAAGCATTTGGTGCTATATGAGAACTTCTAAATTTTAAACATGTCTTAGCCACGTTGTCAATTTCTAAATTGTATATTTCTCTGAAAACATTAAAAGAAACCTTACCATCTGGAGTTTGTAAATCTGATTTCAGTAGAACATTACGAATTGATTTTAATAAGTGAGGAAAATCATAAAAACAAAATATTTTTTCATCATTAAAAATTGTAAATGGTTTTTCTTCAGAAACACCTAATATTTGATAAGCTTTTCTATTATTAGGTCCTTGATCGCAGACTACAGCGCAAACCTTAAGACCAAGATCTTGACAGATTTTCAAATTATTTCTTATAATTTCGCTTAGGTTAGCCCCATTTACACTGTTTGCTGACACAAAATAGTTTAAAACACTTTTCCAACTATCAAACAAACCATTTACCATGAAAACACATATTTCATTGGCAAAAATTCTGTTTCTTTTTGCTCCTAGGTCTTCGAAACCATCTATTAAATCATTTAAAATATTATATGTGAGGTTTTGACGAATCCTAATCTCATCAAATATCAACACAACACAACGTTCTCGCGGTTCAATAAAGCGAACTTTGATTTTAGATACAAATGGGCATTGTTTACATATCCTGGTTGAATTCCTTTAACAGGAGCCCATCTGTATAAAGAAGATATGTGGGGAAGCCTGAAGCCCAGCCCATCCCTCAAAAATGTATAGGCGCTTTGCGATCTATAAAATATATTTTGGGAAATTTCTTTTTCGTTGTTATTATATTTTACAGATTTCGACAACCCCATCAACATATCGCAAAATGTTTTTGAATGGTCGGAAATATGTAGCCCTTGGATTTGAGACGATAAAGATAATCTCCCTTTTTTTGAATCTTTTAAAGCAGTATGCGCTCTCTTTTTTTTATAATGCTTTATTTTTAAGTTTTTTATTTGAATTTTTAAACTTGATAATTTTTTTTTTTAAATTTCATTTTTTTTCTCCTCTTTTGCACATCTCTGTGATAATTGATCGCACCTTACACATGAAATGCTACAACTGCTCGAAGTTCTTCTTCGTTTAGTTGGAGGAGACTTATTAAGATCTTCTAAATTTAAGTCTGAACCCGAATCAGAATTTAAATTTAAAGAAGGAACAGCATCCTTCTTAAGATATTTTCTTCCCACAAACTCGGGACAAAAATGGTCTCCACATACAAGTGATTGGCAACCCTGGGTCTGTTATAGTGTGCCGGTGATTAAAATAGCTCCTGAGTTTTTCTTATCTTTTAACTAGTTAAACAGTCGATACAAATTTAAATTGTGCATTATTGTACAGTACAAACATAAAGTGATAAGCTTATAAATTTGAAAAGTGTTGACAAACTATTGTCTGAATAATAAATCCCATTTTAAAAAAATCAACATAAAATCAACAAATAAGTAATTTTTTTTATTGGCATTGAGTGAAATTCCTGGTGCTACATCCATCTCTTTTTATTGCACCCGTTGGACTTTTTTGTTTCCTTCTGTGTGGTGAGTGAAACTTTTTTAGTATATGTTCTGCTAACGAAGCAAAATCAATACTACACAAACACAACACACATATTGTTTTCTTTACATATGCTACAACAATACCAAAGAGAAGATATTTCGGACTGCAAAACCTGAGTGCCGACTGGACACTGGACTGACAGAAGTTTGATATCGGCGCAGCATTTGTTTTGCTTTTGTGGAGCTCAACCGATCGATCTCACTCCAACTCTTGTACATCTACAACTGGCGAAACCATCATCACCACGAACAGCACACACAGCCACATTCACTATTGGTAGAGGGGACACTTTATACCAATCACAATAAACGTCTGTGGATCACATGTGGATTGTAAAACACTTAGCAGAATTCTGAACCATTTGACAACAAGGGTTTGTGTATACAATTCTATGTCCGTGGTACATTAAGAAGTAAAAATATTCTAGCCTTACTCTGAAAAAAATTTTAAAATTTTAAAATTTAAAAAAAATCAAAAACTTTTAAATTCTAAAAAACAAGTTTCAAGCTAAGGGAAATAAGATTATTTTAAATAGAGCTAAAATGAACTCCGATCTATTAAAGCACCTTGAAAACATGCAACTACAAATAATATCGGCGGTAAATAAGAACACCAACGATCAATTTACCCAAATTAAAACAGAGGTGTCTACCACAAAAGAGCAAATACTCTTTGTAGACAAAAAAGTATCAATTATGGACAGAGAACTACGGAGGCGAAATATGATCATTAGAGGTCTTTCAGAATCAGAAAACAACACAGAAGAACTCGAAAATGTGGTACTAACCCTCCTAAACGCATGTGCAGATAATCAAATCACACTGTCTGATATTGATTACATTATGCGCATAGGACCAAGACAACAAAATCCCCGCCCTGTCAAAGTTGCACTCATATCATATAGGGTGAAACTCATAGTCATGCAAAACAAAAAGAAGCTTGCGAAAGAACACCGATTCGCAAAAATTTATATTGATGATGACTTTAGCAAAGAGGTAGCAGAGACCAGAAAAATATTACGTAAAAAGGCAGAGGATATCAGAAAAGAAGGAGCAGATGTCAGCATTAAATATGATAAAATCATTATTAATAAGAAGCCGTTTACACTGCAACAGCTAGAAGATGAGAAGAGAAAAGAAAATTCTATACAGAAAAAACGAATCAGGTCCCCGGACGAAAAAAATCCGTGCACACCAGAGAGCTCTGAGCAGAGTACTTCAGCCCATCCTACAGACAAACCTAAGAGGCCGAAAACTAAGCCAAGGAACTCAACAGCAGTGACATCTATCGATAAGTTCTTCACACCAATCAGGTCACATGATAGCAGAGCATCAATAGTTGACGAAGAACTCCCTTAAGGAAGGCTCTCGCAACATAATGAATTAGCATAGCTACAAAATAAATATAACCATATTAATGTTAGGGAAACTCAAGAAAAGAATTTGAAAATTAGCTTTTGGAATATTAATGGAATAAAAAATTTGTGTAATCTAGATAACATTGAATTAAATTTGATCCTTAGTTTTGATATTTTATGCTTAAGTGAAACCTGGGTCCTAGATAATACAAAACAAGCTCCATCTAATATTTTTGAAAACTATAACATGTTTTACTCGAACGCAGTCAAAGATAAGTCAAGAGGAAGAGGAAAAGGTGGATTGCAAATTCTTGTAAAAAATCCTGCAAAATACGATGTTTTGAGAGAAATTAGTAAAACAAATCTATGGATAATACTAGAGATTGTTTTTAATAGCTTGAAGTACATAATATACTTTGCTTATCTTAGCCCGTCTAGAGAAATGCATGATAACTCATGCTGTGAACTTATACAAGAGGAATTAGAATGCCTACAGAATAATTACCCCACGCATACAATTATAATAGGAGGAGACTTAAATGCTCGTTTCGGACTATCGAATCAATTAGACAGTGACATATTGGAAGGCTCACAACTATCCCACACAAGAAAGAGTAGAGACACAATCATAAATAGGAGAGGTAAATTACTTGGTGAGATATTTGAAAACGCTGGTCTGTTACTTATAAATGGAAGAAGTAGAAGCGATGCATACGGTGACTTTACATTTGAATCACACCAGGGTAGAAGCACCGTGGACACTGTATGGGTTAATCTAGAAGGGGCGGCAAACATTGATGACTTTGAGGTATCTCAGATTTGGCTACACTCTGATCATATGTGCTGTATCTTAAACTTTCTGTGCCCGTCTGCAACAAGTTTGGATATTACTCCAAATATGTTCTCAACTTGGAAACTAGTTTGGAATACGTCTGCAGCGGAAAACTACATCTCGTGTATGCAAGCCAAAGCTGGAAGTTTACAAATGAATGGAGATACAATTGGATACCAACAAATATTCGAAAACATCAAGCATGCTGCAGAAGAATGCGGAATGATGAAACACTATAAGATTTATACTGCACCAATGTTCCAAAAGAATAAATGGTTCAATAATGATTGCAGATTGCAAAAGCGAGAAATGAAGCAGAAAATGAGAAGTTATCGAAAATACCCTAATAACATAAACAAAAGATCAGAGTACATCTCCAGCAGGAAATTATACGTATCAACCTTGAACTCCGCTAAAAAGCAATCCAATAAGGACCTAACACAACAACTTCAAAACACAAAAAACAGCAAAGATTTTTGGAGAGCAATCAAAAGCATCCAACCGAACTCTATTGCTCGAAACCATATTACGAAGGAAGTTTGGGACGATTACCTCCAGGATATGTATAGTGGCAATGAGGTAGTGTATAGACTTTTTGCCGATACGTATCATCCATTTCTTGATAGAGACATAAGCATGGACGAACTGATAACAGTTATATTTGGGCTGCGCAATAATAAATCCGCGGGTCCGGATAGGATTGTAAACGAGTTCATTAAGCATCTACCAAACCTATGGTTTGAATATTTACTTTCTTTCTTTCAAAGCCTGTTCGATAACGAAGGAAGAAACCTATCAGGCATTTTTAGAGCAGACATTACAATGATATTTAAAAAAGGTGATAAATCTCTACCAACGAACTATCGACCTATAGCGATCGAAAATGCTTTGATGAAAGTTTACACCCAAATCCTATCAAACAGGCTTCAAGAGTGGGCAGAAGAAGAGCAACTAATTCCTGAATTTCAGAACGGTTTCAGAAAAGGACGAAGTTGTGCTGATAACCTCTTTATCCTAAGTGCAATCACAGATATTACTCTTGCAAAAAAGAAGGGAAGTTTTTTTGTAATCTTTGTTGACCTTAAAGGAGCATTCGATAGTGTGAATCACGATAAGCTATGGACCCACCTTAGATCCATTGGAGCAAGTGGGAAATTAATACATGCATTTCAAAACATATATGTGAAAACCAAAATTGCTATTAAGACAACAAGCGGCCTAACAGAAGAAGCGAATGTCACAAAGGGTGTTCTACAGGGCGATCCATCAAGTGCCCTCCTATTTAACTTATATATAAATGATTTGGAAGAATTCTTAAGAATCGAGGGCCTTACAGGAATAGACATTTCGGAAACAACAAATGTTATCCTGATAGCATATGCCGACGATATTGCTGTCTTCGCTCAATCTGAGCTTCATTTAAGAAAAACTTTGAAATCACTTGAAAAATATTTTACAGCAAAAGATATGACATTAAATACGGAAAAATCGAAGATAGTAAACTTTGCAAAAAGAAAAATATCATCATGCCCGGAAAGATTTGCATATAAAGAAGACTCAATTGAAGTTGTAGATAGCTTTGAATATCTGGGAATAACCTTGAGTCGAACTGGATCTTGGAATGAAACCATGAATGTCTTCAAAACCAAGGCAAGAGCAGCAGCAGCAGTAACCGAAAAAGCTATGAGGAGCCCTTACATGGAACACTGGGAAGGAAGAATCAAAGTTTATAATTCAACAATTAAATCGACTTTACTATACTGTGCGGAGATATGGGGTCTGGAAGCTGGAGACAAAATTGAAGTTATTCAAACTTCAGTTTTAAAGAAGTTGCTTGGTGTAGCTAAAAACACTAAAAGCAATGTGGTTCGCTTAGAAACTGGTACACTTCCATTAGATTACGAGATAGCGAAAAGAGCTTTGCATTTCTGGGAAAAACTGTTGAATGCCTCTGATGAGCGCCTAATTAAAAAGTGTTACAACGAAATCTTGAGAACCCATAACAACTCCCAACGACCAAACTGGGCAACAAAATTTAAGGCCGCCTTAATGAGTAATTTTATGGATATATGGGAACAGCAAAACTTATTATCTGTTCGTCAATACTATGTAAGCATCCTTGAAGACAAGAAGAGAAGCATTATAAATGAAGATTTCAGGAAGGCATCTAACTCAACTTCTTGCTGCTATTATGCTCCTTATTTAGCGAACATACAAGAACCAGAATATAAACCGGCTCCGTACCTGAATTCATCCTGCAAACCATACGTGCATAAAGTCTTAGCGCAAATTAGGTGCGCAAACAGATATGCCCACAGAATAGTTTTACACGATGATAGACATATATTTGACCCAATGAACATTTGCACATTGTGTAATACATATGAAGATGATACAATTGAACACTTCCTTTTAGGATGCCCAATTTTTAATGCAGTTAGAAACCACTTCCTATCCCCTATGAACTTAACTGACATGAATAGTATAATGAAAGTTGAAGATCAAAACGTTGCACTGAATGTATATAAATATGTTAGAAACTCGCTTAACTTAAGAGCTTTTATCCTTAACGAATGATAAATCCAGGTTTCAGTTTAAGTAATAAAAGTAATTATTTTTGTTATTTTCTTTATAATTGTTGATTCATATCTTACCTTATTGTTCTGTTAGATGAATTAAAATTATATTGCACTTACCTTATGAAATAATGTAATATTTACATAATGCCAATCAATTTGTAAAAGCTAAGCTTATAAACAAATAAATATATCTATCTATCTATCTACAAAGTATTTGCCTTCATTTCTGAATCCACATGCCTGCCTCCACAAATTATTCAAAATTTCATTTTTTTCCCTAGAAGGGCACTTAAAAATTTTCAAATTAGGGTAATCTCTTTTCGTTTTCATACAAACGGAACAAGAAACCCCAGATAATCTCTTATCACCCATTGCTATTAAAAAAAAAAACGTTGACAAATAAAATCGCTGAAAAAAAGGACCACTGACTGTAGAATTAACAAAGAAAAATGTTTGCTCAATCATATACATAAATGAACATCTAAATCGTTCGAAACAGAGATGAGTATTTACTTCATATGTAGCAGATCTACTTCATTAATTTCTTTTTATGTATCTGCTACGTAGCAACTTATTTCTACTTCGCTTTAAAATATTGAAAAAATCTTTAAATAATCCAGTTTCAGTGTTATATTTGTCCTATATTTTGGAAATTATTAACAATTTTAATAAAGCTTTTCAGTCTGAAAAGACACAGATACACATTTTGCGGAAACGTGTGCTCATGGTCTTTAAAACCGTCTTATCAAACTTTTTTTAGGGCAGAACTACTCGACGAATCTTCAATGCAGATCGTGAATTATAAAGAAAAATCCAATTATTCAGATTTAAAACAAATGTTTTTTGGGTTAAAGTCGGCTTTGTATGAGGAAGAGTTAAACAAGAATCAAGATACGGACACGGAGGTAGATTTATTTCAGATAAAAATGTATTTAGTTTCAAGTTTTTTGTATTGAACATATAATTTTTATCTTTATGCAGAGTGGAATTTTTTGGGCTTGATGTTCAGAGTATTTTAGTTTCATTTTATGTTGAATTGTGCGATCAATTGAAACTTCGCTTTGATTTAACTGACAAAAAGTTAGAATTGTTAGAACCTTTGGATCCAAAAGTAATACAATCTGAAACATATCCGACAATCCTTCCACTTTTGAATGAATTTCCTTATTTTGATAATAATGTAACAAACATAGAAACTCTGAACTCCGAATTTAGAACGCTTATGGTTACTAAAAGTATAAAAATGAACGACGACGAAGAAGTTGTTGAGTTTTGGACGCGTTTACACTCAGAAAAATATATTGGAAGTGGATATGTTTAGGGTGTTGCCCGGCTATATGCTTACACTAGCTAGTTTACCGCATAGCAGTGCAGCAGCCGAAAGACGATTATCAGATTTCAATAACGTCAAAACAAAAAAAGAAATAGACTAGACATAAGTACCGCTTCTTCCCTTTTATTAATAAGAGAGTTTGTGGCTGGGCTGAAAGATTTTGAAGTTATTACGATATTTTTCAAAGTTTAAATATGTTCAGGAGGGCTACGTATTAAGAACCGATTAAAATCCTTATTATATGCATATACTTTATAATATTTTATGAATTTGTGTTATGTTTCCCTTAGAGGAGAATCTAATTTAATTTAAAACAGAATGTTCCTATTTATTTCAATATAATAATGTACCTACATAGTATGTACTATATATGTATACATGTACCTAATTTATGAATTTGTGAGACTTGTTCTAGTCAATGTATGTTTTCGTTATATGGATGTAAAATAAAATGAAAATAAATTTGTTTTGTTTGTATTTTTTGTTTTTTTCATTATCTGCTACATATTTTACAAATCTACTTCGTTTTTTGGGCAAAATGTTTCACTTTTCGGGCTTAGCATTCTCATCCCTATCGAAAGTCGACGACGAATGAAGTAAAAATAACTTCAAACACCGATCGCACAACCCAAAAAAATATAGAAAATGTATACCTACGCACGACACGACCAAACAAATCCAACGACACACCAGACGAGCCATCCCGATACCTCTTATATCTTATGCCATAGTTAGTTTTTTTTTTAGAATAATTCAACTAACAACTAGCAAATCACGAAAGCCTACAAACCTTTTAAGCAAGACAAATCGGCAGATTGGATGGGAAGTTATCAGTGTGGGACGCACCCCAGCCTCTTTTTTTAAAGATCACAATATATTAACATTATGTCAGGAGATCGAATAAATCAGGAGATCAAATACTATCGCTAAATAAAATTCATATAAAATTAATTCAAAAAAATGTTTTTGCAGACCAAACGCTATGGTTATTTTTGTCATCTTGACGCTCTTTGGCCAGCATTATATTATTAATGGTACCCAAATTAAGTCTGCCTTTCTTTTTTATCAAAGCTAATTCAAAAAAATTCCTCTCAGCAGCAGCTGAGCTATGAGGAAGTAACATCAAGTTATAAACGAACTGACTTAAATTTTGAAAACAATATTCATTTGAAGCATTTTTATGATAATTGAACTTTTTCCAAAATTCTTAAGGTATGTATTTTATTTTTGAGATTATAAAAGGAATAGAGTCGAGTTATTTTTTTCAGTTACTTAAAAAAGGGACCAAATGGAATAAAAAATGACCATGCGACCAAGTGAGAAAATAATGACCAAATTTGGTCTTAAATGACCAAACTGGCAACCGTGATTGTAATGTGTATACACTCTTCATCTCTTTTAATATCGTGTATAGATAGTAGAATAAAACATTTAGAATAAGTAACTCGCTTCTAGATATAAGCATCGAGAAACATCTAGTGGCTAATAGGAGAACATTCAGCGCATACAAGAACCTATAAAGGGGCAACATCTAGTGATTAAGAGGAGAACTCGCTTCTATAAGCATCGAGAAAAATCTAGTGGCTAATAGGAGAACATTCAGCGCATACAAGAACCTAGAAAGGGGCAACATCTAGTGATTAAGAGGAGAACTCGCTTCTATAAGCATCGAGAAACATCTAGTGGCTAAGAGGAGAACATTCAGCGCATACAAGAACCTCGAAAGGGCCAACATCTAGTGATTAAGAGGAGAACTCGCTTCGTTAAGCATCGAGAACATTCAGCGCCCAAAAGAATCTAGTAGTTTCTAGAACCGATTTGAGGTATATAAATAGGCGCTCGGAAGCGAAGCGGTTGATTATTGGTTGTAAACTGCGATAAAGTAAAGACTGTGTAAAGTAATAATTGAAAGTAAAGACTGTGTTTGGAATGTAATAATTGAGTGTTCAATAAATAAGTTTGGAACAATTTAAATAAAGTAAAATTGTGTTTTATTTACAAGGTGAATAAGTTTTAATTGTCGGACCAAGCCGAATATTACAATATAAAATTCCTACACGAAATCGCAATTCACCTGCTTTTGTCTTATCATCTTTGTACAGAAAGTCTACCGTTTTGCGTATGTAACCTTTGTATATGAAAAAGTTTTCATACACAAAGATGTAACCAAAAAAAATAAAACCACACCAAAATACAAACACAAAGAAACAAATGTGTTTTCCTCACTCACTCAGACTTTCGTTAATTCTCTATAGTCTTTCTCTATTTCAAATTATAACATTTTTAAGTCACCCAAGTCTCCCGACTGCAAATCGATTTCTCCATGAATGTCTTGACTAGACGTTCCACACAAAATATCTAGATGCCGCCCTATTCGACTTCCACCATGAGAGTACTATAGTTTTCATATACAAAGGTATAGTCCGGGAGCTAGCAACGTTTGGAAAACAAGAATTTTAGATCAGTCAATTTTTTGATATGTTGTCTTACTTGCTTTTTCGGTTAGAGTCTGGGCAGTCTGGCTGGCGGTAGCGGTTGCGTTTAGGGGGGAGGGGCAATTTAAAAAAATTATTACTTAAAATGGGAAAAAAATAGTTAAAAAATAACGGTAATACTTACAATAAAGTATTATACCTTTTTTTAAAGCCAACACTTTTGTCTATTAGCTTGTTTTTAAATCAAGTCAAAACTATACATAGTTTTTGAAAAAAATTGTTTTAAACTCAAAATTTGGTAAAAAAAAAGTTAAAAATATGGTTTAAAGTGTAATTTTTCAAAATCTTAAGATTATTTACTATTTTTTTTTAAATTCATTGCTCTTTTTGTTTGTGATCAAAAACTGAAAACTAGATGATTTTATGTCCACTAGTTCTCGAGAAAATTGAAGATTACTAAAAATCGAATATGGATTAAGATATAAATAGGCTAAATTAATTTTTCAATTTTCTCAAAAACTAAAAGACATAAGGCAGCATGCCCCCCATACACACTTCACTGTTGCATACGCCCAAACTCGCACCTACCATTATTACTATCAAAATAAGACCACTCAAGCAAAAAAAAAATAATAATTTAATTCAAATAGTAGTTGTGGTTATTTTCAATTTTCTCAAAAACTAGAAGACATAAAACCATCTAGTTTTCAGTTTTTGATTAATAATTAATAAGAGCAACAAATTATTAAAAAAAAAAACATATTTATAAACAAATGGTTTTGAAATATTGAAGTTGAAATTTTTTTTCAACTTTTTTTTACTTAAATTTTGAGTTTAAAATTACGTTTTTCAAAAACTGTGCATAGATTTGACTTGATTTTAAAAGTGGCTAATAAAATGTTGGCCTTAAAACAACGTATAAAACTTAACTGTAAGTATTTACGTTATTTTTTTTACTATTTGTTTTCCATTTTAAGTAATAATTTTCTTAAATTGCCCCTCCCGCCTAAACGGGGGGAGATAGACCCCCCCCCCGCATAGTAAAAAATGCTTATTTTTAACTGTTCTATACAAATCCGTCATTAAACTTTAGTTATCGTACTCTCCCCAAACTTTTTTTACTTAATTAATTTTTTATTTAAAAAATTAAAAAAATCGCGTATGACACATAATAAACAATCATAAAAATGTCTGGCAATAATAAATGCATATTTAGGAGACCTATTTAAAGGTGGAAAATTGAAAATTAAGCTTTAAACAAATCTTTTAAAATTCAAAATTATCACCTGTACAGGTAGGTTGCGCACTAACAAACACAACCGCTACCGCCAGCCAGACTGCCCAGACTCTAACCGAAAAATCAAGTAAGGCAACATATCAAAAAAATTGACTGGCCTAAAATTCTCGCTCGAAAACTTTAAAAAAGTTAAAAAAATTTCAACTTCAATATTTCAAAACCATTTGTTTATAAATTTGTTTTTTTTTTAAATTTATTGCCCTTATTAATTATTAATCAAAAACTGAAAACTAGATGGTTTTATGTCTTTTAGTTTTTGAGAAAATTGAAAATAACCACAACTACTATTTGAATTAAATTATTATTTTTTTTTTGCTTGAGTGGTCTTATTTTGATAGTAATAATGGTAGGTGCGAGTTTGGGCGTATGCAACAGTGAAGTGTGTATGGGGGGCATACTGCCCCCTGCAACCCCCCTACTTGGACTCACTATAGGATTTGGGTTGGGTGCAAGGTGGGGTGGGTTCAAGGTGGGCTTGGTGCAAGGGTGCATGCAAAGTCTATTTTGCATTTAAATAAGCTGGATTTAAGAAAAATGAATTTAGCCTTATTCGGTTTTTAGTAATTTTTGATTTTCTCGAGAACTAGTAGACATAAAATCATCTAGTTTTCAGTTTTTGATCACAAACAAATAAGAGAAATGAATTCTAAAAAAAAAATAGTAAATAATCTTAAGGTTTTGAAAAATTACACTTTAAACCATATTTTTAACTTTTTTTTACCAAATTTTGAGTTTAAAAATTTTTTTTTCAAAAACTATGCATAGTTTTGACTTGATTTAAAAACAAGCTAATAGACAAAAGTGTTGGCTTTAAAAAAAGGTATAATACTTAATTGTAAGTATTACCGTTATTTTTTAACTATTTTTTCCCATTTTAAGTAATAATTTTTTTAAATTGCCCCTCCCCCTAAACGCAACCGCTACCAGCAGCCAGACTGCCCAGACTCTAACCGAAAAAGCAAGTAAGACAACATATCAAAAAAATTGACTGACCTAAAATTCTCGCTCGAAAACGTTGCGAGCTCCTATACTATTAAATAAATAAATAAATTAGGTGGCGCAACAGTCCATGAAGAACCAGGGCCTAGTGACTTACAACTCTCAACCATCCCCGTGTGCGAGTAATGTTGTCAGAGATGGAAGGGACCTACAGTTTATATGCCGAATCCGAACGGCTAATTTGAGAAAGCACTTTTCATGACAAGAATTACTCTTGGAGGATTTGTCAATTCCTCGCAAGAGGCAGTACCCGTGAAAAAAGTTAGGTGGCACAGGCAGGGTTTGAACCCAAGACCCCTTGCATGACAGTCCAACGCACTAACCATCACGCTACGGGTACTCCTATACTAGTATAAGGACTTTAATTTGGGATTGTTTAGCAGTAGGTTATTTGAACGCATTCCTTGCAAATTTCACGACCATTCAAAGGCTCTAATAGTTAATGTGAATTACTGTTATTTCTAAGATACATTCAGTCTTATTTAATAGAATTCGATAAACAGATGAATAGTTATACAGTGAATAAGGATTTATGTAGGCTCTATGTAACGTTGCGAAAATTCCTATTTATACAAAATTCTGCTATAAATTTTAGTTATACAATGCTTATATCAAAAAAAGTACCAAAATGTCTATAAAATCAGCTTGTTGTCATAACAACTAAAATATAACAAAATAATTCCAATTTTTTTATGATATTCTCTTTCGAAAATCTATATTTTTTTTTAATTCTTTGTTTCTTCGGCTCACGAGCTAAACTGGAGAGGCATTATTGTTTTTATTTTAATTTCAAAAAGAGAGGAGAGAAATCAAAATGACATTTACGAAATAATAATAACAATAATTTCCTTATGTAGGCTCTATTCAACCTCAAAACGCGTTTAGCTTATTATGGGACTATGCAACCTTGTATAAAGTTTATAAATAGCATTTTTGCGTTTAGAGGCATTATAGAGATTACATAACTTTATGTAGGCTCTATACAGCGTTTTTAAATAAGACTGATTATGTATGAAAAAGAAAAATAATAATTTTTAAATAATATTCACTTTTAATAACTATCAATTATTTGATTTAACTAAATGCATGACTGCTTTAGTTAATATTAGCCATATGGATTTAAATATTTTTTTTTACTAACAACAATAACAAAAAAATATAAATAGTATCATAATATATTTAAATTTTTGTTTCTTTTTTTGCACTTGCATAGTTTTTAATAGGAATTTATTCAAATTATTTGTTAATAAAGGGTGTCCCAAAATTAACGCAAGATTTGAATTTGCCGCCATTTGTGCAGTGAAGTGTTGGCAACCCTGAAAAAAAGCAATTTGACAGCTAACAGTATAGGGTTATTAAAAATGGAGCGTTACACGAGAGAACAACGTGTCTTCATTATTAAAGAATATTTCAAAAATAGTGAAAGCTTGGTGGCTGCAGTTCGAAAATTTCATACAAAATATGGTCGGAATAGTGTTTTAACTTCGTCAACTGTGAAGAGATTAATTGGAAAATTCATGGAGACTGGATCCGTTGGAGACGCCAAACACACTGGTCGTCCAAAAACAAGCCGTTCAAATGTGAATGTCGAAGCAGTGCGTGAGAGTGTTGCTGACAATCCAGGAACCTCAATTCGACGTCGTGGACAAGAATTGCAAATTTCAAGAACCTCT
The DNA here is from genome assembly GCA_920104205.1 of Eupeodes latifasciatus. Classification (NCBI taxonomy): domain Eukaryota; kingdom Metazoa; phylum Arthropoda; class Insecta; order Diptera; family Syrphidae; genus Eupeodes; species Eupeodes latifasciatus. The sequence goes on from OV049927.1 coordinate 28,969,278, forward strand.
CTACAGCGTATACTCACCAAAGATCTGTGTCTTCATGCTTACAAAATTCAATTAACACAACAATTGAAGCCTAATGACCATGGACAGAGAAGAGAGTTCGTTGAATGGATTATTGAACATCAACAAATGGACCCTGATTTTTCGAGCAAAATCATCCTAAGCGATGAAGCACATTTTCATCTTGGTGGCTTTGTCAATCGCCAAAATTGCCACATTTGGGGTTCGGAGAACCCACATGTGATTGTCGAAAAACAAATGCATCCACAACGCGTGACTGTATGGTGTGGATTTTGGGCTGGAGGCATAATTGGGCCATATTTTTTTGAAAATGATGCTGGTCAAGCAGTGACTGTTACTGGTGCTCGATATCGCGACATGATTACACAGTTCTTTCTGCCAAAATTGGATGATATTGATGTGTCCAATATGTGGTTTCAACAAGACGGTGCCACATGTCATACAGCCCGTGAAACAATTCAATTACTGCATGAGACATTTCCAGGTCGTGTACTCTCTCGTTTCGGTGATCAAAATTGGCCTCCTAGATCGTGTGATTTAACACCATTAGACTTCTTTTTATGGGGTTATTTGAAATCACAAGTCTATGTCAACAAGCCCACAACCACCCGTGCATTAAAGGAGGAGATTCAACGCTGCATCAACGAAATTCAGCCACATTTATGCAGAATGGTCATGGAAAATTTCAACAAAAGAGTGCGCATGTGCATGCAAAGCCGTGGAGGCCATTTGTCCGATGTGTTATTCCATACATAACCCTATCCTATGTACTTTACGAGTCAATAAAAATATAACTATCAAAAGACTAAAAACGGCGTTTTCTATTTAATTCAAATCTTGCGTTAATTTTGGGACAACCTTTATCTTGATTTTTGTTTTGTATTTTAAGAAACAATTAACAAATTATCATTAGAATTATATCACCGTTAGCTAATTTAATAATATTTAATTGTTTATTTCAATATAATTATAAAATAATCTTGTAAGAAGTATTTTTTTAATTAGCAACATAGCATATAGTAATCATAAATACAGGGTTTCCCATATAAATAATAATCCAAACTGAATATGGTAAAATGTCAGGTCATGATTTAAAAGAATTTGGTATCTGAACTATACCGAAACTTTATGGTATTCATTTAAAGCTACCTAGAATCGAGACAAATTATTTTAAGTCAACAAAAATGATGGACATTGCCATTTCGATAAAAATTAATAAAAACTTTCAATAATTTTGCACTTAAATTTTTAAGGTTTTTAAGCTAATAAAAACTTTAATGACTTAATGTTGGTTGCTTTTTTCAAAAATATTCTTTGTTTTTTTTTTTTAACTTTTCAATGTTAAATTAAGAAGGCAATTGAAAAAAAAATCGAATTAAGAAAAGCATTTTATTTTCTTTCAAGCACTCTCTGTACGGTTTTAAATGGGTGTAACTTTTTGGAAAGTTAAGAAACTAAGTAAATGTAAATAAATAGCCAATACTGACTTATACATAGATTTTTGTCAGCACATTACTCTCTCTAAGAATTGAAATGCAACATTGGGTTCGATTTCAATCTCAAAGTTTTCATTATTGTTTAGCGACTTGGCAATGTCCTCGACGTTTTTTACTCAAAATAAATTATCCCGACATTAATTATAGGTACTAACTTACTTCATCGTCCACAACCAGGATCCGGTTACGCTATACTTCTAGCAGAGGCATGGTCTTTCCCATTGTCTTCTCCCAAAAATTCTACCCCAAATGACTTCTCTCATGCGTTCTACGTCTACGTTTCTTATCCACCGGAGCTACCAAGCTTTATCTTTGTGGCTTTATCAGCTTATCAGCTTAACGGTATATGTGTAATTTTAGAATGTCAAAATCATAAAAACCTAAGTCATTTTCTGGACAGGGTGAGTAAAAAACTGACTAAAAGTAGGTGTTTTTCAAAACTTCAGTAAAACAGCCGTTACTAGAAAATCGTTAGGACGCGGAAAAGAACAAATTCTGTCAGGTCATGATCTGGGTTTTCATCATATTCGGTTTAGACCTCTTATGGACCTCTGTATACTAATTAGAGTTCCCTTTAGTTTTACATTCATTTGTTAGGTATTTATATATAATTTATGTATAGATTTATAGTGATATATTTATATGTTCAAAACTTATGATATTTTTTGAAAGTTCAAATTCACAAAATAAACAATAATTTTCTATAAAAAAAATATATTCGTAACTCAAAATAAAAAAAAAACATAGTTTTTGTAACTGCCCAAATAAACTAAGGGATACATTAACTTATTTCGTTATGGCTTGATTTATTAATTTCAACTAATTTAATAATTAATTTGAACTTGTAAAATGTTAAAAAAAATATTTGTTTTTTTTTTTTTTTTTAATTTTAACTACATAATTTTCATGAAACATGAACAAACTTTTTTCTATATATTTAACAAATAACACACTCAATAGAAAATTTGAGATAAGAACTACATTTTTAAACTTATTTTTTAAGTAACAAAAGTAATGCAAAAATTATAGCGATGCTTTGATTTTTTTTTTTAATTTTTGTCTGATTATGTTACTTAACATTTAGGGACTTAAAGATAATTCAAGTATGTTCACATACATACATACAATTTAATTTAATTTTCATTTTGAAAATTCACAAACAAATATACACAACACATAATATAATAATTAAGTTTATACTATTTTAAAAGATATCTTATCTTACAGTATAACCCGTTCAATAAAATATATGAAATATGAAAATATGAAATATAATATTCACTAATAGGCTAGCTGATCGCATGTCAATCTTCAAGAATTAGACACTTGTCAGCTTTATAACATTTTCATCGTTTTGTACCGAATTGAACTTTCGGTATGCTTCTGAAAGCACTCGTTAACTACCAGTGAAGAAAGAAATCGACAATTTATTTTTTAATTGTGATTGTTAATTTTTGAAAATAAATTAATTAGAATACATTAAATTTTTTGGAAATACTATATTCATAGTTTTAACAATATCTTCACTTAGGTCAACATTTATATTGCTATTTAAAAAAAATATATAATTCAAATAATTTTAATTGACTTTTGCATTTTGATATTAAACATTGTTCATGAATCCTTTTTTAATAAAAAAAAAAGTAGAGCAACTTCTTCGTTTGGCAATCTTGAGTTAAGATATTTACCAAACGAAAACAGTATTGGCGTAAACTTGTATGTTTTCACTTAATATAACCAAAGAAATTGGAAAACAAAGCTTCATATTGTTGAATTTTTTGGATTGCAGTACATCGTATAATAAAGAGTGAGTTGTATTTTATATCTTTTATTATATAATAATAATAATTCGATGGTTTTGATTATTGGTTTCTATAATAAATTAATACAATAATAGTTAGTTTTCAGCAGTCTTGGTTGGTGCTTAAAGTTTTCATTGCAATTGGCCATTCAATTTTAAGATTTTCGTTGAATTAATTTGTTGTCGTCAATTGTTCCGCACTTTTGCGAATTGGTGTATTTCTTAGAGCAATCTGGTAGGCAACCTCAAAAGATTCAGCTAGTGTCAAAATTATCTCCATTGCTAAATGCTATCAGATATAAGTACAAATTAAAAATAATGAAAAATGAATAATTTTTATTATTTATTATTTCGATAGTTATAATGAATTGATCTTATTTGTTTTGTATATAAGCCTGTGGCAACCCTTTTGCTTGATTTTATATTTTTATAACTGTTAAGACTAAATTTGGTGGTTTGATGTGGTAGGAACTGGGGGCCTTGTGCTGTATCTTTTCCTTCCAATCAAGTGCTTACCTCCAGGTTGGTAACCGCCGGATACTGGTCTTAGGTTTTATGTCATGATGACTTGCTAAACTTGTAAGCGCGGTTGTTAGAGCAATTTTGGACTAAAGTAAATGGTTCAATTTTTGTAGGTTTTAGTGTTTTGTTACAAAGTTGTCTGTTAAAATTTTCTAAAAAAATAACTAAAAATTACCGACAATATTTTGCATATGATAAAATAGTTTGATTTCAAAATCTATTTTTTTTAACGAGATTTTTAGTCGAAAGCTAATTGTTACCAATTTAAGTAGCACTTTTCGAAAGCATTTATCTCTTAACTAAAAATTAAAGATTGGACTTTTTAAATAAAATATAGCATAGTATGAAATCGTTTTGAAGTCAATACCTTAATTTATTCACGAGATATCCAGAATCGAATATCAATTTTTCAAAACTGACTGTTGGATTTTTATAAAAATTTAACTGAATGTCGAATACCATTTTTTCTATAAGATGAAATCAGTATGAAGCCAATATTTTTTTCATTTTTGAAATGAAATTTGAGTTGAAAATCAATTTTTTCCAACTTTTAGTATTTTTTTTAGGTTTTTATGTTAAAAAAAAATTGTCAATTCGATTTTTCTCAAAATTTTACTGAAACAATATTTTTTATAAAATGAAATTAAATTTTTGAGAAGATATTTGAGTCGAAAATCAATGTTAAGGTTTTAGTAATCCTTTTTATGTGTTTTTATTTTTGTACGAAAACTGTCAATTAAATTTTTTTAAATCTACTGGATGTCAATAACGTTTTTCTTTATTGCATTCAGTAGTATAAACTAGAGGGTTCTAGGCCACCGGTGCACCGGCATCACCAGGGTTCTGATCTATGCTAAATACCGGCATCACCAGGGTTCTGATCTATGCTAAATACCGGCATCGTCAGGGTTCTGATCTATGCTAAATACCGGCATCACCGGGGTTCCGATCTATGCTAAATACCGATATTATTTGGGGTTCTAGACCATACTTAGCAAACGTTAGATACCGGTATTATTTTGGGTTTTAGACCATGCTTTGAAAACGTTAGAACGTAAAAACGTAAAATTCACGTTCACGTTAAGACGTAAAATTCACGTTCACATTAAAACGTTAAATTCACGTTCACGTTAAAACGCAAAAAAAAGTAAAATGCACGTTAAAACGTAAAATTCAAGTTAAAACGCAAAAAAACGTAAAATTCACGTTAAAACGTAAAAAAACGTTCACGTTAAAACGCAAAAAAGGTAATATTCACGTTCACATTAAAACGCAAAAAAAACGTAAAATTCAAGTTAAAACGTAAAATTCACGTCAAAACGCAAAAATGTAAAATTCACGTTCACGTTAAAACGCAAAAACGTAAAATTCACGTTCGGAACGCAAAAATCACCATAGGAAACTGAACAAAATCATGAACAGAACATGATGTTTAAGAGTTAAGTTTTTCAGAAAAGGTGGTCCATATGAGTGAAGAGAGAAAAGAATCGTTAGGTAAAAAGACATTTTAATTTTTTTATAATTTTTTTATTTTTTATACATTTTAGCTCTTAATCCTAAAAATTCCTTCATTATTCTACCATTATTTTCATCCTTCATAAATCCTAACTTTTTCACATTGAGCTGAGCAATACCGTAGCAATTTTGGGGTGGATAGTCTGAAGTATCAAATTTATCTATTATATCATTGTAAAAATCATCTGTTCTTATTTTATAAATAAATGAATCGGTATCCATGTAGGCCAGATGTAGGTTGTCAGTAAATTTAGGTTTCATGTATGCATAATGAAAGTCGTACATTTTATACTTTGAAATCTCCAAAACACAAAAACCTAAGTATATAGGAGGCTTATTATATACGCTGTGAATTCGTTTTAACTGAATAGCAGCATGGTTTCCGAAAATTCTAATATGCTATGAAAATTAGGTTTAGCTATAAGAGCGCGACTACCGAGATGGGTACCTTTACTTTCTATTGAATCGACAATTCGAACATCTTTTCGTTTGTCTACATTTTCCATAGTTTTCCGAATACACCATTATTGCAAAGTTTACGCTGATCCTTTTCAAACTTTGTGGTGGCTTTTTTTCTTAGTTCATTGTTTAAATCAATATATTTTTTCAGCTATTGAGATTGTTTGAATTGCATCACTCTATGAATTTTCTTAAGCACCAAACCATTATCAAGGCACTGAATTAATGTTTTGTGATGAATTATATAATTAACTTTATTATTCAAATCAGCAATTAATTTCTGATTGGATTTACCAGACAATAAAATGTTTGAAGGACAGAATGGAAGATCATTGTGATTATCATGTATTTCTAGGAGATACTCGAGATCCACTTCTAAAACATAACCAATGTTTATATTTGAAATTAACCAGCCTTTAATCTCATCTAAATTAGTTGGAGGTTCAACCCATTTAAAGTCTGAATGTGGGAGGTAATCAGACATGGCCCAACCGTATAGGTTATTAGCAGGGCCGGACAAAGCATATGTGCAAGATGTGCAAATGCACAGGGCGCAGAATTCTGGGGGCGCATTGCCAGGAGCAAGAAAATGTAATCTGATCTTGCGCAAACAAATATGTACTACTATTTGCCATTTTTTGAACAACAAACATTCTTAAAATAATCTCAAAAGAACATCCATCACATCACAACTGTCCTAAGTTATCTCTTGCGCACTAACTAACATCAATTTCATTGTTGCATTCAATGAAAATTTAACTCAAGATATCGCAGAACTAAAAATCCTACCTACCTCCTTTTCAAATATTTCACCATTCACCCTGTTCATACAAGAGAAAAAAAGAAAAAATCTCAACACAAAAAAGTTCCATGCAAGAGAAAAAATCTCCATGCCACCTCATATGTGCAAGATATATTTCATGCACACCGCACAGAGTCCCAAAATTAACATAGAGAGTATGACGAAGCAAAATACTTATTCATATCGAATCGTATGGGCTAGTACGTGCAGGTTTTGTATCACGCACCGTACCTGAATGTGAGTTCTCATCTACAAAATAAAACAACAAAAAAACACTCCATCATACTAATATTATAAATGCGAATGTAAGTTTGTTTGTTACGCTTTCACGCAAAAACTACTTAACCGATCATCATGAAACTTTGCACATACACTCTTGAAGGTATTAGAAGTAACATAGGATACTTTTTATTAAAAAAAATAAAAAAATTACGAAAAATAAGAAAATTGTTTGTCAAAATATCGTCAAATTTAGCTACTTCAACGCCATCTAGCATCATCTACCATCATAGTAATGAAGTTTCAACCTTGAATACTGTAATACCAACCCACTGTATTACCGACGGTGACTACAATATCTAATTCAATTGAATATAGTTTCAACTGTTTCTAATTTTTCTATATTTATTGTTATTTTCTTCTGTCGTTACATGCAGTATAATACTATTCACATTTTTGAGGTTATCCGTAATTTTTGTGGTTAGCTGTTACTTTATTATTTCAGATCTTACTCGCTGATGTTAATTCTTACTCTGCTTTTATTTGAAAAAACTATAATATTATAAATGCGAATGTAAGTTTGTTTGTTACGCTTTCACGCAAAAACTACTTAACCGATCATCATGACGGGTGTACCGTCACATAAACTTCAATTGAAACTAAATGTACCAGTAATGCTTATGCGAAATCTAGATGCTCCTCGGCTATGTAATGGAACAAAGCTTCGGATAACAAAATTGGGACAGAACATACTTGGTGCTACTATTTTAACAGGTGTCGGTAAGGGAAATAGTGTTATAATACCTCGGATACCAATTATTCCCACTGACCTTCCATTCCAATTTAAAAGGGTTCAGTTTCCCGTCGAGCTTAGCTTTGCTGTTACTATAAACAAGGCACAAGGACAAACATTACAGGTAGCAGGAGTGCATTTAAAAAACCCATGCTTCTCTCATGGTCAACTTTATGTAGCCTGTTCACGTGTATCTAATGCCCGGAATTTACACATATTTGCACCCGACGGGAAAACTTATAACATTGTCTATGAAAATATCTTAAATTAATACTTTGTATTTTATTTTTTTAATTTGTTAGAATTCAGAATTATTTATTTTTATTACGGTGAAATATATTTTAACATTTTTTGTTGCATTTCAATAAGCATATATTCAGGTGTTGAAACTTCATTGTCTGTAGTAATTTTTAAAAATTGTTGATCTCAGCCAAGCAATAAAATTTAGTTATTAGATATATTGACTCATTTCTATTATTATACCCTTACCCTTTATCTCTCATACTTATTTAATTTCTCCACTGCGGGCGAAGCCGCGGGTAAAAAGCTAGTATATATATATATACATAATATATATATATGGAGTGTCTTTGATTTGTAGTAGAAGGCAGTGTTGCCGCTAAAAAAAATCAAAAAGGGTACAAAAAAGGGGCCCGACACAAAAAAAGGGGCCAACATACGAAAATTGGACCATAGAAAAAAAGTACAAAAAAAAAACAAAACTGTATTCAGGAGTAAAACAAAAATGTATTCAAAAACTTAAAAAAACAATTTTATTTCAATAACATTAAAATAAAAACTTAAATTCATTTAAAAAACAAAACAGTAACAACAAGTCAGTTGTTAATAACAGAAAATACATAAATAAATTAATGGAAGTTAAGTCTTTCATTTTTTTAATATTGTCTTTCTGTATAAATAAACAAGATTTTTTTTGGAACCCCATTTTCCAACTTATTTTTGTTTTCAATTAAATTAAGAGCTGACATCATCGATCATCAATTGCACGTTTTCACATTCAGTCTATTCGTCAACTTATTTTTAATAAGGGTCAGCTTTGAAAAAACTCTTTCGGCAGAGGCACTGCTATGGGGCAGAGTAAAAATGTTTGTAGCAAAGTTGTATACATTTGGAAACATAAATTCATCTAAATTGTTTTTACATTTCCCTATTTCATACCAGAATTCTTCAATATCATTGATTTGAAATGTGCTTTGAAAAGCCTTAATCTCGGATTTTATCTCAAGGAGTTAGTATTCCTCAATGACTTTTCCTGAATTGGATACCAGGTTTGGAAAACTGGAAACTAACTGTACATAGTTAAATTCAAGATTTTTTTTGACAAATTTGGGATCTAGAAAGTGCAATATCGAAAGTTTTTCATCATTAATATCTATTCTTTTAGTAAAGGGTAATTTTTTTGAGGTTAGGATTTTCATGCATTAGTATTTGACAGATCACGCAGGATTTCAGACATGGTGTCAAAGAGAAAGATGCTCAGTATGCTTTGACATTTCATCATGAATAGACTTACTAACGAGCAACGCTTGCAAATCATTGAATTTTATTACCAAAATCAGTGTTCGGTTCGAAATGTGTTTCACGCTTTTTTATCGACAAATTTTGTTCAGCGATGAGGCTCATTTCTGGTTGAATGGCTACGTAAATAAGCAAAATTGCCGCATTTGGAGTGAAGAGCAACCAGAAGCCGTTCAAGAACTGCCCATGCATCCCGAAAAATGCACTGTTTGGTGTGGTTTGTACGCTGGTGGAATCATTGGACCGTATTTTTTCAAAGATGCTGTTGGACGCGACGTTACGGGTGAATGGCGATCGCTATCGTTCAATGCTAACAAACTTTTTGTTGCCAAAAATGGAAGAACTGAACTTGGTTGACATGTGGTTTCAACAAGATGGCGCTACATGCCACACAGCTCGCGATTCTATGGCCATTTTGAGGGAAAACTTCGGAGAACAATTCATCTCAAGGAATGGACCGGTAAGTTGGCCACCAAGATCATGCGATTTGACGCCTTTAGACTATTTTCTGTGGGGCTACGTCAAGTCTAAAGTCTACACAAATAAACCAGCAACTATTCCAGCTTTGGAAGACAACATTTCCGAAGAAATTCGGGCTATTCCGGCCGAAATGCTCGAAAAAGTTACCCAAAATTGGACTTTCCGAATGGACCACCTAAGACGCAGCCGCGGTCAACATTTAAATGAAATTATCTTCAAAAAGTAAATGTCATGGACCAATCTAACGTTTTAAATAAAGAATCGATGAGATTTTGCAAATTTTATGTGTTTTTTTTTTAAAAAAAGTTCTCAAGCTCTTAAAAAATCACCCGATATTTCATCAACAACCGATTGATAATAAATAAGAGCGTTAGTTTTAATTATAGAAACATCTTCATCAGATATGTTTTTTGATTTGATAAACATTTCAGCTTCATGGCCAATATATACATATGTCTATTAATATTTTAATATGATCAGAATTTTTATAGTCAAAATCTTTTATGTCATTGTTTTTAATATACTTTTTTTTTTTTAAATTCGTAAAAATATTTAAAAGAATTTCTCTCACGGAAGAAATCAAAAAAATAATTTGCGATGATTCACTTTGAAAACTTTTGTTCAAATTATTCATTATTTCTAAAATATATTTTAAAAACTTTATGTAAGCATGATTAATATCGTTTAAATTTTCATTTATATCTCTAACTTTTTTTATAATTTTGTCTGAGGTTTGTCCAAATTCTTCACGAAGGAAGTAATGTTGTAGAACAATCCATTGTTCATCCACTCTTTTTATTACTGCTTCAAATGACAGCCATCTAAAAGTAAAATCGTAAAAAGGGGCCAATTGGGCAATTTCTAAAAAAGTCGGGGCCACGGGGATCGAACGCAAAAAAGGGGCCAAATGGCCCCTTTAGGGGACAAACGGCAACGCTGGTAGAAGGTAGCACAGCAACCTATCTGCTCTCTTTTTTCTGAGGCATTTTTTTTGTAGATGAGAAGAGAACTCACATTCAGGTACGGTGCGTGATACAAAACCTGCACGTACTAGCCCATACGATTCGATATGAATAAGTATTTTGCTTCGTCATACTCTCTATATTAATTTTGGGACTCGGTGTGCATGAAATATATCTTACACGTATGAGGTGGCATGGAACTTTTTTGTGTTGAGATTTTTTCGTTTTTTCTCTTGCATGGAACTTTTTTGTGTTGAGATTTTTTCTCTTGTATGAACAGGGTGAAATATTTGGAAATTAGGTATGTAGGTAGGTAGGTATGGTCAATTGATGTGCAAGTTTTCTTTTTTGCACACTGAGTATCGAAACTAACATGGGAGATATTTAAAAAAAAACTTATTCATACGGAATCATATGGGTCAGAGCGTGCAGGTTTTGTTATTGCACTTGCACACTGTGTAAGAGTTAAGTGCCTGATTACAGGAGATGAAATTTTTAATAGAATGGAAAAGGAGCATAGAGCTTAAAAGTTAAAGAGGGATGATTCTATGTGGAGTCGAATTGTTCTTGCACAGGCAGTTTTTTTTTTTGAAAGTTAATGACTGTTTTAACGGCTACTTTTAATGTATATCTAGTCTGATGCAGAATGCAGATTGTTTCGATTGTTTTTTCGCTTTGTTGGTTAATTAATATTAAATAAATAGCTATCAGTTTTTAATAGAAGTGACGTATTTTGTGACAAGACCGTAATGTGACTGACTCAGTTGATTTTAGACAAGCTTGAATTAAATGAAATTTTAATAAGTAACTGTCAAAGCCAAAGTTATGATAATGGTTCGAATATGAAAGGAAAAGAATCGGGTGTTCAGAATCGAATTCGAACCCTGGAACCAAGAGCATTTTTCGTTCCATGTTGCCCGCATTCCTTAAATTTAGTGGTTAATGATGCTGCTCGGTTCTCATTTTATGCAGTTAAAATTTTCGATACAATTCAATGTTTGTTTAACTTTTTTTCAAGTTCAAGAAATATATGAAGCCCTATAGAATTAAGAAATCTAGAGGCAAAAAACATTGCAGAATCGTTAGGAAATAAAATTTTTGATTTTACATTTATTTGCTGCCTGCTAATTTGGTTTGATATTTTAAAAAATATAAATTAAACTAGTAAATATTTGCAAAGTCCGTCCGTTAATCTGTCAACTGGCATAACAGTTTTAGAAAATGCAAAAAACAGTTTGATTTTAATGCGTTCCGATGAAAAATTTAATGAGCAGGTATGTTCAATTAACCGAGCGTATTGCTAGTTCCCTAGAAATACCAAATATGTTTCTTGTAGCTTCATCATTGCGATCTCAACGGAGAAAAATACTTTATGCTGATGAATGTCCTGAAACTATATTAGCCGAAACAAAGATTCAAAGTTGAATTTTTTTTTTCAAATACTTGAAAGGTTTGATACGTATAGTATCAATTTTACATTTTTGAGTAACATAAGCGAATGTTTAAAAAATAAAAGTGTACGTGCTTCATGCCTTAATTTGCAGAATGTTTTAACATAAAGTAGTTTTAAATATTTAGATGGAGAAGAATTGTTTCAAGAGTTAACCGTAATATCCCAGCTTGTTACGGCACAAAGCTCAAGTTTAGATGTGTTAAATTTTATTTTTAGTTCAAACCTTGAAGATTTTGCTCCGAATTTAGTAACTGCTCTCCAAATCCTTAATACAATCCCGGTCACGGTAGCTTCAGGAGAACGTAGTTTTTCTAAACTTAAAATTATTAAAAATTATCTTAGGACAACCATGACTCAAGAGAGATTGGTAGGTTTATCTATAGTGTCCATTGAAAAGAAATTATTAAATTCTTTAGACTTCGATGATCTCCTTTCTGAATTTGCAAAATGTAAGGCCAGAAAAGTAAGTTTCCAAGTTTAAAAGTTTCCCCTCTGCTCATTTCTTCGCTGCGTTTTAGTTTAATGGTTTAGGCCTCCTGGGGATACCTCAATAATCTGGGAAAGGCTTATGCTTGTGTATCAGTTTATGTGTAAACAAAATATAAAAAAGGGGCGCTTTCTACAAATCTTGCACAGGGCGCAAGTTTGGCTTGGGCCGGCCCTGGTTATTAGCATCCAAGTATGTACATTAAATAATCAGATGGTTTACTTGAATCATTATCAACCATATATTTACAGTCTTATTTAATAGAATTCGCTAAACAGATGAATAGTTATACAGTGAATAAGGATTTATGTAGGCTCTATGTAACGTTGCGAAAATTCCTCTTTATAAAAAATTGTGCTATAAATTTTAGTTATACAATGCTTATATCAAAAAAGTACCAAAATGTCTATAAAATCAGCTTGTTGTCATAACAACTAAAATATAACAAAATAATTCCAATTTTTTTATGATATTCTCTTTCGAAAATCTATATTTTTTTTTAATTCTTTGTTTCTTCGGCTCACGAGCTAAACTGGAGAGGCATTATTGTTTTTATTTTAATTTCAAAAAGAGAGGAGAGAAATCAAAATGACATTTACGAAATAATAATAACAATAATTTCCTTATGTAGGCTCTATTCAACCTCAAAACGCGTTAAGCTAATTATGGGACTATGCAACCTTGTATAAGTTTTATAAATAGCATTTTTGTGTTTAGAGGCATTATAGAGATTACATAACTTTATGTAGGCTCTATACAGCGTTTTTAAATAAGACTGTTATTATTTGCTTTACAATGTCGCAAGCTACATTGTGTTAAACCTCCTCTTATACCCTTAACAAACAGTTATACATGTTAATGTCTGTCAAAAGTTCAAGCTTAACACCTGTTTCTTTCAACAAAGTATCATAAGAGAAAAAGTAGAGTTCCAGTATGTGAACGTGAATTTTACGTTCGGAACGCAAAAATATTGGGATGCATTTCCAACAGTTTGATTCTAATTGGGAATAAGTGTCAGTGGTTGGATTTGTAGCATTGAATAATTACAAATAGAAGGGACACCGGACAAATCCTGATCTAGATGGCGACACTTATTTTTCAAATGCTCATAAGTCGCTAGTATCGCACGGCAAGTTATTGTATCTGTCTATTAAATACAACACCCAATTTTACAGATTTGGTCCTTATGGGAAATTTAATCACAATTTATGGTCGAGAAAGATAACGGAATATTGTTATTTAGAATAAAAAACAACAATAACAACTGTGTAGGTACATATGTCTGTTAAAAAGTTGCATTCAAGGCCAAATCACGTTCGCTGCAGAAAATGTATTTTGAAGGTTTGTTTTTCTTTTTTTAAATTTCGTTCTCATTCATAAAACGAAAATGATTTTGGTGCTTTTCGGTGCATTCGACATGATGATGATTTGTGACTTTAGGTGAATTTTTCTTCAATTTCGTTATTAGTTTGATATGGGTTGGGATGGGATAGGTTTATTTTTAAATTTCTTTTTTTTTCTGAAAATAGGGATAGTGGACGAATCATACTTTGCTACAAAGTAAACATTGCAAATGTACATACATATGCATAGGTAGGTATATTGTTTAGGCTAATGTTAGGTACGTAGGTAATTAGTAATTACATATACCTATGTAGGTAAGGTAGGTATTCATATGCACAAATGGAGGTTAGTAGGAACATATGTATGGAGGTACATATATATATGTACATACATAATACATAGGTATATGTATAACATAAGTTGGGGTGTATCTATTACATTTTTCAATTATTTTAGTAGTATGTATTTTAGGCAGATTTCTTTTCTTTAAAAAATACTGTCGAGTGAAGAAAAAAAGATATACCTAATCAAAGTGGAGTAAAAAAGGATTCTTAGCCTTTTTGGATCATGTTAACATTCACCAGTGCACTGTGCGTACACAAATAACATACAATTTTTTCTCGCATTGTTGAATTTTTGTATAGGTATACATTTTGTAGTAGGTAGGTAGTATATGGCTTTAAGAATTATTTTTATAGGTACTTTGTTTTTGCTTTTACGTATTTTTTTGAGATATTGTTTTGCTTTAGGTTGCCGGTTGCATGGAAGTAGTTTTCACTTTTTGCAGTTTTTGTAGTCGCATATCAGTGGTAAAGAAATTTTCTTCCTTTTATACCTACATCCCTTTTTTCGCTTTATTTTTAACTTTCCATAGGAAGTTATTGTCCGATTTGTCGAAATAAAAATTTTGACATTTCTCGACGTTTCAAGGTCCCTAGAATCGAAATAAAAGATTTTTAGAGAGATGTCTGTGCGTGCGTTTGTATCTACGTACGTTCGGACGTCCGTACGTTCACGAAGTTTCGTCGTCCATACCTCAAGAACCAGTAGAGATTTCGACTTCAAATAAATTTTGTTATACAGACAAAAATGCAGAATGATGCAGAAGGACTCTCAAAAAAATTGTGTGGGTGGTTTTTTCTTAACCAATTTAAGCAATTTAAAAAAAAAGATGAAAATGTTGGTTTACCCAAAATATCTCACGAACCAATAACGCTAGATACTTTAAATGAATTTTATATTGTAACGTGATACCAAACAAATATATTAAAAAAAAAAAATCCAGTTAAAGGTTTTTTATAAATCAAAAAAACTGAAAAAAAAAATATTTGTCTCCTCGAATATTTTACGAACAAAAAATGATTTTATCTCCAAAATAATTTTGTGCAACGAAGAATAACGTTTTTGACTAAAAAAATTATTAAATGTTCAGAAAAATTGATTTTCGACTTTGAAATCAAACTTTTTCATTATATGCAAAATATTGTTGGAAATTTTTAAATTTTTAGAAATAATTCAACTGACAACTTTTTTACCAAAACACGAAAACCTACAAACATTTTTATCAAGACAAATCGGCAGACGGGATGGGAAGTTATCAGTGTGGGTCGCATCGTAGGTAGAATATACCAGGAATATTTTTTTTCCTGGTAAAAATGTACCAGAATTCTGGTAGAATATACCAGGAATATTTTTTTTCCTGGTAAAAATATACCAGAATTCTGGTAGAATATACCAGGAATATTTTTTTTCCTGGTAAAAATGTACCAGAATTCTGGTAGAATATACCAGAAATATTTTTTTTCCTGGTAAAAATGTACCTACCAGAACTCTGGTAGAATATACCAGGAATATTTTTTTTCCTGGTAAAAATGTACCAGAATTCTGGTTGAATATACCAGGAATATTTTTTTTTCCTGGTAAAAATATACCAGAAATCTGGTAGAATATACCAGGAATATTTTTTTTCCTGGTAAAAATGTACCAGAATTCTGGTAGAATATACCAGAAATATTTTTTTCCTGGTAAAAATGTACCTACCAGAATTCTGGTAGAATATACCAGGAATATTTTTTTTCCTGGTAAAAATATACCAGAACTCTGATAGAATATACCAGGAATATTTTGTTTCCTGGTAAAAATGTACCAGAATTCTGGTAGAATATACCAGGAATATTTTTTTTTTTGGTAAAAATGTAAGTACCACAATTCTGGTAAAATATAACAGGAATTTTTTTTCTGGTAAAAATGTATACCAGACAAGAAAAAATATACCAGACAATAAAATTCCTGGTTTTATTTACCAGATAAAAGATAATTTTTAGACTTCCGGTATTTCTGGTAATAAGTACCAGAAGACTGGTTTTATCTACCAGGAAAAAAATATACCAGACAATAAAATTCCTGGTTTTGTTTACCAGATAAAAGATAATTTTAAGACTTCCAGTATTTCTGGTAATAAGTACCAGAAGACTGGTTTTATCTACCAGGAAAAAATATACCAGACAGTAAAATTCCTGGTTTTATTTACCAGAAAAAAGATAATTTTTAAACTCCCAGTATTTCTGGTAATAAATACCAGAAGACTGGTTTTATCTACCAGGAAAAAATATACCAGAAAATAAATTTCCTGGTTCTATTTACCAGATTCCAGATAATCTTCATTTTACCAGGAAAAAAAATAGTTTCTACCAGGACGCTGGTAATATTTACCAGAAAATTTTCTGTCAAAAATTTGACCAGGAAACCAGATTTCTGGTAAATAAAACCAGATTTCTTTTTACCAGGAAATCTGGAGTTATTTACCACGAAATCTGAAGTATTTTACCACATTTTTTCCTGTTTTTTTTCTACCAGGAAATCTGGTTAAAAAAAATTTCTTCTGGTACTTGGTAGATTCTAACAGATTTCTGGTTTTTTGATTTTTACCATGAAATCTGGAGTTATTTACCACAAAATCTGGACTATTGTACCAGTTTTTTGGCTGGTATTTTCTACCAGATTTAGCCTACCAGGAAAATTTTTTGAGTGTAAAAAATAGTATTTACCTACCTATGTACATACATACATATTTATATCTAGGTCCTAGTTAATAAATTAGGCATGATAGGTACATACAGTTTTGAGTTATTTCTTGAGTTCAGTAAGTAAGGTACTAACACATACCTAAGGTATCTTGTTGAACCTTCGCCGATTTACGTTGTTTATCAATGTTTTGATTAACTTCAAATACTTTGTACGCAAAGCAGACGATTTTAAGTAATTTTTGTTTTGCTTTGAAAAAAAAACTGTAAATTGAACAAACCACATCAAATTAAAGTTGCAACACTTTACCAAAACTCTTAAATAAAATAAAAACAGCATAAAAAAGATAATGTGCAAGAATATATTATTAATAAGATCAGATAGTTATACTGGTGCATACTCGTATGTACATTACAATGAAAAAAACACTTACTTTAAAATTTAAACTCGATCGAGTTAAATTTAGTATGAAACTAAGATTGAAACTAAATGATCAAGACCAAGTTACGTTATGAAAAACTGCTGCTAGCGAATTTTGATTGATATAAGATTTTTGTTGTTCATCATTTGGTTTTAACATAAGTTTCATAATTAAGTGCTGTTGTGGTTAAATCCTGAGCAAAGGGTACTTTTGAAGCACTCTTCTACAAAACATTGCACAGTAGTTTTTACATAACTTACGAATTCTCTTGTAGGAATTGACAAGCCTCCATTAATCTTATTTTCGAATTGACGAAATTTTATTAAATGTTCCCTTGTTTCATAGTTATTTTGACACACGGACACTGTATATATGAAGTGTCTTTGTTTTGACATTTGCTTTTGTCCATAAACAATTTGCATAAAACAGTCATTTTTCTTTAGCACAGATTTTGCAATACATATATCCTACAAAATACCTACATATGTTAAGTACATTTCATCGTCATTTTCATTTATTTCATTCCAATTATTTTCAACGTCTCCTTAACAAAATTAAGACAAAATAATTTATTTGATTTAAGTTAGACATTGCAAATTGTAAAAAAAGTTTCAAGAAATAGTAATGCATTATTTATGTGCATATATAAGTACCTAATATTAAATAAATTATATGTATTCCATTTTTGTTTCAGTTTATTTAAAAAGTTTAAAAACCTTCAAATGCCTTTACTGAAGAAATTTATTTTTTGAGTTATCATGCAACATGCACTTGGCCATATCGTAACATTCACAAAACTATGTATTCGTAAAATGGTATATCTGCCAGTACCGATACAAAAATTCATGAAAAAATAATTGCAATTTTTTTTATTTGGAACAACAAACCTCCAAGTAAACGATTTGGATTAACCAAATCTCCAAAACAAAATAAAAATAGTAAAAAAATGGCAATTTTTTACACACGAAAAATGAATAGTATCTTTTTAAATACCTACTTAACATACTCAGATGTAGGTATACCTATTCCTTTTTTTGTGGCGACACAAACACATTATCCCATTTAACGCGTGCATATTATTGTCTTGATCTATAAATATTCATATAGTTCGCTTTCAAAAAAGATCCCAAAAGGACTTTTTTAATCCCTTTTGAGGATATAAATTATCATATACAGAAACCATTATCATGAAAATGATATTCAAGCTACTAATAGTACTCACTGGATGCTCATAAGTCGCATGGTCGTTTGAGCAATGTTCGGTGTCCACTTCTATTTGTAATTATTCAATGATTTGTAGCACCATTTGTATTTTCATTTGAATATTGGTTGTGGGATATACTTTTGCAGTCGGATTTCTAGTTCGAAAATTAAATTTTTATTGGAATATTGCCGAACAATGCTCAAACGACCATGCGACTTATGAGCATCCAGTGAGTACTATTAGTAGCTTAAATATCATTTTCATGATATTGGTTTTTGTATATGCTAATTTATATGCTCAAAAGGGATTAAAAAAGTCCGTTAGGGATCTTTTTTGAAAACGAACTATATGAATATTTATAGATGAAGACAATAATATGTACGCGTTAAATGGGATAATGTGTTTGTATCGCCACAAAAAAAGGAATAGGTATACCTATGTACATCTTAATATGTTAGGTAGGTATTTGAAAAGATACTATTAATTTTTCGTGTGTAAAAAATTGCCATTTTCTTACTATTCTTGTTTTGTTTTGGAGATTTGGTTAAATTGATTTACCAAATCGTTTACTTGGAAGTTTGTTGTTCCAAATAAAAAAAATTGCAATTACTTTTTCATGAATTTTTTGTGAATGTTAGTACGATATGGCCAAGTGCATGTTGTATGATAACTCAAAAAATAAATTTCTTCAGTAACGGCATTTGAAGGTTTTTAAACTTTTTAAATAAACTGAAACAAAAATGGAATACATATAATTTATTTAATAGTACTTATGTATATATGGGAATGAAATAAATGAAAATGACGATAAAATGTCCTTAACATAGGTATTTTGTAGGATATATTGCGAAATCTGTGCTAAAGAAAAATGACTGATTTATGCAAATTGTTTATGGACAAAAGCAAATGTCAAAACAAAGACACTCCATATATAGAGTGTCCTTGTGTCAAAATAATCAGTCTTACAACTTTTCAAAAATATATTAATGTCTATAACCCCTCGTCGGTATTTTCTAATGAGTACGTTTCCACTTTACCTTCAAAACAATGCCTTATTCTGTTAAACCGTGTATTAATAACTGGAACTCTACTTTTTCTCTTATGATGCTATGTTGAAAGAAACAGGTGTTAAGCTTGAACTTTTGACAGACATTAACATGTATAACTTTTTCGTTAAGGGTATAAGAGGAGGTTTAACACAATGTAGCTTGCGACATTGTCAAGCAAATAATAAATATATGGTTGATTATGATTCAACTAAACCATCTGATTATTTAATGTACTTGGATGCTAATAACCTATACGGTTGGGCCATGTCTGATTACCTCCCACATTCAGACCTTAAATGGGTTGAACTTCCAACTAATTTAGATGAGATTAAAGGCTGGTTAATTTCAAATATAAACATTGGTTATGTTTTAGAAGTGGATCTCGAGTATCCCCTAGAAATACATGATAATCACAATGATCTTCCATTCTGTCCTTCAAACATTTTATTGTCTGATAAATCCAATAAGAAATTAATTGCTGATTTGAATAATAAAGTTAATTATATAATTCATCACAAAACATTAATTCAGTGCCTTGATAATGGTTTGGTGCTTAAGAAAATTCATAGAGTGATGCAATTCAACCAATCTTAATGGCTGAAAAAATATATTGATTTAAACAATGAACTAAGAAAAAAAAGCCACCACAAAGTTTGAAAAGGATCAGCGTAAACTTTGCAATAATGCTGTAATCGGAAAAACTATGTAAAATGTAGACAAACGAAAAGATGTTCGAATTGTCGATTCAATAGAAAGCAAAGGTACCCATCTCGGTAGTCGCGCTCTTATAGCTAAACCTAATTTTCATAGCATATTAGAATTTTCGGAAACCATGGCTGCTATTCAGTTAAAACGAATTCACAGCGTATATAATAAGCCTCCTATATACTTAGGTTTTTGTGTTTTGGAGATTTTAAAGTATAAAATGTACGACTTTCACTATGCATACATGGATACCGATTCATTTATTTATAAAATAAGCACAGATGATTTTTACAATGATATAAGAAATGATATAATAGATAAATTTGATACTTCAGGCTATCCACCCCAAAATTGCTACGGTATTGCCCAGCTCAATGTGAAAAAGTTAGGATTTATGAAGGATGAAAATAATGGTAGAATAATGAAGGAATTTTAAGGATTAAGAGCTAAAATGTATAGTATAGACATAGAAGATGCAGCACTAATAAAAAAGGCTAAGGGTGTTAAATCAGCAGCTGTAAAAAAAATGTCTTTACAAAATTACAGAGACTGTTTGCTACACAAACAAAACTTCTGTAGTAAAATGTTGAACTTTAGATCTAAACACCATACTATATACACCGAATGTATAAACAAATTTAGTTTAAGTTGTTCTGATGACAAAAGATTTATATGTATCAATAATATAAATACACTAGCTTGGGGTCATTATTGAACAGAACTTGAAAATGAAATATAAAACTGATCTTGTGGCAGTGGCCCACCTGCTGAATTCTTTAAAAATAAAAGCTTATAAAGGGGGGTTTGATGTAAGCCCCCTACTAGCAATACTTTTTTTTTTTTTTAAATATTAAAATTTAATTAAAAAATAAAAAAATATAAAAAAAAAATTAAAATGTCTTTTTACTTAACGATTCTTTTCTCTCTGCACTCCTATGGACCACATTTTCTGAAAAAACTTAACTCTTAAACAAAATGTTCTGTTCATGATTTTGTTCAGTTTCCTATGGTGATTTTTGCGTTCCGAACGTGAATTTTACGTTTTTGCGTTTTAACGTGAACGTGAATTTTACGTTTTTGCGTTTTAACGTGAACGTGAATTTTACGTTTTAACTTGAATTTTACGTTTTTTTTGCGTTTTAACGTGAATTTATCGTTTTAACGTGAACGTGAATTTTACGTTTTTTGCGTTTTAACGTGAACGTTTTTTTACGTTTTAACGTGAATTTTACGTTGTTTGTTGCGTTTTAACGTGAACGTTTTTTTACGTTTTAACGTGAATTTAAGTTGTTTGCGTTTTAACGTGAATTTTACGTTTAAACGTGAATTTTACTTTTTTTTTGCGTTTTAACGTGAATTTTACGTTTTAACGTGAATTTTACGTTTTTGCGTTTTAACGTGAACGTGAATTTTACGTTTTAACGTGAATTTTACGTTTTTGCGCTTTAACGTGAACGTGAATTTTACGTTTTATGTGAAGGTGAATTTTACGTTTTTACGTTCTAACGTTTGCTAAGCATGGTCTAAAACCCCAAATAAGATCGGTATTTAGCATAGATCGGAACCCCGGTGATGCCGGTATTTAGCATAGATCAGAATCCTGGTGATGCCGGTGCACCGGTGGCCTAGAACCCTCTAGTTTATACTACTCACATTGGTTTTGAATGTCTGCACATTGTAATGAGTGGGAAATATTGAGTCAGGTAAAGTATTCCACATTCGCTTAGTTCGGCTAAAGAAAGAATCTCTGTACTTAACAGTACGTCCGAAATTGGGCTCAAGGGTAAACTGATGGGCATTCCTAGCAGTACGGGTATTACAACTGCCTATTTCGCTAGAGCATTGTTTAGAAAAATCAAGATAAAACAATGACAAGCATGAGACCTTGCATCGGTGTTTAAGAGAAGCAAATGTCTCGGAGAGAGAACGATCTCCTATCATTTTTAGAGCTCTTTTTTCAATTCTATCCAGAACACTCAAGTACGTTATTGGGGCTCCAGCCCAAATATGAGAGTTATACTCGAGTTTAGGACGAATAAAAGTTTTGTAAATTATAGCCAGATTAGAAGGGGTAAAAAACTTCTTGCATCGTCGGAGAAAACCTTAACACTTAGCAGCATTTTTTGGCGATGTCAAATATGTGATCACTCCACAACAAGTGGTTTGTGATGCATATACCTAGGACTGATAGTTGTTCAATCTCCTCTATGCAAGTACCACCCATGGATAGTGGCATTGGGGGAGGGTTACGCTTTTGTGACAGTAGACAGCATTGAGTTTTCGAAGCATTAAATTCTACACGGTTTTTGAATCCCCATTGAACAATGTTGTCAAGATCAGAATTTAATGAGCTTATCATACGCTGCCGTTGATAGTCCACATCCGAAGAACAATGATGAGAATCTAAAACCGAATATGAAAAGCAGAGGGTACTGTCATCAGCGAAACAATGTAGTGGGTTAGAAGTTTCAGACAAAAGATCATTTATGAATATAAGGAAGAGAGTCGGAGACAAAACGGAGCCCTGGGGCGCACCAGCGTTTATTTTGTGGATATCAGATTTGAACCCGTCCAATACTACTTGAATTGAACGGTCCGAAAGGTAATTTCTAACCCAACAAAGAAGAGATTCATCAATACCAAAAACACGCATTTTCGATAAGAGAGCTTGATGCCAAACTCTATCAAATGCCTTTGAAATATCGAGTGCAATAATCTTACTTTCTCCAAAACGATGTAAAAATGTGTTCCACTGTTCGGTGAGATAAACCATGAGATCACCATTGGACCGATTGCAACGAAAGCCATACTGCCGGTCATTAAGAAGCTTCCGTTCTTCAAGATATTTCTTAAGCTGAAAATTGATCAGCGTTTCCCTGACCTTGGAAAGAAGGGACGTAAGTGCAATTGGACGATAGTTAGAGGGGAGGAGAATTCGCTTTTTTAAGGGACAGGTTGGACAAATGCAGTTTTCCATCCACTCGGAAAGATACCAGTAGAATAGCACAGATGGAAAAGCTTACGCAGTGGTTTTGCCAGCGTTGAAGAACACCTCTTCAGAACAATAGCGGGGATACTATCCGGGCCAGCGGATTTGTGAATGTCAAGATCTTTTAGTAATCTAGCAACTGTACGAGTGCGAAAGAAGATTTGTCCCATAGAAACTTTTACGCTTTCAAGTACTGGAGGAGTCATGTCACTCATTGGCAGCATCGAATTAACAGCAAACTGTGCTGCAAGCAAATTGGCTTTATCAATCGAGCTTACAAAAGGAGTGTCAATGGAAACGAGAATGACCAGAAATTTGTACTACCTTTGGGACTTTGTAGTATTTTTTGCCGTAATTTCTGGTCATGCAAAAATGTAATGCGTCAAATATTTTCGTTACAAGTATTTCTAGCTTGTTTGAACTTATTCCGGTTTTCCTCAGTAGGGTTGGCTTTATAAATCCGGAAACTTACATCTTTGATCCTAATAACCTTTTTACAGCTCGAACTAAACCATGAGTTTTCTTTAGGTTTGATAGATTTTACCCTATTCGGGATAAAATTTCTCATTCCTAAAAGAATTAAGTTTGTAACCATATCTGCGCTGGAATCCACGTCAATATCGAGGAAGCATAGTGACCAGTTAAAGTTCCTAAAGAAGTCGTTGAGACCGTTCCAGTTGGCTTTCTCATATTGCCATACGGTTCCGTAGGGTTTTCCTCTTTAACTGGGGTTTTTTGGCATGAGAAATTAGTAGATATGACAAAATGGTCTGATGTGACTAGAGGTGATAATACACTAACCGCATATTTATTAGGATCAGAGGTAGGAAACAAGTCTAGAGTGTTGGCGGACTGACCTGCAACGTCAGGAATCCGAGTTGGCTCTCCAACTAACTGAGTCAGGTGGTTTAACTCAGCAAAAATTTCGACATACCTTCCTTCGGATGTTTTCTGACCAGAATAGCGCAGCCACGTAGAATTGTGTACATTGAAATCGCCCGTAACAACGATATCACTGTGCGGAAAATGGGATAGAGTTGGACATCGCATCGAAATCGTTAGAAGTCGAATTGCTATCCAGACATGGGCTATGATAAATAAAACACGTGTGAATGATGCGCCTTTGGACGGTGAATTTAAACCACATATAATTAAAATTTTTGGTGGTGCACTGACCATATTGTGGTAGAAGTTGATAGGCAACATCATTCCTTACATATACGGCTAGACCATGGTGAGAAAAGAATAAAGGCACTAAGCAATAACCGTTAAGGTTAAACTCCGAGTGGTCAGTGGTTTCATCAACCTGAGTTTCGCTTAGTGCCAAAACAGCTGGCCTGTTCAAAACAGTATGAACGTATACAGCATGGACATTTTTCCTAAGCCCACGAATGTTGCTATACTGTACACAAAACTTACCAGCCATCACAATACACAAAAACACAAAAAAAAACCAAAACCAACACAGTTAACTATGTAGCAAATTTAATTTGGGCACTTAAACTTCTTAGTTGCAATTTACCATTAGTGTTATGCCTTAATGGTAAATAAGAACTGATCCACTCGGCGCTTCTGAACCTCAAAAAAGTTTAACCGCAATTTATCAAGTAATTATTTCACATAGCCTATTGCCGCACTGTATGTTATGTATATAACAAGCAGTACTTGCAGTGGCTATGCGAAACAAAAGTGAGCGAAGGTGGAACAGAGAGGGAGGGGAGCACAAGGAAGACTCGCTGTTTTGTTTTTTTTCTTTCTGTTATTTAAATGAATGTGCACTGCACTGCACTGACAAAGCTTGGCTATTTTATATGGGCTATTTTTTTTTTGCACACGCGGCGCGTTGGTTTCCTTGTTTTGTATTTATTAAAAGGGAGGTGAATATATATTTATTGATTTTTAGAATCTATTTTACAAAAACAACACAACAGAGGCAAATGTACTACGCTCCCACGCGTGCGCTCACGGCAGGACGTAGATCGGAGTTTGTTAAAATCTTACCATATTATCCACGTTAAATACATGACAGTAGTGTAAATTTAGGCCATTATCTTTGGTTATATATGCAAAGTGACGCATATCGTCTGCATCTTGACATGCACAGTTTATATTTCGAATTTCATGTTCACAAATTGTTTCCTTTTGTGAGTAGAAAGGGATATACAAAAAGAAATAACATTATTTGTTTGTTCTGGAAAAGGTTTTTAAAAAGTCGGTACTAACACTTTTAGCAATGTCAATAAATTCGACACCTCGATATGAAATAGATAGTTGAACTATCGATTGTTTTTCCTTTAAACGAGTCATCTGGCCCACACGCTTCAATTTTTGAATCGATTTGCGAGTTGTTTCCGTTCCTCTGAGTTCCTTTACAACAGTTGATCCAAGGTACTTAAAGAGAATTACATATAACATTGTTTAGGTAATTGTTTTAAATATAAAATGTAAATATTGGTTCTTACACAGACTTCGTACTTTAAGCTATTTGATATGAGAGAGCTCGTTAAATGCGGCCATTTTATTTGAAGATTATGAGGTAAACCAATAAGGAGTTCTGATGGAGCACGAATTTCTATACCTTTAGTAGGTGGCTTAGGTGCTGGTCTTTACAAAGTGAATCGGTATTAAAAAACAAGAAATAAAACCAAATGTTCTAAAAATATTACTATTTTTAAGTTAAAAAAAAAGTAATTTAAAATTCTATGAAAGTAATGTAAAGCACTTAAGCCAAACTTAGTAGGTATTTATTGTATTTGCATGTCAAAGTAAATAATATTCTTAGGAGCGGGTCGAAATGCTGTATGGTCAAAATTCTGTATGATACTCTATGTTAATATTTACTGTTTTTCAAAATACTGTATGATCAAAATACTGTAACTCAAAACTCTACCTCAAAATTCTGTAATTCAAAATGTTGTAAATAGGCTGAAAAATAATAACCGGGCACGAGTACGATAACTTTGGCGCCAAGATATAATAACGGTTTTTGGTAGAGCGGCTTAATACAAGCATTTTTTACTATGGGAGGGGGGGTCTATCTCCCCCCGTTCAGGCGGTAGGGGCAATTTAAAAAAATTATTATTTAAAATGTAAAAAAATAATTAAAAAATAACGGTGATACTTACAATTAAGTTTTATACATTTTTTTAAAGCCAACATTCTGTTTTATTAGCCAGTTTTCAATTCAAGTCAAAACTATGCGTAGTTTTTTTTTTTAATTTTAAACTCAAAATTTGAGTAAAAAAAGTTAAAAAAAAAAGGTTTAAAGTGTAATTTTTCAATACTTCAAGATTATCTACCATTGTTTTTATTTCAGAATTTATTGCTCTTATTTGTTTTTGATCAAAAACTGAAAACTAGATGATTTTATGTCTTTTAGTTTTTGAGAAAATTAAAAATAACCACAACTACTATTTTAATTTAATTCTTTTTTTTTTTTGCTTGAGTGGTCTTATTTTGATAGTTACAATGGTACGTGCGAGTTTGGGTGTATGCAACAGTAATGTGTGTGCGAATTTGGGTGTATGCAACAGTGTGATCTGTAAGAGGGGGCATGCTGCCCCCCTGCAACCCCCCTGCTTGGGAACACTATAGGATTTGGGGTGTGTGCAAGTTGGAGTGCGTGCAAGGGGGGGAGGGGGCACGGTTCGGTGGGTGCAAGATGGGGTGCATGCAAATTAAAAATAACCACACTACTACTATTTAAATTTAATTCTTTTTTTTTTTGCTTGAGTGGTCTTATTTTGATAGTAACAATGGTAGGTGCGAGTTTGGGTGTATGCAACAGTAATGTGTGTGCGAATTTGGGTGTATGCAACAGTGGGATCTTTAAGATCTAGGATCTATGCAACCCCCCTGCTTGGGCACACTATAGGATTTGGGGTGGGTGCAAGTTGGAGTGCGTGCAAGGGGGGGAGGGGGCACGGTTCGGTGGGTGCAAGATGGGGTGCATGCAAAGTTTCTTTTGCATTTAAATAAGCTAGATTTAAGAAAAATTAATTTACCCTAGGTATATCTTAATCCATATTCGATTATTACTATCAAAATAAGACTACGTTAATACTTAAGCAAGGAAAAAGTAATTTAATTAAAATATTTATTTTGGTAATTTTCAATTTTTTCAAGAACTAGAAGACATAAAGGCATCTAGTTTTCAGTTTTTGATCAAAAACAAATAAGAGCAATGAATTCTAAAAAAAAAAACAGTAGATAATTTGAAAGTTTTGAAAAGCTACACTTTAAACCTTTTTTTTTAATTTTTTTTGCATACATTTTTAGTTTAAAACAATTTTTTTCAAAAACTATGCATAGTTTTGACTTGATTTAAAAACAAGCTAATAGAAAAAAATGTTGGCTTTAAAAAAAGGTATAATACTTAATTGTAAGTATTACCGTTATTTTTTAATTATTTTTTTCCATTTAATGTACATATTTTTTTAAATTGCCCCTACCGCCTAAACGGGGGGAGATAGACCCCCCCTCCCATAGTAAAAAATGCTTGTTTTTAGCTGTTCTATACAAATCCTTCATTAAACTTTGTCGCCAAAGTTATCGTACTCTCCCCAATAACCGTTTTGGTAATGTATAAAAGTGCGTACAGAATTTTTAGTTACAGTATTTTGATCCTACAGTATTTTGTATACACAGTATTTTAAGAAACAGTATTTTAAATACAGTATTAAGATCAAGGCAGTATTTTGACCCCAACCCAATATTCTTATGTTAATTATCTGCTTAAACATTTTCTTTTTTTTAATTATTTACCGATTTTTCTTATTATGTCCTAAGGTTCCTTTAGGATTGTTTTCCTTGGCAGTGAGTGGCATATTGGCTGTACCATCAGATGCTAAGTACTTAACATCACCTGTTTGACGAATATGAGCAACAGAATGCAAAATACGTTTTCTGTGTCCGATTTTATTTATCTCCAATACAGTTTGCAGTTCAATTTCCCAAACACCGCAAACACTTTTCAAACTGTTGTACAAATGTTTTCTGTAGATACAAAAATGTTTGTACGACACAATTTTTGTTTCTAAATACGAAATTTAAAAAAAAATGTAAACAAATTTACTCACTTAAAGTGTTCGCTATACTCGTGGAGTTGAATGCTTTTAAGCCATTGATCCAAACTTGCATCGATTGGCAGCGGTGTAAAATGAACATGTGGTAGAGCTTTAATAAATGCAAGTAATTTTTTCGCATCTCCGCCGGAGATATTAAGAACAGATAAGTCTTTTTCATCAAAAATACCATTCTAAAATCAAATTTAGTATTATTTTAATTGAAACAATGAATTATGTAAATATTATGCAGAAAAGAAAACACTAAATTGCACCAGTACCAGTATTGCAGAACTTTTATTCAGTGTATGACTGTTATGTGCTGACACCAGTGATAGCTCTTTAAACTAATTACAAAAATGTTAACGGTAGAACATTGGGTCAAAAGTCCATATTTTAGTCAAACAAACAGTTAGTTTTAATTCTTTAATTAAGAAAAAAATTCACGACTGGATCGAACGAATTGGCTCGTTATCTATTTGTTTAGAAATAGTAACCATAATTTTGAACTTTTTAAAATACACAAGAAAAAAAAGTTTTCCTCAAAAACTTAAATGCCATTTTATTTCTTAAAAAAAGCTCAATTTTTAAAAAAATTTTGATCATCAAATATTATTCAAACTATATGAGAGCTTGTGCATTAAAAAAATTATTGAAATCGGTTTATGAATTCCTGAGAAAATTTAAAAACAAAATAACGGTTCTTTAGGGAAAACCCCTCTGGAGCAACACAAAAATGTATTGTTTCACTTTTTTATTGCAAGAAGCCAAGTTAAGAATTTTTTTTAAAGGAAATTTAAAAAAAGTATCGGTTCGTTTTTGAGAAAATTTAAATCTACGATTTTTGACAAAAAAAATTTTATTCCTTCAGTTATTTTTGATCTTAAAAAAAAATGAAAAAAATGTCTAACGTAAATCAGCTTAAAAACTTAATTTCCATATTTGAACTCAATCGGCCCAATGGTTTGGGCTGTATGTGCGAAGACAAACAGACGGACGAAAAAGGGGACCCACTTTTTTCAACTTCTCTACCATCGTTATGTCATGTTTGATTAAAATCTCGAGTTAGAATTGTTTAACGAATGCAACTTGTCATATATGTACATAGTTCCTATATGCCACAAGTAAAAAAAAATGTATGAATTCATAGTTAGAACTGTAAATAAAGTCGAAATTTTTCAAAACAGACACTAAAATTTTATACTTATAATTGCATAATCTAAACTATTTAAAATTTAAAAAATGATGTTCCCAAAACATAAAAAATTAAATTTTTTTGAGAAGTTATTAGCAGTTGAATTTTAAGGCTACCTTATTGTCCAACTCTCATTATTCAGACAATTGTTCTTTTTCAAAAAACAAAAATTATTTTTACAAAAACAATTTTTCTTAAAAAATGTATTTTACAAAAGATATCTTTTTCGCAAAAATTGGTTTTCGGCACGCCTACAAAGAAGTTTCAAGTTGCGAAAATTCCACTGTGGTTAATATCACATTGGAACTAAAAAACTAAAACAAGGATTTTTTTCTCCATCCAAAATAAATATGCTAGAACCATTTATTGATAACAAATTAAAACAAGAAATAATCTTTTGGCAAAAGTTATCCTCGCTTCTATGCTTCTAATATATTTTTCCATAAATTGAAAATTGGTGTGAATGATTCTGAGTTGTTAAAAATGAGTGTGTTTAGAATCTTTGAAGTTTTATGTGCGGTTGCACGGTAAAAGTGGAAGTAGCCACATGGATTTCAAAACACATTCTTCAATCCCTTGTTCAATGCTTTCTCAAAAGTTAAACAAAATTTCAAGTAATTGGCTTCAATATATCAAGCATAATGGTTAAAGCGTTGGACTGTATCGGTAGAGGTCAATCCCTGCCTGTACCACCTAAAGTTCTTGTTCACGGATACTGCCACTTGCGAGGAATTGACGAACCTTCAAGAGTAACTCTTGTCATGAAAAGTGCTTTCCAAAATAAGACGTTCAGATTCGGCATAAAAAATGTAGTTACCCTTCATCCCTGAAATGACTCACACACAGTAATCGTTGAGAGTTGTAAGTCAGGGCCTAGTGTCCTATAGTTCTCTACGGAATGTTGCACCACATAATTTATTTTTATATTTAAAA
Source organism: Eupeodes latifasciatus (assembly GCA_920104205.1). Classification (NCBI taxonomy): domain Eukaryota; kingdom Metazoa; phylum Arthropoda; class Insecta; order Diptera; family Syrphidae; genus Eupeodes; species Eupeodes latifasciatus. The sequence continues at coordinate 28,999,751 of OV049927.1, forward strand.
GCATGAGAAGCGGAAAGGATAAACTAAATACATTCTATATGTAGACTTATATTTGTTGTTTCACGCAAGCTAAACTATTCGAGGATTTAAACCTTCATATGTGATGTTTTTGGGATTTACTTGTAGCAAATATAAAAGTTTTAAAATAAGAATTAAATTTAATTTGTAGAATTATTTTTCGTATTTGTTTTTGTTTTATGTGATGTGATGTGAGGGTGATGGATTACCATAAATAATAATAATAAAATTAGTATTTTACATGGACTTTTACACAGCGCTATTTTTTTAATTGGCTACAATTGACTTTTCCTTTATAAATATTGATTAAAAATTCAAATTTAAGCATACAAGTTCAATGCCGAGTATAAACTAAAACTTAACTGGTGCCTTACACAATTACTTTTGAGTAGTAATGTTTTTCGAAGTTGACAAGAAAATAAAGTTTCTTTTTTTTTTATTGGTGCATGAAAATTAGTATCGAAGCAGAAAGCCCTGACTTTTGTCCCAGAAAATCAGTGGCCCTAAGCTGACTGGACTTCGGGACCACTTTCCATGCACCTACCGAAAAGTATTAATACGTCATAAACACTTGCTTCAAAAAGATAAATGACTCAAATTTTTTAAAGGATGTAATCTTTAATTTACCAAAAACTGTAGGTTATCATAGCCATTTATGTACAATGAACGTTCCAAATGCCTTAATCCATTTTGATCCAATAAGTTATCAAGTTTCCCATATTCTCCTCCACGATTTACATCATCATTATCTAGAAATGAACTTAGACCATTTAAAGTGTTATTGCCAAATGTTTCCATGATCTGAGACAGCTTGTCCCAAGCTTTATTTTCATTATATGAATTCAGAATCTTTGAGCTCTGGCCAGAGACTACAGGAAATTGATTTGTATCGAATGAAGAAGACTGTTTTTTAATAGGCAAATTGCTGATAGGAGGTGCCATCGCTGTTGCCAACATTGAACTCGAACCTTCGTTCTTCCACTCAGACTTCACAGCCGAATTAGAAAATAATTTTTGAGGGTTATTTTCACAAGAGGAAAATGGCTTGACCTTTCGAATATTATGAGATTCTTTCATTTTGATTCTTCGATCGGAGCCCAAACGTTTGTCTCTTTTCGTACGGACATTTCTATTATTGCCTTTGTCGTTTACAATTGTTACTGAGGCTTCATCTGAAGATTCTGAATGGGAATCGGTTGTGGATGATGCTGTATGTTTATAAGTATCTTCAGTGTCTCGTCGGGGCTTCATAGCTGACGATTTATGAAATTCCTTGGATATGTTATAACTTTTGGGAATATTGTTTGAACATGCATTGCTTAGGTTCATTGTTGAACCCTTGAAGAGACCTTAAAAACAGAAAACAAAAACCAAAAACCAAGTGTTTGTCAGGCTTCAAAAGTCAGCTGATTTTGATCTTAAGTTTGACTTTTGAAATACTAAATGTCGGGAACTAATCTGATCTATTGATAAAATAACTTGTATTATATTGTACTTACCTGCAAAAGGCTCATCGCCCACATATTCTTCAACACAATCTGTAGAAAGACTACGGTCGGATGGAGATACGCCAGAGCTAATTGAGTCATTAGAATTACACAACGACAACGAATTGTTATCTTGTGGTGAGATTCCAGAATCGTCCAAAATATTTTGTTGTGCGTAATCAGACGGACATTTATGATCCTAAAATAAAAAATAATGAAACCTCTTTGATAAGAATTATTTTTTTACTTTAGTATGACTTCTTTATATATAATATAATGAAACTCCAGGAACTTTCAGATCCAAAACTTTACGAAGCAAAAATCAAACTATTGCAATTTTAAATTAAAAAAAATAACTTACTTTGTTTAACGGTGTTGTTTCATTGTTAATCGGATTTGGCGTTTTGTGGCTTCCAGGGAGGTGTTTACTATTGTTACCTATTGCTAAACTGAACTGACCTTTCGAAAAGCTTTAAATATATAAAAAAAAAAGTTATTCAGATTTTGAGCATAAAGTTTTATCGCTAAGGTATTTATTTCATTGAAAATTACACTTACTATTGCTCCCTATTCCGTTTAAGTTTTCTATTTGGATTATATGATTTAAGGGTAGTATTTCCATACGAAGGATAGGAATTTTTAAGTTTTCTTGGAGCTCTGGAATTGAAGTCTGATGTAGAATCACCGTTTCCGGTATATGACGGATACCACGAATTATTTGTTCCGCTTGTTGTACTATTTGTTTTTATTATATTTTCATCTGAAAAAAAAAACAATTTGGTTTATTGTTAGTTTTTTTTATATTTATACGATCATACTGCTACTATATATTCCAGATCCTGAACTAGCTGTACAAACGTCATATTCATATGAACCTCGATTATGTAATAAGTTTTCAATGGATGCCGAGGGCGCCGCTTGTACTTCGGTTTCAGCAATATTACCCCGAAAATCCTTATTATGTCTAATCAGTTCGTTATTTTGAAAGAAATTCTGTAAGTGCGTTGGAGATATGGAAAGATTACGGCGGGGAGGTTTTTTAGGTGCAGCCTTTTGTAATTTTATAGGTTCCATTTTGACATAGAAATCCGTTAATTCACTATTTGAAGTAGTTTTTGCTTGTTGAGATAAATTCAAATGTTTGCAGTTTTCTGTTAAAACAGATGAGTCAATCGAAACAGCGTTACTGCAAAATCAAAAATAGATTCGATCATTTTGAATATTTGTATTATTAAGACGAAAACAGATGTGTTTTATTTTAATTTCATTACATTTCGTTCTTAATTCTGTCACTGGGCGAGCCAGTTAGCTCGTTCGTGAATGGCCCAACCTTAGATTAGAATAAATGTATTTGTAAAACTTAATGACTATTCGATAAAAAGACAGGCTAATTACTAAATATTAAACTTAATTTAATATTTTAATAACTTTAATTATGTAAAATAAATACACTGAACAAAAAATGCACATACATATTTTGAGTTACTTTTTGTTCCCGTTTTCAAGGCAGTCATGAAGCAATATTATAGATTATTAGAACTGTTAGTGTTATTATTTGGTCTAACCATATTTATACTAAAATACAACCATTTAATTATTCAAAATGAAGAGTAAGTGTTTTGACTCGGTTTAACTAAATAAATAAATTAGGTGGTGCAAGAGCTCGTAGAGAACCAGGCCTATTGACTTACAACTCTCAACCATTGCTGTGTGCGAGCATTGGACATGAATTCATATACAAAGATGCGAATAATGTCGAAGTTAAAGGGGACCCGCAGTTTATATAGACTAAAAGGTCTCTTAAAAATGTAGGGCAACATCTAACTGGCGAAAAATCGAAGTATTGCACCTGAAGCGTATTTGACTGAGAGTCAAAAAATATGCATGCATCATCCATCAATAAAAATTGAAAGATGAGAAATTTTTAATGTCTTACTGATGACCTTATATAGGAAACCCTAAATTTACTTTATTTAGTTAAAGGTATTAAATAACCATGAGAATCGCCTTAAAAATCTACTATATAAAAATAAGTCGGGTTTTCCTTCCTGACGCTATAACTCCAGAACGCACGAACCGATTTCCACGGTTTTGCATTCGTTGGAAAGGTCTCGGTCTCCGTGAGGTTTATAGGACATTCAGGACAAAATTCAACAGAAAAGCGGTGAACTCCGTTTAGCTTCTGATTTGTGGAATTGAAATTTTTTAAACTTTTTGACGTTTCAAGGGCCCTATATTCTAAACCAAAGCTTACTTTTGGGAACCTTTTTTAGTCAACCATATCTCTAAAAACGTCAGAGATATCGACTTCAAATAACGTATGAAATCTACAATGAAGGAATGATTCTGATTGAGGATCAATGCTTGACTATTGCAAACAAGCTACTGATTGAAGTAGGAATGATTGCGCCAAATCGATCGATGCACGATGCATTGAACCAAGAATACAATGTTGATACATTGCAGGAATTCGTTCGAAATAATGTGCCGTTGCTGAATGAACAGCAAAAACAAGTACACAAAACATACTGGTGGTCTATTCTTCCTAGACGCACCTGGAGGAACAGGGAAAACATTTGTCAGTTCATTGATTTTGGCCACTATTCGATCAAGATGTGACATAGCTTTTTCGTTAGCATCATCTGGAATTGCGGCAACTCTTCTAGATGTCGGTCGTTGTGCACATTCTGCGCTTATGTTGCCACTTAATTTAAACACAATTGATACTCCAACATGCAATATTTCCCGATCCAGTGCAATGGGAAAATTGTTGATGCAATGCAAGCTCATTGTTTGGGATGAGTGCACTATGGCACATAAGAAATCACTTGAAGCACTTAACTTCACACTGAAGGATATTCGACGAAGTAACAACATCTTTGGCGGCTTGATGATATTGTTGGCAGGCGATTTCAGGCAGACGTTACCAGTAATTCCCCATGGAACGCCTGCAGATGAATTGAATGCTTGCCTGAAGTCATCACTTTTGTGGAATAACGTAAAAACATTATCGCTAACCACTAATATGAGAGTTCAACTTCAAAATGATTTTACCAACGACTTTTGCCGATTTGTAATCTCTCAATTAGATGTTATTGAAAATGTTTTCCGATACATTAGTGAGAATTATCAGAATTATGCTTGGTTTAGTCAACGAGCAATTCTCGCCGCAAAGAATAATGATGTACACGCACTGAATTTAACCATTCAATCAAAAATCGCTGGCGATTTGGTGACATACAAATCCGTTGATTCCATAACAAATCCCGATGATGTTGTAAATTATCCAACGGAAATTTTGAATTCTCTGGAGTTACCAGGATTTGTACCACATAACTTGAGACTCAAAGTTGGTTCAGTTATTATAATATTACGTAATTTTGCAACGGTACTCGACTTGCGGTGAAAAAACTTATGCCGAATTTGACTGAGGCAACCATTATTAACGGAAAGTACGTAGGTGAAAATCTATGTATTACTCGAATACCAATGATTCCGACTGATCTTCCGTTTGACTTCAAACGATTGCAATTTCCGGTTCGCCTTGCGTTCGCAATGACAATTAACAAGTCGCAAGGTCAATCGCTTAGTGTTTGCGGGATAAATTTAGAAAATCATTGTTTTTCACATGGCCAGCTATACGTTGCGTGTTCACGAGTTGGAAAACCATCCGCTTTGTTTGTGTTAACGTGGTTTACCAAAGAGCACTTCAATGAAACGGATAATTTGCAGACAAGTATAACGCTTCGATTCAGTATGTACTTTGGATTCACTTTCATTTTTTACTTAGAGAAGTTCAACTAAATTACACTTCATTTTTGTAATCGAAATGAATTCATTACTGTTGTGAAATGAAATAAAATTTTCCCTTTTCAAATATAAAACAAAAAATAATTGTTCTTCTTCTTTTAATCCCCAAACTAAATGTTACAAAAAACGAAGCCATCTGGTGGCGAAACGGAGTTCGCCGGGTTTGCTAGTGTACATATATATTTTGCTGTTGATTTCAGTAGTAATTTTGTTAATGATAAAAATCAGAACATTTGGAAAAAGTCGAAAAATTGGAGCGCCATCCATAAAAAGAAATAGATTTTTTGTTGGTATTTGACAGTCAGCTGATTTGTATTAAAATGGATTTACGAAATAATTTTCAATTTAAAATCCATTGTTTCCTTTTGAGAAAATACTTGAAATAAGAATTCATCTGATCAAAAATTAAAAAAGGAATATTTTGATGGATTTTTACACATGTATAACGTAATTTTTTACTATACACGAACGTCGAACATATACCGAACCTTAGTGCCACCAGTTTGTGTTCCAGAATAAAATTAGCAGTTTATTTATTAACTTTTAAAGAAATAATATAAAACACATCTGAGTATTGGAATATTAGACAAGAGAAATTATAATTTAGAACGCATACTTCAGAAATCTCGATTGATTCTCTTTGGGAATATCATCAGCTTCATCAGTTTCCTCTGATAAATACTTTTCATACGATTCTCCATCATTATCGTGCCTCTTAAAGCCTGTTAAAGTATGATAAACATATAAGATATACACCGTTTGACATTACTTTACTTACTGTTAATGACTGAAATAATGCTCTTAGTTACATGTGGAGGAAATTCTTGAAGGACATCCAAAGGTGTTCGATTCTCAGAATCCGTTGCATTTAAATCAGCACCAGCTTCTAACAAAGTTTTAACCACCAAATCCTTACCACATAATGCCGCTTCGTGCAATGCTGTTCCAGAGTGCGTAAGAAGATTGACATTAACACCAGCTGCAAGGAGAATCTCAACCACGTTATTGTGACCATTTCGACTGGCCAAATGTAAAGCTGAATGATTGACCACAATTGGAGTCCAAACGCCGCCGGCGTTGGAAGGCATAGATGATGAGGAATCCAATTCACCGCTATATGGTTGAAGGAGCTCCGGATGGGCTCGGATGAGCATTTGAACTGCTTGCAAACGACCGTATTGTGCAGCTAAATCTAAAGGTGTTTCATTTCGGCAATTTCTAACGTTCGGATCGGCACCGTGTGCCAAGAGTGTTGTTAGAGCCCCCGTATGACCATGTTGCGCTGCGCAGTGCAATGGTGTTTCGTTCTCTATGGTCTGGAAAAATACGAGTCCAAAATCTTGTATAGGTAATCTTTTCAAAATTGGATTTTCATTATTTGAAAAACTCGGCAACAAAACAATTTGAAAAGTCATAATTTGTATGGCTTTACTATTATCACACAATCATTTAAAAAATATAAAATTTACATCAAGCTATGTATGTACGAGTATGTCCATAGAGCATTGCTATTCTTTAAAGCAGTTCAATCTTACTTGCATATCAGGATTAGCTGGTTTGTAGGGATGTGTGAGGAGCATTTTAACAATTTCCTGATGACCTGCCCAAGCTGCCAAATGAAGTGGAGAAGACCCACGTGAATCAAGGAGATTCGGTGAGGCATCATGGAATAACAGCAAACGAACAATATCGCTAAAGTTTCAAAATATATAATAGATTTTTTTTAAAAAACATTATTAATGCGAAGAATCTTACGTGTGTCCATTTAAAGCAGAATAATGCAATGCAGAATAACCAACACTATCTTGAACGTTTATACCAGGTCCTCGTCGTAAACTAAAAAAAAAAGGAAACGAAATGCATTTGAGAATATAAAGAAAAAAAGGAAAAAAGGAAAAAACAGCATATAAAATATGGTGGATCCTAAAAAGACCCCGATTCCGAAGCTTTTGTCCAAACGGTAATGGTGTTTTTTTTTATTATTTCATTTTATATGATATTAAATTACAATAACATGTTACCACTGTTAAATGCAACAATGAAATTTTTTTTTATTTTACTTAAAATGTAAATGTAATGTAAATTATGCATTCAATTAAATTAAGCCGAAGGTTGTATCTGTAGACCAAATGCGAATTAATGCTAAAATAATAAATGCAGACAATTCGTAATAACTCTCGAGGGGCCAAAAGACGAACAAAATGGATAGGGTTGGGGATCCTATATCTCCCTGTTAGGTAGGAGGGGTAATTTATCAGAAAATACAAAATCAAACATTGGAAGGCAGCACCAACACCTACATTATTATGATACAACTTTTCTGTGATCGAACACAAATTAAGCGATTTAAATTTTAAACGTACCATTGGATTTTAATACAAATTTTACTAAATTTCGAGTACAATATTTTCTACGAGTATAAGGTTACATTAGTTTAAAGCCAGTATCTAAAATTTAGGAAAAGATGTTTGAGTCGAAAATCAATTTTTATTAACTTTTAGTATTGTTTTTTTTTAGGTTTTTGTTTTTTGTAAAAAAAACTGTCAATTCAATTTTTCTTAAAATCTGACCACATATCAAAAATGTTATTCTTCGTTGCATAAACATATTTTGGAGATAAAATCATTTTTGTTCGTAAGAGTAGAGGTGACAATTATCAGTTTGGTATCACATCATAATTTATAATAAAACATTTAATTCAAGTCGCTCGCGTTATTGGTTCGTGGGATATTTTGGGTTAACCAAGAGTCTCTTCTGCATCTTTTAGCATTATTACTCGTATCTGTATAACAAAATTTATTTGAAGTCAATATCTCTTGTGGTTCTTGAGATATGGATCACGAAAAAAATCTTCCCAAACGTACGTACACACGTATGTACACCCAAACATCTCTCTTAAAATCTTTTATTTAGATTCTAGGGACCTTTTTTTTTCTTCTACTCTGAACGTTGAACTTGTCGAGTTGTAGAAGCTGAGTAAGGTCAATGATTCTCGAGAATTTTCTCCAGATGAGTCCTGAAACTAAAGGACGTTCTTATCCCTCTACCTTCCCAAAATCATCATCCACTCCCACATAAACAAGGCTAACCAGCCTACGTTTTATGTCACCAACTCCCATCCCACCTCCCACGTTGTAATGGCGAAAAAGCTAGACAGTGCTCCTATCTCCTACGCTCCTTCTCACTCTAGGTAAATTAGCTGAATTGCTGTTACCGAATCCCAATCTTTTCCTCACATATCAGAATGATGAATTAACATCGACTAATTCCTCACCCTATCTCTTCCTTCCTTACCACCTCTCATCTTTATTGGGCTGGATCCAAGGTGTTAAACGACCCGTGCCGATGATCAGCCTGGCTGGGGCCCAATTCAAAAATAGCCCAGTCTCTAACGGAGTATCCGGATACCTGGCGACCTCCGGATTAACTAGCCTTATCTGTACATGCGAATCTCTGTGCAGACGGACCTCTTTTCTTCGCAACTCGTGGGATTAAGATGAATAAAATAAAAACAAAAATGTAAAGGATGATGAGACCGGTATCTCTTCAGGACCGGGCGGCAGTTTGGCGTCAAAGCCTGTTGCCGTATCTCTTGCGGCCAACACAGAGAAGGGAGAAGTGGCTAACCATGGACCCTCCTCTGCAGTTGGTAGCAACGAGGATATGAAGGTAGCGATACCTAATTTCAGTAGTGGCAGGGTTGTGAAAAATGGCCCTACCACTACTAATGAGAGAAAGGGGAAACTCTCAAAAAGCCAATACAGACAAAGGCGGCAAGCGGCGAAAATCCTAAAGGTCTCTGGTGCATCATCGGGGGCTGAAAGGACACCGCAGCAAACCGCTAGCGTCGTGTGGGTAAAAAGCATACTTGCTACTACAAGGACCAGTAAGGACCCTACGTCTAAATGCGAAAGGTCTCTTGAGGGGGCCGTACCGACACCAAAACGGCCTCGGGTGCCCAACACCAGCACTCCCCTCAATCCCATCAAGAAAGCCAGTTTCAGTAACGTCGCGAAGGGCAAAGTCGAGGTTGCGGTCATTGACAGGAGCGATGATGATGGCACAACATCGGCTGATCGTTGGCAGTTGGTCAAGGTTAAGCTCTCGGGTGGCTTTTTAAGCATTTTGAGGGAGCTTCCATGACCACTTCCTTCCATAAGCGATGGGGGTTGGCATCAAGGCCATGTCAAACTCATGGTTTGTGGCGACCAGAGGTCTTGTGACTTATACAAGCTCGCTCTCAGCCGGTTAGGTGAAGTTTGGCCAGGTGCGAAGCTCGAGGTTGTCGCTAAGGAAGACATTCCTAGCAGACATAGAGCCCGCATTTGGATCCCAATCGAACCTGCTGGTATCGAGGACATTCTCGAGATGATCAAAGTTTGTAACCCGTCCCTTCCGACTCATAACTGGAAGATAGCCAAGCTAGAGGAGGTGAAGGATCTTTATAGGACTGCCATTTAGGTACTCAATAAGGAATCTTTGGCTCCTCTAGCCTTAAACGAGGGCTCGATAAAATATGGATTCGAAACCATTAAAATTCGAGTCTACAAAAAAGATGAGGTTAACGCGGAAAGCGGGCCTCCAAAAACAACCGAGGGTGAACTAGTGGTTGGTGGGCCTGGGACATCGTCTTCTCTCCTTACAGAGGGTGACAATGCACCCATGCCGTCTCCAATAGCGACTCCACCCTCTACAAAAGTCGTAGACAGTCCATCCTTAATGGAGACTGAGGACGACCTCAACATGATCCTTTTGATCGAGGACGAACTCTTGGGTTCATCCTCAGACTCAGAGGATCAGAACAAAACCGTGGTGGAGGTTGATCTGCCTAATTGTAGCCAAAATGCTGCAGTTAGTACAGATTAATCTCCAGCACTCCGTAAAGGCCTCGGCCTCACTTCTTCTCTGGCTGGCAAGAAACGGGGAAGATATTGTCCTGATCCAAGAGCCATGGATTATGAGATCCGTTGTTCGAGGACTCAGGACTCACGGGTACTACACACTGTGTGTGACAGATAAAGGTGAACCTAGATCTTGCATACTAGTGAAACGTAGCATTAATGTATTTTTACTCCACCATTTCAGTGACAAAGATACCACCGTAGCTAGGCTGGAAACAACCAAAGGAAGTTTTTGGCTAGTATCGGCGTATCTTGGCCATGACCACCTTTGCCCTCTCCCTGGAAAAACCCTGGAGAAAATCGTGGCTGAAGCGGAAAGGCAAAGGATCCGCCTAATTATTGGGAGCGATGTCAACGCTCATCATACGGTATAGGGAAGTACCAATATCAACGACAGAGGTGAGTCTCTTTTTGATTATATTCTTGGTACTAACCTCTAGGTAAGTAACGTTGGAAATGAACCAACCTTCATAACTAAGACTCGACAAGAAGTCTTAGACATAACTCTTGTCTCAGATACTATACACCATATGATCTTGGACTGGAAAGTATCCAAAGAATGTAGTGATCCACTACATGCGACCACTCTATTAGCCTTATTTAAATTTCCATTCCCAAGCCACCACACACGATCTTGTATAGTATCATTTTTCGTTGTCATTCGCGCAACCGATCCAAGACATTGTCACCCATAAATGTGTCATCTTCCGTAGCCCACTTAGTGAAACCTAACACCACAGCAATTAATTAATTGTCGCCAGTTTTGCTAAGTGCAGCAAAGTAAGAATGACCACTATGAGCAAGCATTGTTTCGAGTTCAAAGTACATATATAATCATATCACACTTCGGTAATTAGGCCGCTGCGCTGCCCGTGTGTATCTGGTACCTCTATGGATAAGTTGAATTTGCTTCATATTGGGCCAGTGTAAACAAAATATGATTCATCGAACTCTACATGCAATGGTTATTGGTATCAATGCGAGTTGACAAAATTGAAAATTATGATGATAAGGCATTTTTCATATGAGGTTGCGTAAAAATGCATTTCCATATGGAAAATGCTATATTATTAAGTGGTAATGGAAATTGAAACTAGTATAAATAGGCAAAGGATGAGGAGGAATAAACAGAATTTAGTTATCATTCAAACTTGAAGGTCGCAGCCAAGCATTGAGACAGCGGGCCTTTCAAGTAATAAATAAATAAAAAAAAAGCAAACAAATATTTCTTTTATTTCCTAAATTCTCCCCAACAAACTCTTCCCTGAATCGTCAGGAAGTACTGTTAACTTGGGTTAATACATGGAATACCTGGATTCCATACGCTATTTTTGTCTTTAACACGACTCCCCATAGCAGCACTGGCTATACACCTCATGAGTTATTGTACGGTTATCCAGCTAGGATTCCTACTATTCTTGGAAAAAATCCCCAAGTGACTTATAACTACGAAAATTATTCGAATGAACTAAAGTCTCGATTACAACACGGATACCATATTGCTAAGGAAACTTTAAAAGGTAATAAAGAAAAATCAAAAACATATTACGACAAACATTCAAAGCAAAAGACATTTAATGTAGGAAACAGAGTTCTAATAAAAAACCATGCTAGAAAGAACAAATTTTCCTCACTTTGGGAAGGTCCCCATGAGGTATGTAGAATAATTTCCGACGAAACGACTGAGATAAAAATACGAAATCGAAATAAGGTTATCCATAACAATGATCTCAAACTCTTTTCTGATTAAATAACTATCCCCTATCCCATAAGTACACAGTCACACAGATCCAAGCAAAACTCTCTGAGATAAATGGACAATTCTTTTTTTTTTTTTTTTAGAACATGAAGTTCACAATTCTCCTTCTTGGACTTCTGAGTACCGCATATGCAAACCTAATTATCACCCAAATCGAACAAAAGGCTGGTATTTACTTCGAGGTAATCGGACCCGTTGAATTATATACACATGAGTGGAAACTTGTTGTGTACTACAATTTGGAACATTTAACAAAAGCACTAGAGGAAGCAGCAAAAATAATCACCGAAATCAGTGGTATATGCGAACAGCTTAAAAATAAGGAACAGTTTCAAATAATATGTGTCGTAGCGTTATCCGAAATGAGTCACTTGATGACAGACATTCAGATAAAATACAGTCTTGTAAACCCACACTATAGAAAAAAAAGATCACTATTTAATGCCGTAGGGATTCTAAGCAAATCACTTTTCGGTACCTTAAACGAAGATGATGCAAATTTTTATACTGGAGAAATCAAGAAAATTAGGGAAAATGAAAACCATGTAATATCTCTCGTCAAAAAACAAACTCTCATACTCGAAACAACCAAAAATGTATTTAGTAAGTCAGAAGCGACTATTCAAAACCAAATGTTGATAATCAATTCAAAATTAGAAAATACAAAAAAAATGATAGATAGACTCATTAATACAACAAACATTGTTGCCTTCACTGAACTCGAATCCCTAACTTCCTTATTGACTCTCATTATTATAAGATATCTTAACACACTAGACGACATACTCGATTTAGTTACAGATGTAACTCATGGAAAACCTCACCCATCCATTATAACCCCCGAACAATTTAGAGACGTATTAGCAAAAATAAAGCAAGAACTTCCATTAAACACAAAATTACCCAATACCCCAATAGATAATAACATTATATCTTTTTATAAAATCTGTACTACCAAAGTAGCTATTCATGACGACAAAATAGTATACGAAATCAAAATACCCCTTCCATTTGTTGAAAAATACATCTTATACAAAAGTATTCCTTTGCCAACCATACATAAAAATAACTTCGTGTTCATACACCCAACCTCCCAATACATTTTTCTCGATTACAACAAAGAAAATTACTGTCAACTAAATACAGCGGAGTTATCTCTCTGCAAGTCCCAAAATGATAAATTCATATGTCCCCTTACACATCCATTATTGAGTACTAAATCAGGAAACCCACAATGTGAAATCGAATTACTAAACAGAATATCAGTTATTCCCAACTCATGCGAAATAAGACAATCCAACCATTCAACAGTATGGATCCAACTATCACAAAAGAATAAGTGGATTTTCTCAACTTTAAATAATTATTATATTGACGAAATATGTGACGACAACATAACCTCATATAATTTGTACGGCACAGCCACAATAGAAATTGTAGGGCATTGTTACCTTAAGAACAAAGACATGACAATACACACATTTAACGAAAATTCTACAACAATTAACAAATTTTACATTCCCCCGATAAACATTTCAAAACTGCTTATAAATAATACTTCAAGTTTCCCAAACTACCCCGACAATTTAGCCATTATTCGATTCTCTAGCCATGAAGACTTAAAATTAGTATCTGAACAAATAAGCGAGTTAAAAGCAGACGAAGCAAAACCATTGACTAATCTAAGTGAACATCACGTTCATCATTATATACTTATCTACACGGTTATAATTATAGTTTTAGTATTGAGTTGCTTCAGAAGATACCAAACTTACAAAGTGAAAAATGAACCAAAACCCATTGTTTCGGATATTAAATTAAAAAGAAATCAAATCAAAGAAAACGACAAAATACAAACTGAAATACAACTCCATGACAAAAGCTCCCAACAATCCTCATCTAAAGATACCATAGTAGAAACAGATTCAAAACCTGAACCCTCTCCAAAATTTGTCTTACGCCAATATCCAAAGTAACCAATAAACTATATTAAAATATATGATTGTTAAAATTGAAAAAAAAAAACACACACACATTAATAATAAAAAAAAAAAAAAAAAAAAACCCTTTTACAAAAATAATATAAAAACAAAAACAAAAAAAAAAATATATGTTTAAACTTTTAATAAAAACCTTATATTAATAAATTGTGCTTACAATCAAAAAAAAAAAAAAAAAATGCTATACTATAATTTATAAATAAAATCTTTTATAATAATCTATAAAAAAGAAAAAAAAAATGTTTAAATGTTTAATATAAAAATTTTTAAAAATAAATATTTTATAAGGTACTATATTTTCAAATTTAAAATGTCAAAAAAACAAATAATCAAAAAAAAAAAAAAAAAAAAAAAAAAAAGCTTACAAAAATTATAAAACAAACACTTCAATATTATTAATTCCTTATTTTATACTATTTTTATAAAATTTCTTAAAACTAGACAAATATTATTTTAATCATATCAAAATTATATCAAAAATGTAACCTTTTCATCCTTTCGCAACTTTACAGAAAATTAACCTCTTCAAGATATAATTTTCTTTCTTCAAGGGGAGCGGGATGTAGTGATCCACTACATGCGACCACTCTATTAGCCTTATTTAAATTTCCATTCCCAAGCCACCACACACGATCTTGTATAGTATCATTTTTCGTTGTCATTCGCGCAACCGATCCAAGACATTGTCACCCATAAATGTGTCATCTTCCGTAGCCCACTTAGTGAAACCTAACACCACAGCAATTAATTAATTGTCGCCAGTTTTGCTAAGTGCAGCAAAGTAAGAATGACCACTATGAGCAAGCATTGTTTCGAGTTCAAAGTACATATATAATCATATCACACTTCGGTAATTAGGCCGCTGCGCTGCCCGTGTGTATCTGGTACCTCTATGGATAAGTTGAATTTGCTTCATATTGGGCCAGTGTAAACAAAATATGATTCATCGAACTCTACATGCAATGGTTATTGGTATCAATGCGAGTTGACAAAATTGAAAATTATGATGATAAGGCATTTTTCATATGAGGTTGCGTAAAAATGCATTTCCATATGGAAAATGCTATATTATTAAGTGGTAATGGAAATTGAAACTAGTATAAATAGGCAAAGGATGAGGAGGAATAAACAGAATTTAGTTATCATTCAAACTTGAAGGTCGCAGCCAAGCATTGAGACAGCGGGCCTTTCAAGTAATAAATAAATAAAAAAAGAGCAAACAAATATTTCTTTTATTTCCTAAATTCTCCCCAACAAACTCTTCCCTGAATCGTCAGGAAGTACTGTTAACTTGGGTTAATACATGGTGGCAGCGGTGGGATTCTTTTAAAAAATCCCCTACCAAAAATACAAAAGGCCGTTCCTTTTGATGCGTATTGCTGGGGCTATACATCAGCAAAGCTAAAGTAGTATAAAATTTAATTGTGAAAAATCCTATGACCATAAGACCTGGCGAATTCCTTCAAGAGGACGCGGAGGCAAAATATAGGTAGTGAAAAGACCAGGTTGTAATCTGCAACTATAGGGCGTGAAGTCTGCCTGGCACAGTTTCAACATCAACAAAAGCAACAACAATAACAACATCGACAACAAAATCAACAACATTACCAAAATCAACAGCACCAGAAAATAAAATTAGCGTAAGAAATTTTAAACAATTATATTTACATATATTTTTTTTTGGTGAACCCCATTTTCTTTTTCCTTCCCCTCTTCAAAATATTTTTCCCTCAAAATTGTCAGGACACGACGAGACCGACAGCGTTTAGAATTTTTTTTAAATCTTCCTTTTAACGTAATAAACGTAATAGAATCTGAAACAATGGCGTTTCAGGTCAATATAAGCGATATTTTCAATATAGTGTCCATCTTCAATGGTAACCCCAGTGAATTGAATAAATTCATCGCATGCGGGAACATCTTGTTCTCATCATGTAAGAAAGAGGAACATACAACATTCCTCGAAATAGTAAAAACTAGGCTACAAGGTCCGGCCTTCGAACTAATACAGTTCAACTCTTTTACAAAGTGGGGTGACTTAGTTGCTAAACTAGAGGACGAGTATAAGGAAACCAAAACTCGTTCTGTAGCCCAGAATGAACTTTTGGTAGCTCAGCAAAATGCCAGAGAATCAGTTAAGGAGTTTGGAGACAAAATCTCAAAACTTTTAACCTCTCTTAACTCAGCAACATTCTCAGGTACTAGTGACGCATCCGTCAGGGCGTATCTGGTCGATGAGAACGAAAAACTGGCTATCCAGACATTTGAAGATGGTCTCTCGAATCAAAATTTACGTTTGATGGTTCAAGCTCGCGGGGAAACTAGTTTGAAAAGGATAATAACGTTCGCAGAAAACCATGCTGCAAGAATAGATAGGCAGATGCCTGCCTATAGGAATAAACCCCCTTTACAACAGAATTCACCCTCAAACTTTTCTTCCCGACCAACCTGTCAAATTTGCGGGATATTGGGACACTCTGCCCAAACCTGTTACCAAAACAAGACTCTACCCAAATTTACCCCAAAAACAGAAATTGTTAAATGCAATTATTGCAACAAAAACTATCATACGGAAAGCGAGTGTAGACTTCGAAAACTACACTCACAAACAAACCAAGTGAACCCGCATAACCCTTTTAAAACCGAAAGAAACAATGGTGACCAACGACAGGTGAACTTCCACCACGTAATGCCCGAAAGCCAATTTTCTTATAATACGGGAAACGAGAATTGTCGGGTCGAAGAGATCGGCTATCCTTCCCGACAACAAGTTCAGGCCGACATACACGAAACTCAAGAGTAACGGCAAGCATAATTATCGAATTGCTTCCTTACAATGACTTGACCATAATAAGAATTCCATTCACAGACGGTAAGAATAGAAGTCTTGTTATTGACACTGGTTCTGAAATAAGCATAATTAAAACACCTACGATCAAACCCATAAAAAACAATAAAAATAACATAACAATTTCAACCATGGGCGGTCATAAGGTAATGAGTACCAGTGTTGTGAATGAGACTCTATTGGTCGGCTGTGATGATGATAAAATTATAATTAACCACCCCTTTCACATTCTAGATGTAAGTACCGACATGAATTTTGACGGCATCATAGGAAACGATTTTCTAAAAAAATATTCATGCGTAGTTAACCATGATGAAAATTTTATGAAGATTTTTCCCTTCATTGGTGACCAATCTACCGCTACGATAAATAGTTTTGGGAAGGTACTGAGTACTATTCCTCATCATAAAGCTAATGTATCAAAAGCAAATATAGAAATACATTCGGTACCCAAATCTGTTATATTTAATGGAACTACAAATTTGAACAAAGATTACTCAACTCAAGCCAAAACTCACCTTCAAGAAGATTGCACAACTGAAGGGTCTAACCATACTGGCTCTAACTCCTCTCAATGTCATACAGACAATATTGTAGGAGGTACAGAAAAAGCATGGGAATCGTTGAATGATACCGCCTGCCTTCGGGCTTGCCTACGGGTCGGATCAGGAGATTCATCAAAACAAGACTATGACAAAGTTGTTAGCAAACCACTTCCTAAGGAAAAAGTTATAAATACAAAAATTAAAAATAAGCCTATGGTAACAGAAACCATAGCACAAACTTATATAAACCCAGCAGGTAGTAAGACTGAGATAATAGAAATCTCAGCAGAAAGTAAGACTGGGATAACAAAAAATAAATACATAACACTCGAACAACGTAGTCAGCAAATGATAGAAATTCCATTTAATTCCAATAAATCACGGGATATAGTAATTGAGAAAAAAGAAATAATCCCAGGGGTATATGTAGGTGAAACTATAGTTAAACCTGAAAAAAATAAAATAAAAGTATTATTTATGAACACTTTAGAAGAAAAAAAAAACATTAATCCGAATGACTTAAATTTAAAATGGGATACTTTAGACAATTATAATATTATTTCAGCTGATAGTCATAAAGATCGTTTACAGAAAAGGCTATCAGATTTACAAACAATTATAAAACTGGACCATTGCAATCAAGAGGAACAAAAATCAATATCGAACATCTGTAGAGAATTCAATGATTTGTTCTTCCTCAAAGGTGATCACCTTACCTACACCAATGCAATGGAACATAAAATAATAACTAACGACAGTAGGCCCCCATTATTCCTAAAACCATATAGACTTCCCGAAAGTCAGAAGCAAGAAATTCACAAGCAGGTAAACGAAATGCTTAATGATTCAATCATACAACCTAGCTTCAGTCCCTGGAACTCACCTCTCCTCTTAGTTCCGAAAAAATCTGGTTACGATGGCGAAAAAAAATGGAGAGTAGTCGTAGACTTCAGAAAACTAAATGAGCAAACACTCGGAGATGCATACCCATTGCCGAATATCACAGACATTTTCGACCAACTAGGTCAGGCAAAATATTTCAGTACACTTGATTTAGCTAAAGGGTTTCACCAAATATTGGTAGCCGACGCTGATAAAGAAAAAACCGCGTTCAGCACACCATTTGGTCACTACGAATATAACCGTATGCCATTTGGTTTGAAAAACGCCCCTGCTACGTTTCAACGCCTCATGAATAATGTTCTCATGGGACTGCAGGGTATTGAATGTTTTGTTTATGTAGATGACATCGTTATCTATGGGTATGATCTTGATAGCCACAACAGAAAGCTCGTTAACATTCTGAAACGTCTAAGAACGCATAATTTGAAACTCCAACCAGAGAAGTGTAACTTTCTTAAAAAAGAACTAATTTACTTGGGGCATATTATTTCAGAAGAAGGAATTAAGCCTGATCCCGAAAAAATCAAGGCAGTTAGAACATTCCCTGTGCCCAAAAAGCCAAAAGATGTAAAATCATTTTTAGGTTTCGTGGGATACTATCGAAAGTTCATTCCCGACTTTGCAAATTTATCCAAACCAATGACAAAACTTTTACGAAAAGACGCTATCTTTAAATGGGATGCCTTCTGCGACGAATCTTTCAGAAGTTTAAAACAAAAAATTATTGAACCTCCAATACTCTCTTATCCTGATTTTACGGCAGAATTCATTGTAACTACCGACGCTAGTGATGTAGCATTGGGTGCGGTTCTTTCTCAAGGACCGATTGGACAAGATAAACCAATTTCATTCATAAGTCGAACCCTCAATGATCAAGAAATAAAATACACAACGTCGGAAAAGGAGTTGTTAGCAATTGTTTATGCGCTAAAGCAGTTTCGACCATATATCTATGGACGAAAGTTCACTATTTACACAGACCATAACAATTTACTATGGTTAATTGGACAAAAGAATCCCACATCCAGATTGTTACGATGGCGCATCTTGATGGAAGAATACGACTTCAATATTATTCACAAACAAGGTAAATGTAATGTTATCGCAGACGCTCTCAGTAGGGTAAAAATTGACAATGACAGTAAGGTACTCGTGACAACCCGCAATCAAGCTAGAAATCAAGTAAGCCAAGTTAATATACAAGATGATGAGGTAGATAATATAGAAGTCTTGTCAACCTTCACTCTTCTAGAGGATAATGGATCAATTTTTGAAACCAAAACAACTAAAATTAAAGTTATAATAATACCAATAATAGAATCAATAGACGAAGAATTTTTACAAAATAAATGCCCAAATTTTATTAAACCAGATATAGGAGAATTTTCCACATTTCCACATAATAAAGAAACATTCTTTATAACCACTTTACCCATCCCAATCAGAACCGACAAAGATATTGAAATAATTAAAACATGTCTCACTTCGATTAGCGATCTTAATACTGATGAACAGTCTATCGGATTTGCGTTACCCCAAATGGACAATGAAGCCAAGATAAAATTAAAAACAATTTTAACAAATACTTTTCAAAATCAAAACAAGGTCGTTTACGTTTTTACCAATAAAAAGATATTTTTAGATAATATCGAGTCTATAAAAACTGTACTTTATGAATTCCATGACTCCCCCCTCGGAGGCCACCAAGGCATAACGAGGACTTTAAAGAAAATCAAGAAACAATATTTCTGGCCAACAATGAACAATGATATAAAAAACTATATACTCCAATGCAAATCCTGTCAGACAAACAAGTTAATACAGAATCCCCGAATTCCCATGAAGATCACCACAACAAGCTCAACTCCGTTCGAAAGAATAGCTTTAGATATTGTAGGACCACTTCCCATTAGTTATGAAAACCATAAATATCTCCTTACCTACCAAGATGACCTGACCAAATATACTGAGGCTATACCTCTGGAAAATGCAGAAGCCTCTACAGTAGCTAGGGAGTTTGTCGAAAAAATCTTATGTCGCTTTGGATTTCCTGAGGCACTCCTTACGGATCAGGGGACGAACTTTCTTAGCCAATTGTTCAAGGAAGTTTGCAAACTTCTTAAAATAAAAAAAATTCAAACTACCGCGTACCACCCTCAAACTAATGGAGCTCTTGAACGTAGTCACCGCACATTAGTAGAATACCTAAGGCATTACGTTAATGGTGATCCTCTTTCATGGAATACCTGGATTCCATACGCTATTTTTGTCTTTAACACGACTCCCCATAGCAGCACTGGCTATACACCTCATGAGTTATTGTACGGTTATCCAGCTAGGATTCCTACTATTCTTGGAAAAAATCCCCAAGTGACTTATAACTACGAAAATTATTCGAATGAACTAAAGTCTCGATTACAACACGGATACCATATTGCTAAGGAAACTTTAAAAGGTAATAAAGAAAAATCAAAAACATATTACGACAAACATTCAAAGCAAAAGACATTTAATGTAGGAAACAGAGTTCTAATAAAAAACCATGCTAGAAAGAACAAATTTTCCTCACTTTGGGAAGGTCCCCATGAGGTATGTAGAATAATTTCCGACGAAACGACTGAGATAAAAATACGAAATCGAAATAAGGTTATCCATAACAATGATCTCAAACTCTTTTCTGATTAAATAACTATCCCCTATCCCATAAGTACACAGTCACACAGATCCAAGCAAAACTCTCTGAGATAAATGGACAATTCTTTTTTTTTTTTTTAGAACATGAAGTTCACAATTCTCCTTCTTGGACTTCTGAGTACCGCATATGCAAACCTAATTATCACCCAAATCGAACAAAAGGCTGGTATTTACTTCGAGGTAATCGGACCCGTTGAATTATATACACATGAGTGGAAACTTGTTGTGTACTACAATTTGGAACATTTAACAAAAGCACTAGAGGAAGCAGCAAAAATAATCACCGAAATCAGTGGTATATGCGAACAGCTTAAAAATAAGGAACAGTTTCAAATAATATGTGTCGTAGCGTTATCCGAAATGAGTCACTTGATGACAGACATTCAGATAAAATACAGTCTTGTAAACCCACACTATAGAAAAAAAAGATCACTATTTAATGCCGTAGGGATTCTAAGCAAATCACTTTTCGGTACCTTAAACGAAGATGATGCAAATTTTTATACTGGAGAAATCAAGAAAATTAGGGAAAATGAAAACCATGTAATATCTCTCGTCAAAAAACAAACTCTCATACTCGAAACAACCAAAAATGTATTTAGTAAGTCAGAAGCGACTATTCAAAACCAAATGTTGATAATCAATTCAAAATTAGAAAATACAAAAAAAATGATAGATAGACTCATTAATACAACAAACATTGTTGCCTTCACTGAACTCGAATCCCTAACTTCCTTATTGACTCTCATTATTATAAGATATCTTAACACACTAGACGACATACTCGATTTAGTTACAGATGTAACTCATGGAAAACCTCACCCATCCATTATAACCCCCGAACAATTTAGAGACGTATTAGCAAAAATAAAGCAAGAACTTCCATTAAACACAAAATTACCCAATACCCCAATAGATAATAACATTATATCTTTTTATAAAATCTGTACTACCAAAGTAGCTATTCATGACGACAAAATAGTATACGAAATCAAAATACCCCTTCCATTTGTTGAAAAATACATCTTATACAAAAGTATTCCTTTGCCAACCATACATAAAAATAACTTCGTGTTCATACACCCAACCTCCCAATACATTTTTCTCGATTACAACAAAGAAAATTACTGTCAACTAAATACAGCGGAGTTATCTCTCTGCAAGTCCCAAAATGATAAATTCATATGTCCCCTTACACATCCATTATTGAGTACTAAATCAGGAAACCCACAATGTGAAATCGAATTACTAAACAGAATATCAGTTATTCCCAACTCATGCGAAATAAGACAATCCAACCATTCAACAGTATGGATCCAACTATCACAAAAGAATAAGTGGATTTTCTCAACTTTAAATAATTATTATATTGACGAAATATGTGACGACAACATAACCTCATATAATTTGTACGGCACAGCCACAATAGAAATTGTAGGGCATTGTTACCTTAAGAACAAAGACATGACAATACACACATTTAACGAAAATTCTACAACAATTAACAAATTTTACATTCCCCCGATAAACATTTCAAAACTGCTTATAAATAATACTTCAAGTTTCCCAAACTACCCCGACAATTTAGCCATTATTCGATTCTCTAGCCATGAAGACTTAAAATTAGTATCTGAACAAATAAGCGAGTTAAAAGCAGACGAAGCAAAACCATTGACTAATCTAAGTGAACATCACGTTCATCATTATATACTTATCTACACGGTTATAATTATAGTTTTAGTATTGAGTTGCTTCAGAAGATACCAAACTTACAAAGTGAAAAATGAACCAAAACCCATTGTTTCGGATATTAAATTAAAAAGAAATCAAATCAAAGAAAACGACAAAATACAAACTGAAATACAACTCCATGACAAAAGCTCCCAACAATCCTCATCTAAAGATACCATAGTAGAAACAGATTCAAAACCTGAACCCTCTCCAAAATTTGTCTTACGCCAATATCCAAAGTAACCAATAAACTATATTAAAATATATGATTGTTAAAATTGAAAAAAAAAAACACACACACATTAATAATAAAAAAAAAAAAAAAAAAAACCCCTTTTACAAAAATAATATAAAAACAAAAACAAAAAAAAAAATATATGTTTAAACTTTTAATAAAAACCTTATATTAATAAATTGTGCTTACAATCAAAAAAAAAAAAAAAAAAATGCTATACTATAATTTATAAATAAAATCTTTTATAATAATCTATAAAAAAGAAAAAAAAAAAATGTTTAAATGTTTAATATAAAAATTTTTAAAAATAAATATTTTATAAGGTACTATATTTTCAAATTTAAAATGTCAAAAAAACAAATAATCAAAAAAAAAAAAAAAAAAAAAAAAAAAAAAAGCTTAAAAAAATTATAAAACAAACACTTCAATACTATTAATTCCTTATTTTATACTATTTTTATAAAATTTCTTAAAACTAGACAAATATTATTTTAATCATATCAAAATTATATCAAAAATGTAACCTTTTCATCCTTTCGCAACTTTACAGAAAATTAACCTCTTCAAGATATAATTTTCTTTCTTCAAGGGGAGCGGGATGTAGTGATCCACTACATGCGACCACTCTATTAGCCTTATTTAAATTTCCATTCCCAAGCCACCACACACGATCTTGTATAGTATCATTTTTCGTTGTCATTCGCGCAACCGATCCAAGACATTGTCACCCATAAATGTGTCATCTTCCGTAGCCCACTTAGTGAAACCTAACACCACAGCAATTAATTAATTGTCGCCAGTTTTGCTAAGTGCAGCAAAGTAAGAATGACCACTATGAGCAAGCATTGTTTCGAGTTCAAAGTACATATATAATCATATCACACTTCGGTAATTAGGCCGCTGCGCTGCCCGTGTGTATCTGGTACCTCTATGGATAAGTTGAATTTGCTTCATATTGGGCCAGTGTAAACAAAATATGATTCATCGAACTCTACATGCAATGGTTATTGGTATCAATGCGAGTTGACAAAATTGAAAATTATGATGATAAGGCATTTTTCATATGAGGTTGCGTAAAAATGCATTTCCATATGGAAAATGCTATATTATTAAGTGGTAATGGAAATTGAAACTAGTATAAATAGGCAAAGGATGAGGAGGAATAAACAGAATTTAGTTATCATTCAAACTTGAAGGTCGCAGCCAAGCATTGAGACAGCGGGCCTTTCAAGTAATAAATAAATAAAAAAAAAGCAAACAAATATTTCTTTTATTTCCTAAATTCTCCCCAACAAACTCTTCCCTGAATCGTCAGGAAGTACTGTTAACTTGGGTTAATACAAGAACACTCGTTCTCTGATCATAGATATATCCAGTTCAATATCAATGTGGTTGATAACCCGAGTCCAATGACTTTTCGAAATTATCGGAGAACTGATTGGGCTTCATACAGGAACTCATTACAGAGTTTACTAAAACCTGGACTATCTAGTCCTTCCTCTAACGCTAATGAACTTGATTGTCAATGATTCTTACAAAGAATCCCTAAGAATTTACAAGAAGGCACTAAGGAAATCTAAACGATCTTCTTGGCGATCCTTCTGTGGCACGATAGAAGAAACTTCTGAAGCCTCTAGGTTACGGAAATTATTTCAACTAATCAAGCGATGCCAAGCTGCTTGAAAAATGCAGACGGCTCCTGGACAAATTCAAGTAATGAATCGCTGAACTTACTACTGGATACTCATTTTTCTGGAAGTTCTCTTACCGAGACTTGCAACGGTTATATACGTTCAAGTCCCAATACAACATATCCACAAGGTCTGATCACAAGGCACAAGCTACAATGGGCTCTCAAAAGCTTCAAACCATTTAAATCTGCAGGACCAGATAGAATAATACCAGCCGAGCTACAAAAGACTTCTGACATAATTGCACCAATCCTTGAGGCAATTTTTACCAGCTGTCTTTACCTGGTCCATGTTCCCTCGGCATGGCGAGAAGTTAAAGTTGTTTTTATACCCAAGGCAGGTAAATGCTCGCAAGTCAATCCTAAAGATCTAAGACCTATAAGTCTATCATCATTCCTTCTTAAGACCTTGGAAAGATTGATTTATATCCATTTAAGGGCAAGTATTGATACAAGACTTCTGTCTTCGTCTCAACATGAATACTGTAAAGGTAAATCAGTGGAAACAGCGTTATACACCTTAGTACGCACCGTCGAATATTCCCTCCATCATAAAGAGTTCACTATGGTTGCTTTCCTTGACATCGAAGGTGCCTTTAACAACGTGGACACATCTGCAATCACATCTGCACTAACATCTCTAAATGTAGAGAGTTCGCTTCGGGAGTTAATTCATTTAATGCTTATTAGCAGAATAATTAACTCAAAACTGGGCAACTCTTCTGGCAGACGATTCGTTAGAAGAGGGACACCGCAAGGTGGTGTTCTATCCCCTCTCCTCTGGAACCTAGTGGTGAATGAAATCGTAACTAGTCTGGATGCGGAGGGCTTCAGAGAGATAGCCTATGCGGACGACGCGACGTTGCTATAGCAGTTTCAGGAAAGCATCTTAACACGTTAAAAGAACTCTTACAAAATGCCTTAGACAGGCTAATACTTTGGGCTGATCGGTGTGGACTGGGTGTT
Organism: Eupeodes latifasciatus; assembly: GCA_920104205.1. Classification (NCBI taxonomy): domain Eukaryota; kingdom Metazoa; phylum Arthropoda; class Insecta; order Diptera; family Syrphidae; genus Eupeodes; species Eupeodes latifasciatus. Next base: position 29,025,338 of record OV049927.1, read on the forward strand.
AACCCACACAAAACCGATTTGGTCTTATTTTCGAGGAGGTACAAAATTCCATTTGTCAACCCTCCCCATATTAAAGGAATCCAATTAAAATTCTCAGACGAGGCTAAATACCTGGGTCTTGTCTTAGATAAAAAACTAAATTGGAAACGCAACGTAGAGGAAAGAGTCAAAAAAGCTACTGTAGCTCTCTTTTCTTGCAAAAAAGCCATCGGTAATAAATGGGGCTTACAACCCAGAATCACGCATTAGTTATACACATCGGTAATCAGACCGATTTTAATGTACGGTGTGGCAGTATGGTGGACTGCTTTAGAAAAAGGTATAAACCGAGATAAATTAAATAAAGTCCAACGTTCAGCTTGCCTATGTATAAGCGGATCGCTTCGCACGACCCCATCTGCGGCACTCGACACCTTACTCTACCTAACACCTCTTGACATTTTTAGCAAACAAATAGCTGCAAGCTCTGCTATTCGCCTCAAAGCTTCGTCGCAGTGGACTAACAACAGCATTGGCCACTCCGTAATTCTTAGTTATTTAGAATCAATTCCAAAGCACACAGACTACACCATCCCCCAACTGCAATTCGACAGAAATTTCCAGATTTCTATACCTCCCAGATCTTTTTGGGAGGATAGGACATTCCTAGAAGATGACTCAATCCATTTCTATACAGATAGGTCAAAAACGAAAGAAGAGGTTGGTGGAGGTTTGTACTCTGAACGACTGAATTTAAGTCTCTCATTCCGCCTTCCCAATCATTGTAGCGTGTTCCAGGCGGAACTTTTGGCGATAAAAGGAGTCTTGTCCTGGCTTAAAGAAAACGTGATATCAACATCTGATATCCGTATCTTCTCAGATAGTCAGGCCGCTATCAAATCTCTGGATTCTATCTCTACAAACTCTATAACAGTCCATAATTGTCGATCATCTCTAATGGAGATGGCACAACAGTTTAATATTCACCTTTGCTGGGTGCCGGGCCATAGAGACATTCCAGGTAACTGTAAGGCAGATGAACTCGCCAGGAACGGTACAGTACAGCCCATACTACCACGTTTGGCACGTACTGGCATACCAATCGCTACTTGTAAAATGTTACTAATGCAAGACTCTGTGAGGAGGACAGGCACCAGGTGGAACAACATCACCACGTGTCAAGTCACAAAAAACATCTGGCTAACACTGGATTTAAAACGTTCAAGGTGCTTGCTCTCTCTAAGCAGATCGCATATAAGCTCAATAATAGGTGTCATAACCGGACACTGTCTAATAGGAAAGCACGCCACGAAATTAGGCGTATTCTCAAATGACTTTTGCAGAAGCTGCATGGACGAGGAAGGGGAAGAAACAGTTCTTCATCTTCTCTGCATATGCCCTGCTCTGGCTCGTAAACGTAAGAATTACCTAGGAGAATTCTTCTTTAACGATCTAAATCATATCGGCATAATCAGCCTCTCACGTTTCGTAAGAAACTCAAACTGGTTCCATTGAGCTTAGGAAGAAACCTCAAGATTCATGTGGTATCACAATGGGCCATTAAACTGGCCTAAGTGTGTCCGTTTCCATCTTGGACAGCCACTATAACATAACCTAACCTAACCTAGGGACCTTGAAACGTCGAGAAATGTCAAAAATTTCAATTCTTCAAATCGGGCCGATTACAATAACTTCCTATGGGAGTTAAAAATGTTGCTTTTATTCATAGCCTCAGAAAAAATAATTTTATATCTCAAAGTTACAGACAACAGACAAATTATTAATGCAAAACAAACGTGTTTGTCACTTTTTTGTGTTATTGTGTATTATATTTTTTCCAGCTATCAATGTCTTTTGTCAATTACTAATCAAAAAACAAAATGTAAAGTCTGAAAATATATTTTAGTTTTTGAGAAAATTGGAAATAATTACATCTACTATAGGTACTATTTTTCAGTCAAGTACTTATTGTCTTTTCTTTGGACAGAAAGAGACCTTTTAATCCGTTAGATCCAATTTTTGTTGAAGGTGTTTATGACGTTGATCAAGCTTCAAGTCTGAACGCAACATGGCAAAAAATCGACAAAAACGCGAAAATCGATAGTTTTCTTTTAGATATTGCCGATTTTAAACTTAATGGGCTAGTTTTTGCGATAGAAACGTCAAATTCCTTGGAAAACGACATTTACATTTTTTTGTGACAGCTTCTACTTGGGACTGTCAATCACCTTACACAGGTAAAATTGGTAAGTCAAAAGTTAGTAAATATAAATGGTCTAGATGAATAAAGGCTTGAATCCATTGAAAATTATGTCCCCAAAAATGAACACATAAGTTGACTTCCTTCTGCTTGTTGCCAACCATTTATTTCCTCTTTCCAAGTTCTTATCATACTTAAATAAAATGCACGACTGGGTCGTACGAACTTGTTCATGTATCCAAAAAGTCTATTTAAAAATATTTCCTGTATTTTAAGATTTTTAAATGAACCTTCATAAAAATTTTGTTTTCAAGCAATTAAACGCCATTTGATTTGTGAAAAAAAACCTTAATTTTTCAAAATTAATTTTGTATAAATAAAATGTTTCAATTTAAATTTAAAAATATTTTTGGTATGCAGTTATTTAGAGCTTATATGTTATAAATTTTAATTTCGTAAAAAAACGATAACCATTTTCAAGATATCGAACTTCGAAAGAAAAATATTTTTGTAAAAAACAAAAATAAAAACAATGACATAGTTGCCATAAAATAGTTATGTTATGTTTGATTAAAATCTAGAGATTAAATTTTTTTACGAATGCAAAACTTTCCATATAGTATCCTATAAGTCGCAAGTAAAAAAGAAACAATCCCACAGAATGAAACAAAAAACGTCAACCCTCTGAATCAGATTTAATACATTTTTACTTATGAACCAATTGTTATAAAAAAAACTTGTCCATTTTAAGTCAGGTAAAAAATTTAAATTTAATTTGTTGCAAGAATGGTGGCTTCTGGATTTCCGAAAAGTTATATCACAATAATGTTGACTTTGTGTTCCGATCTTTGGATTTGTATGTCAATTCACTTTTCTGATAAATTCACCCTTACGTCCTCCTCCTCCTCCCTTACGTATCTACTCACTCCAGAGTTATGACAAATTGTCTATATTTGTTATTAACTACCCAATGGAAGTTATTGCAATCGGTCCGATTTGTCGAATTTGTCGTATTAAAAATGTTGACATTTCTCTACGTTTCAAGGTCCCTAGAATGTAAATAAAAGATTTTAAGAAATGTGTCTATGCGTGAGTGTGTACGTACGTTCGGAAAGCTTTTTTAGCTATCCATATCTCAAGAACCAGTAGAGAGATATCGACTTCAAATAAATTTTGTTATGCAGATAATAATGCATTATAATTTTTTGAAAGAACTTTCAAAAAAAGATAAGTTAGTGTTTTTTTTTATCAATTTAAAAAAAGTGAAAATTTGTGTTAACCCCCAAATATCTCACGAACTAATAACGCTAGCGACTTGAATTCAATTTTATATTATCAAACTAATATAATTTTGAAAACAAATTAAATTAAAAAAGTTGAAAAAAATAGTTGTCACCTTGAACAAAAAAATATTTTATCTCCAAAATAATTTTATGCAACGCAGAGTACAATTTTGAGAAAAATCGAATTTACAGTTTTTTTTACAATAAATACAAATCTAAAAAAAAACAATACTAAAAAGTAGTCAAAATTGATTTTCGACTTAAATATCTTTTTAAAAACTAAAGAATTATCTTCAAACTATTTTCATCTTATAAAAGATGTTGTTTTTAACATTCAGTAAAATGTTGAGAACAATCGAATTGGCATTTTTTTACAAAATATAAAAGCCTAAACAAACAATACTTTGACTTGGTAAAAATTGATTTTCGACTCAAATATCGTTCCAAAAATAAAGATATTTTCTTTTCGACATTCAGTAAAATTTGTATACATAGAAATGCAACACTCAGTTTTTTTTCAAAAAAAAATTAAAATCAACAAAAAAAACAGTATACGCAAAATTGTTAAAAAATGATGTTCGATTCTCAATATCACGTGAATAAATGAAGGTACTGACTTCAAAATGATTTCATTATTTGTTAATTTCCTTAGCATAATCCAATCCGTATTTGTTTATACTTATAAGAAAAAAATATTTTCAAGAAATGCTATGGTAAAAATTGGTTTTCGACTAAAAATCTCGTTAACAAAAATAGATTTTGAAATCAAATTATTTTATCACATTCAAAATTTTGTTTGGTAATTTTTTAGAAAACATCAACTGTCAGCTTTTTTACAAACATGGAACCCTACAAAAACACAAAAAAACAAAAAACTGATAAAAAAAAAGATTAAATTACTTATCTTACCCGAAATATAGTTATGAACATTTTGTTAAAGTTTTAAGCAAGACAAATCGACAGACAGGATTTGAAGTTATCAGTGTTGGTCGCATCCCAGCCTCCTTTTTTTATTTTAGTATTATTATTTAAACTAATTTTGAAAAAACTGCATCCTAAAAACGGTTACATCTACAGACAAATCCTTGGGTTCAAATTTTAGTTAATATATTTGCCTTAAAATCGTAGAACATTGAAAATTGTATTTTTAAAAAATTATCCTTCAGTATGAAAAATACTATTAAGCCAAAAAAAGGCGCGAAATTTTCTAAATTTTTCTGATTTTTAGACATGTTGCGTTCTGTGCTCGAGGTCGGAAATTATGGATTATTAATAAGACCAACATCATAAACAAGTAACCAAAACATTAACGCATGGTCTTATACATATGTGTTTATAGTTCCTGGACTAATATACATATTATAAATAGATACTTTAAAAATATACTATAGTGCCATTTATGTATATATATCAAACACGCAGCATCGTGGTTTAAACAAAAAAAAACAGTCATTGTAATACAAACTAGACCAATCTCAGTTAATAAAACTTACAAATTCATCTCAAACAAAAGTATGGGTAAACTATTAGAGGCACTCATAGATACCATTTGTACCTTCAATACACGATACGATACGATTATATATTTTAACATATTGTGTGTCTGAAACATTTAAGTATTTCCATCTCAAGAAGAAAGTAAGAGCGACTTAATTCGTATATATAATATAACTTACCTTGCTAATGGACCTCCTCGCTTACTTTTTTGATTAAGTAATTTCTCAAATTGTACTATATTTCCATTTCTAGCGGCCTCTAAAAATTCTTGATCTTTTCCCATTTTCCCTTTTGTTTATGTATCTCTTTTATTTTGTTACAGCGCCAAAAGTCTACTATTATCACAACTAGGCATGTTATTTTAATATAAGTTCTAACTACCGCATTGCAACTCGTACATAGCTCTAACTTTTTTATTATAAATTATATTAATTCAAATATAATTTTAATCATTATAATCACTAGGTGACAAACAAATTATCACTTCTGTCCATGCACAATTGCACACACATCATCTCCACTTATAAATCTGTAGGTCTTTTATTGTTATCTTATTAGTTTCATAATTAATGTCATTGTTATTGTGGTGTTGAATAGTGTTGCATTTTATTTAAATTATGAATTTACTTGGGCACACATATTTTAGTTTAAAATTTACTTAACTAGATAGTTTAGCTCAATGATATTCAATTCACTCAATGCAAATAAAACAAAATTTGTAATTGTTAATATGTTAATCAATGAAGATGTCATCGCCCTTGTTATTTCTATAAAGTCAATTTCTGCCACAAGCTCCCGTAATGCATATTCCACTGAATACAGAATTTTTCTTCTTTATAATTTTGTCCACACCTTTTTTACTTCAGATACGCTTAACATAAATAACAATATCTACATTCTCGCACGTAAATCCATAGAGCACAGTTTTTTAACTATGTCTTATCCTTTTCCAGAAATTTTTAAACAAACACAACTAAATTAAAAGTTTTAAGTATATATCTTATTTAAACAGAAAAAAAGTTCAAAAAGAAACTATGCCTTAAATCCAATTATTTTTTAAATTAGGGAACCCGTGGAAACTTGTGATCAAATAATTTTCACAGAAACACCTTTCATAATTTAAGAAAAAAGTCAATTCCTTAAAAAACTAAATCACAAAATTCAAAAACATTTTAAAATAATTCACTATCACCATTGATTGAAAATATGAATGTACTTTTGCTAAATCCAATACATAACTGGGGGTGTGTTATAGTTATTTGGTCTACAAGTTGGTTGAAAATGGTGTCATAACATCCTTGTTTTTTCCAAGACTGGGGGTTATTCAGAATTTAATATATATAAATTGTTAGCATTGTCACATGCGCAAGGAGAGTTTTCCTCTATAGAAAAAGAGCTTTGGTCCTCCGTGTTGATTCAGTTTTTTTTGCAGAAAGAGAAAGTATCTTTAATGGATTGTAACATATGTAGATGTCAAAATGACAGTTCTTGTTATAAAATGAAGTGACGATGGCTGCGTTCAATCTCGTGTTGGATAGGGCATCTTGGATAGGTAGAGTTTTAGATGCCTTGGTGAACGAGTTGGATAGCTGTATTGAGATAGCTGTCAAAAAATAAAAACAACTTTCAGCTGTTCACAAAAAGCTTACTTGCTTACTTATCCGGATCACAATCCATGAAGGGTTTCAGCCTAAGATACTGCAGTCTTCCATTGTGAACGATCCCTCGCAGTCACTTGGTCCTTGTACCGAAGGTTCGGTCTTCCTTGTCGTCTTGAACCTGGGGGCTGGGATGAGAAGACTTTCTTGGCTGGAGCGTTGTCGTTCATTCGCTTGATGTGGCCGAGCCAATGTAGTCGTCTTTTCTTGGCCTTCTGGGCTACATCCACATCTTGGTACAGCTCATACAGTTCTCGGTTGTATCTTCTTCTCCATTCGCCATCGTCGCATACGGGACCAAAAATCCATCGAAGAATTTTTCTTTCGAAAGTGCCCAGTATCAATTCCCCTTTTTTACTTATCGTCCAGCACTCAGCGCCGTAGAGTAGGACTGGTAAAATCAAAGTTTTGTATAGCAGACACTTTGTCTTTCGAGTGAGGAGTTTTGAATCCAGTTGTTTGGCCAAACCGAAGCATCAGCGGTTCGCTTCGCTAGGGTAATTCTTCTTCGGATCTCCACTAAGGTGTCGTTCGTGGGATTGATGTTTGTTCCAAGGTAGGTGAACTCCTTAACTACCTCGAAATTGCTGCTACCAACAGTGACGTTTTGTCCTAGGCGGTGGACAGATGTTGCTTTGTTTGTTGATAACATGTACTTTGTTTTGTCCTCATTCACTTCAAGACCAACTAGTTTCGCCTGTTCTTCAATCGCTGTGAAGGCCTCAAGCACAGCTCTCTTGGATCGACCGATTATGTCTATGTTGTCCGCATAGCCTAGGAGCTGGGTGGATTTGTTGAAGATAGTGCCCTCCGCGCTCACACCTGCCTTACGCACTATCTGCTCCAGGACTATGTTGAAGAAGTCACATGACAACGCATCTCCTTGTCTAAACCCTGCGCAAGTTTGGAATAACTCGGATGAGCTGTTACCCATTTGCACACTGCACTGCGTATTGTTTAGCGTCATGCGGCACAGCTGGATCAGTTTGTTCGGGATCCCGAATTCAGGCATCGCCATCATAAGCTCTTGGCGGTGGATGCTATCATAAGCAGCTTTAAAGTCGATGAAAAGATGGTGGGTTTCGACTTGAAATTCGTTGGTCTTTTCCAGGATCTTCCTCAGTGTGAATATTTGGTCTATCGTTGTTCTGCCTGGCCTAAAGCCACACTGGTACGTGCCGATTATTGTGTTGCAGAAAGGTTTAAGACGGGCACACAGTATGTTGGATAGGATTTTGTATGCAACATTAAGCAGGGATATGCCACGGTAGTTTTTGCATAACATCGGATCGCCTTTTTTATAGATGGGGCATATGGAGCTTATCGACCAGTCAGTGGGCATGCATTCTTCCTTCCACACTTTGGCGATGACCTGGTGCATTCGGTTTATCAAAATACCCCCTCCATGTTTAAAGTGTTCCGCGGGTATGCCATCCGACCCAGCGGACTTGTTATTTTTTAGCTTTTGGATGGCTCTTTCTACCTCTTCTCTGCTGGGGGCTGGGACTGGGTCTTCATTGACTGGCCTTGCTTCTCTTTCGTCATTATCTTGCTCGACATTTTGCGCATTCAGCAGCTGTTGGAAGTGGTGCTTGAAAACATCTACAATTCCCTGTGCTTCGGTGACTAGGTTTCCTTCACTGTTTCGAAGAGCTTGTGTCCCGGTTCTGAAACCAGAGCTAATTGCTTCGACCTTTTAAAGAAACGTCGGGTGTTGTTCTTGGCCCGAGACTCCTCTAGATCTTTGAGCTGAGAAACTGCGGATGCTCTTTTCTTCCTTCGCAGGGTCTTTTTCTCATTTCTCCTTTTCGTGCGGTACTCTTCCCTTGCTGCTCTTGTTTTCCGTTGCAGCATCTGCACACGTGCATTTTCCGTCCCTCTTTTCAATATCACGCACTCATCATCATACCACGGGTTCTTTTTCGGGGGTGGCTGGTAACATATGGTGGTCTCGGCTACATTTTTTATTATTTCGCGATATTGGTTTCACAATGTGTTGACGTCTGTAGTATTTGGGAGGACGGCGGCGGGGAGTCGCTCGCTCAGGCGCTCACTGTAGTCTCTGGCATTCTCCAATGTGCTAAGGCAACCGATGTTGAACTTCTTTCTTTGGGCCGCACGTGTTTTTTTGTCGTTTGATATTCGAGCTCTAAACTTAGCCACTACCAGAAAGTGGTCAGAGTCGACATTTGCTCCTCGGAAAGTGCACACGTTCAGGGTGTTGGATGCGTGCCTTGCGCCGATTAGCACATGGTCGATTTGGTTGGTGGTTCGACCATCCGGAGATCGCCAGGTTGCTGTGTAGATCTTCCGTCTTGGAAACCTAGTGCTACTTATCATCGTATTACGAGCTGCAGCAAAGTCGATTAGTCGGAAGCCGTTATCTGTTGTTTCTTCGTGGAGGCTGTGCTTTCCAACTAATCCGCCAAATATGTCTTCCTTCCCGGTTTTTGCATTGAAGTCTCCGAGTACGATTTTGACGTCGTACTCCGGACAGGCTCCGTAGGCTCTATCCAGGAGGTCGTAGAAATCCTCCTTGCTAGACTCCTCAGCATCATCGGGATCGCAGTAATATCTGCCTTATACAGCGAGAGAACAGATTCAAGTTTCTGAGTTGCACCTGGAGTGTAGAGGGTTCTTACATTCCAGGTACAAACTCTCAATGCGTAGTCCGTTGTCGTTCCGGGTCTGGTTACCATAAGAGGGGGTTCATTATCCGAGGCTGGTATCTCTCTCATAACTTTCAAGTTTTTCACTGTGGAGGGGTTGTTAGCCCCTCGCACTAACCTCCAAATTTGTTGGGCCGTTGATATGGTGCTTTTTTCCCCGATTTGCACCCGCGCTTACAAGTTTCGCAAGTTATATCTAGAGATATAACTAGTATCCGGTGGTTACCACGAGGAGGTAAAGTAAGCACTTGGTGTGTAGGAAAAGTTACAGCATAAGCCCCCAGATCCTACAACACCCAACCAACAAAAAGCAGAGAAACATTTAAGCTTCGAAGTCAAAATTGTTGTAAAATAAAACATTTAATGGATAATTCAACTGATTCGCCGGACGATATGATGAATTGATAGGATTTAATAAATAAGAGATAACCTTAATCTGTAATCTGTAATATATGAGGTAAGACCTAGCAAATTGGTCATCTACAAAACGAGAACAAAATAAGTCAATTTTGAAGTTTAAAAAAATGGATCATAATTACCTTCTAAAATTCGGAGGCAATCAGCTTCTCATAATAATAGATTATGTAGGTACAGAACATCCTCAAATACAACTTCAACTAACATTTTGTATCTTTTTGTTTACCAACAAATACAAAAAGCTGAAATCAATTTTCAAGTTTCTTGAAATTCAACCATGTGTTGAATCAGCTGTTGTGTCAGATACCTACATACCCCAGAAATTCTTGGATGCCTTTGTGTTGATATATTTACACAACATCCCTGTTCAAAATATTGTAATTACCCCTTTAAACCTTGTTGACAATTTCATATGTCAATGTCATATTGACATCTATGTATATTAATTGAATTGTTACTTAAATAATTTCTTTCTTTTTCATTGTATAAGGTTGTCATCCATTTATTTCTTTAAGATCTCTTACAATTCTTAACACTTTGGATTCCTTTTTTGACATCTCAGCTGTGTTTGATCAGCTGTTGTTTTACACGTAAAACACTAACAAAAACGTATCCGGATACCCTATCTGTCTGAGATTGAACGCAGCCAATTATATAAGGGCTTTGATTTCAAATTCGAATCCTAAGCTTTCAATTCAATTTTTCTTGGATATCAATTAGTTGCAGTTTTTTCTACAACTAAATTGCAGGTTCCAAGGTGTCTAGAATCTAAATCGTAATTTCAAGCGTCCTTACGATTTGGATACCATTTTTAGTCGTCCATATCTCGAGAACCAGTACAGATATTGACTTCAAATAAATTTGTTTACAGATAATAACACAGAAAGATGCAAAAAATATTAAGTAGGTCTTGCAATTTAAAAAAAGTAAACATTTTGGTTTAACCCAAATATCTTAAGAACCAATAACGCTATCAACATCAATTAAACAAACAATCAATTAACGGTTTTTTTATAAATCAAAAAAACTGAAAAAAAAAATTGTCACCTCGGATATTTTACGAATAAAAAATCATATTACCTGTAGAATAATTGTATGCAACGACAAATAACGTTTTTGACATCTGGTACAATTTTTAGCAAAATCGAAGCAGGGATTTTTTACAAAAAAGAAAACTTCAAATAAAATAAAAACACTATTAAAAGTTGGTAAAAATATTTTTTGAGCCGAATATCTTAGCAAACTGAATAAATTATATTGTAAACACATAGGGGCATATTCATAAATGTTGACTAAACTCTTGCTAAGTTGTTACTAAGCAAGTCCAGAGTTTAGGCTATTTATAAATAAATTTAAACCTAAGTTTAGCGCTAAGCCTGTGGTTTAACTATAAACATAAGAAATGCTGTTTTTAAGTAATTATTATCACAGCCAAATGTCATATTTTATTTTTATTTGTAAATTGAAAAAGTAAATCGTATAAAATAAATTGTACGTCAACTTGCTTTCCAGAAAAATGTCGATTGATACCGCAATTGAAGACCAGTTTTCCTGCCGTTCGCCTTTTATATGTATTTTCCTTGTTGTTCATCTAAAATATTATAGAACGTTGTTTGTTGCTTTTTTTTATATTTTTAATTAATTAGTTTTGTTTTACTTACTTTTTTCGACATCCAATTTTAGGAATGACAGCACAAAATAAAAATATTGAAAATATAACAATATTTTTTTGCTTTGACCTGTCATTTGAAGTATAATTGTAGTAGAATACAACCTTAACCTGGGGTTTTACCATAGAGAAATATATCTACCAAGAGAACCGACTTATGGGGTTCGCTCTCTTTCGACCTACAAGCTCTACTGACCACATTTTGCCCATTAGCATAAGCATGTCTTAGTTCTCCCGTGCATTTCTTATGGGAAAATCCAGATTTTATGTAGTTGTTATGGGCTTTTGGGCTCAGTGTGCACAGTTAGGGGGAAAACAATGTGAGGTGAACTCAGCCGTTCAAAAAAGAGATCCGTTGAATTCAAAAATTGAAAAATTATTGCAATATTTTGAGAAAAATGAATTGTGCAACTTCTTTTCAGTGAAAACTGTGCTAAAAATAATATTTGCCGGCTTTTGGCATACAAATTCTGTGATTTTTATGAAAAGTTTCGCTAAAAACAAAAAAAAGCATGCAGAAATTATAGGCGCACCATAGAACTGCAGTGCGAACGTGGCCTAATTTGAGTTTAACCCAGTTTTGACAGATTAACAGCGAGGTGAGTATTTTGACAATTCTACGAAAATGTAAACAAAACAAAATCCATTCCCAGTAATGCAAAATAATGAAGGTAAAACAATTTAAATACAAAATATTAATTTATTTTAATAAAAATACATATATAATGATTTTGCACTTAATGTAATCCTCAGATAAAGAAGAAACCAAGGAGGATGTTTCAACAGAAAAAGTGGAATCCCCCGAGAAGGAAGCCACCAACGCCAACATATTTATTCTGGAGCGAAAAATTATCAGCCACGAAGAGGTACAAATTCAAGGTATGTAAGTGTGTTCGTCTAATTAATTTTAAACTCAAATTGTATGAATATTATTTTGTTTTTTTTAGTTAAAATTACACTTGTCAACAAGATTTAGTTCCTGGCAATAAATTCGCTGTATTCTGATGGGTTCTTATGTCCTCCGACTCGACTGTGGAAATGAGAAGATCCCATTACACCGAAGGGATCGATATTGCCGAAGACTGGAAAGCTTCACGATAAAATCGGTGTGACATGCTGTATTTGTCGAGAAGGATACACTTACACATGTCGAAAATGAGGCTATGAAGTTGAGGGATCGCTTTATTTGTTGACACTTTCCCTGGTTGGAAGTGAGTTTAAGTTAGAAAATTAATTTATAATACATATTGACATTTTTATATCGTTTCAAGTTGAAAATTCTTGGGCTCTCTTCATAAGAACGCAAAATATGAACAACTAACGTCTGTGCGTCTTGTCGGTATGATGCTTACAATTTTCGTACGAAAAGAGCTTCGTCCAAGTGTTGTCCGTTATAGCACCCAGAGTGTTGGCACAGGAATGATTTCTTTTGGAAATAAAGGAGGCGTTGCTGTTAGTGTGACATTTAACGATGCTACCTTATGTTTTGTTAATTCGCATATGCATTTCACAGCATGAGTGAGTATTGATTTTGAATATTCCTCTCACAATTAATTGGTATCGATACATTTTTGAATTAGTTTAAATATAAACTATCTTTTTTTATAGTCACATATTTTGGATTGGTGATTTAAACTATCGCATCAACGAAATCCCTGGCATACATCTTGACCGTTCGAACTATGAAAGTCTGCTTAAATTTGATCAACTCGTTATGGAAATGAGAAAGGAAAATATTTTTCGTGATTATACTGAAGGTCCTATTAAATTTAGCCCAACATATAAATACGATCCTGGCACGGATAATTTTGACTCCAGGTGAATTGTCAAAAAATTTCAAAATAACTTTCAAGGCTAATTAGTATTATTTTTTGTTTAGCGAAAAACTCCGAGCGCCTGCTTATTGTGATCGTGTTCTTTGGAGAGGTGATGGTATAACACAGTTATCATATAACAGTGGCATAGAAATAAGACAAAGTGATCATAAACCAGTATATGCTGAATTTACAACACCGGTAAGATAGTTTTTGGTTAGCCAAATACAAAAAAGGAAACATGATCGTTTTTTTTTTTTTTTGTGTGGTTTATTTTAGATAAAAACACAAGATTTCGATCTTTATAAACGTGTCTACGAGGAAACACTTAAAAGTGTTGACAAATGTGAAAACGATAATCGACCCCAAATTACAGTTGAAAGGACAGAAATCGATTTTGACGAAGTTACTTTCAACCAACTTGTGGTTAGGGATTTTACAGTTGCTAATAATTGTCATTTGCCTGTTGAGTTTTCTTTCGAACAAAAAGAGCGTAGAATTTGTGAGAAATGGTTGGATGTTAAACCGAAATCAGGACGACTACTTACAGGTATGATGATGATTTATGATCCTTATTATGAACGCTCCACTTAAAGCGAACATTTTTGTAATCACTCCTTCCGCAAATCCCATTTCAATGTTCACTTTAAAAAACACATTTTTTGGAAATAGAAATGTTGCTCTTTTTAAACGTTAAAGTTCTTAATCTTAATTTTACTACATTTTGGATTTCTTAAACGTTCGCTTTAAGTCGAATGTTCTATTCGCTATTTGTAATAAGGCCGTATTATATTTTTTGTGTCTTCAAAATTATTTTGATTTCTTTCGTTCAAGGTTCTAGTATGAGTATTCGAGTTAAATTTCAAGCAAATTCTGAAACAATAGCTGATTTTGTTCAGAAAATAAATTCCTCAAAGAAAAAATCTGTTTTCAATATATTGGTGCTTCAAGTTAAAGATGGACCGCATTCGTTTATATCGATTCTAGGACTTTATAGGCCAAGTTGTTTTGGTTTATTGGTGGAGACATTATGCCAAACAGAACGTCCAGTTTGCGAGTATGTTATTGAAGAATTAAATGAATTGGTGAGGATTTTTTTTTTCGTTTGCATTTTTAAGATATTCAATCATAATTTTTAAATATATATTTTTGGTTTATATTTTAAGGCAAATATCAAAGACAAGTTTCGAGTAAGTATGCCTAGGGAATTCTTTCTTCTTATCGATTAGCTTTATAAATCGGGAACGAAAACTGAGGGACTTTTCTCACTTAATCGAAATTATGCAAATAGTTAAAAAAATCAATCAGATTCGAGATTGGCTGGACAGTTGATCAAATGAAGACTTTCGTAAGTTTCCATTTTATTACATACTCTAAAATATGTTGTTTTGTTTGCTTTATAAAGCTAAATTAGTGTATTTGAATATATTCTGTCATGAGAAAAAGTTCCAATAGGAAAGACAAGAACTTTTCCTTCATTCACACTCTACTTTTTTCATAACTATTATTCTTTCTATAAACTCTCAAGAGATGCTATAACAGCCCTTGTGAAATGGCATAATCTGATCATTCTTAAAAGCCCTTAATTCAAAAGCTACAATTTTTTTTTTTAAATGTTCACTGAAATTTAACATCAGTAATGAAAAACTTTTATGTACAATTTCACAGATGATTCATTTATTTTTTAAAATTTATAAAATATTTTATAGCTGGAAATCCTCATACTGCTGCTGAAGCATTACTTATGCTATTAGAATTTCCGAAGGAACCACTATTAAAGCCGTGCGCTGAACAATTGTTAAAAACAACAACAATAGAAGAAGTTCTGAATCTCATAACACGCTTAAGTCCACCAAGGCGTAATATGTTCATCCATTTATGTCTCTTTCTAAGAGAAGGAATTGGAAATAAATTTTACAATGTTGACGAAATAGGTGAGGTTATTTTTCTGCTTTTTAAATGCAATTAATTTAATAAATTTTATTTTAAATTAGCTACATTATACGGAGATATACTATTGAGAAAGAAATCAGAACAAGTTAAGGGTATCCAAGATGGACTTTGTCGTTTGCTGATGTTAAGATTCTTACATTCGGATTTAGATATTTTCACACGAATAACGAATTCTATATTATCTGATCATCATCATCATGAGGATACATAAACAAAACAATAATAATTATATCATCTTATCATGTATATTTATTCAAATCACCATTAATTTTAAGCTAAAAGAAAGAGTAGATCATTGAATTGTTATAAATAATATACTGTCATTAAACATAAAATACATACACCCATTCACATTTCACTGCTAGATCGGATCGATCGTAACGTTTCGTGACTAGCTAGTGAATTATTGGGAGAATCAAAAATAAAAACGCTTACACCATGTTGATTTAAGTAAACAAATATTATTATTTTCTTTTTTTCTTCCATTTTTGGTTGGCAGCCATCGGAAAAACTTAAAGGATTTTGATTCAATGCAATGCAAACTTCAGCTTATATGGTGGTTGACTAAATTTTGTAGAGTCTACGTGTAGTGCATTTAAGTATACTTATAGACAGGGTGCGTTTAATTAAGTGTTTATTTATGTTTGTCCTTTACAATAATATTGTATTATTTTTTTATGATAAAGAATTATTTTTATCAATAAATACCCAAGTAACAGTTTGTGGTCAAAAGCCGGTTGAACAACCGGACGTCAACCGAGGTAAATAAACCTTCCCAGTTATAAATTGGTTTCAGGAACGTATAAATCACTTTACAGAAACGTTCCCGTGACTGTAAATGGTCAGGTAAAATTTAACCTCAGGCTTAAACAAGTTTATAATTAACGTTACAATGAAGTTAGTAAATAACTGTTTCTTGTTTGTTTAAACGTTATTTCGGCGTAAGTTTGCAACCGTTTAAAAATGGTTTTAAAAAAACCGGTATAATGTTGGGTTTTCGTTATTTCACAACCGTTACACAACCGTTTAAATAGGGTTTTTAAAAAACCCTACTTTGTTGAGTTACGGTCATTTTAAACGTTATTACGACGTATGTTTGCAACCTTTTCAAAATAGTTACGTTACGGTTAGTTTTAAACCGTATTTTGACGTCATTTTGAAACCGTTCAGAAATAGTCTCAAAAAAACCTATAAAACCGTTGGTTATTTTGAGACGTTATTTTAACGGCTTTTATAAACCGTTTCCATACAGTATTCAAAATACCTAGCCCAATGCCACCCACGTCCAAATTGAACGATAGTAGTTTTGACAATTGCTCTTTTCATATTTCCAGATGTGATAGAGAGAACAACTGCCAAAAGTACTACACGTTTCAATTAGACCTGGGTGATCTTGGGCCAAGTTTTCTGAACACTGAAAAGAAATGATTAAAAAAGCTATGAAAATAACATCTTAAAATTACCATCGTCCAGTAGCTCGAAATTCTTCCCATCTGAAAGTGAAGTCCTTCTCTTCTATAAATGATAAGAATAAATTTAAGTTTACATTAGTTTTAGTTTATTGAAAAAAAAAAAAAATTATAAATGTTATAGTGTCGGTTGTGGTGGAGTCACTGGGTGGTGATTAGATTTAGATTAAGGTGGGTGGTGTCGCTGAAGGTGGTGTCGCTGGTGGTGGTGTCGCTGAAGGTGGTGTCGCTTGTGGTGGTGTCGCTGAAGGTGGTGTCGCTTGTGGTGGTGTCGCTTGTGGTGGTGTCAGTGAAGGTGGTATCGTTGGTGTAGGTGTCGCTGAAGGTGGTGTCGCTTGTGGTGGTGTCGCTGAAGGTGGTATCGCTGGTGGTGGTATAGCTGAAGGTGGTGTCGCTTGTGGTGGTGTCGCTGGTGGTGGTGTCGCTGGTGGTGGTGTAGCTGACGGTGGCTTCGCAAAAGATTGGTTGCTGTTAAAAAGAAACAAAAAAAAATGAAGCAAATGTGTATTAGTTTGTATCTAAAAGTATATGAAGTAATTTTGACTAGGCTAAACTAAGTAATAGTAAATTAAATACTTACAGGACTGGTGTCGCTGGTGGTGGTGTCGCTGGTGGTGGTGTCGCTGAAGGTGGTATCGCTGGTGGTGGTGTCGCTGAAGGTGGTGTCGCTGAAGGTGGTGTCGCTTGTAGTGGTGTCGCTGAAGGTGGTGTCGCTTGTGGTGGTGTCGCTTGTGGTGGTGTCAGTGAAGGTGGTATCGCTGGTGGTGGTGTCGCTGAAGGTGGTGTCGCTTGTGGTGGTGTCGCTGAAGGTGGTATCGCTGGTGGTGGTATAGCTGAAGGTGGTGTCGCTTGTGGTGGTGTCGCAAAAGATTGGTTGCTGTTAAAAAGAAACAAAAAAAAATGAAGCAAATGTGTATTAGTTTGTATCTAAAAGTATATGAAGTAATTTTGACTAGGCTAAACTAAGTAATAGTAAATTAAATACTTACAGGACTGGTGTCGCTGGTGGTGGTGTCGCTGGTGGTGGTGTCGCTGAAGGTGGTATCGCTGGTGGTGGTGTCGCTGAAGGTGGTATCGCTGGTGGTGGTGTCGCTGAAGGTGGTGTCGCTTGTGGTGGTGTCGCTGAAGGTGGTGTCGCTTGTGGTGGTGTCGCTTGTGGTGGTGTCAGTGAAGGTGGTATCGCTGGTGGTGGTGTCGCTGAAGGTGGTGTCGCTTGTGGTGGTGTCGCTGAAGGTGGTATCGCTGGTGGTGGTATAGCTGAAGGTGGTGTCGCTTGTGGTGGTGTCGCTGGTGGTGGTGTCGCTGGTTTTAGTGTAGCTGACGGTGGCTTCGCAAAAGATTGGTTGCTGTTAAAAAGAAACAAAAAAAAATGAAGCAAATGTGTATTAGTTTGTATCTAAAAGTATATGAAGTAATTTTGACTAGGCTAAACTAAGTAATAGTAAATTAAATACTTACAGGACTGGTGTCGCTGGTGGTGGTGTCGCTGGTGGTGGTGTCGCTGAAGGTGGTGTCGCTTGTGGTGGTGTCACTGGTGGTGATTAGATTTAGATTAAGGTGGGTGGTGCCGCTGAAGGTGTTGGTGTCGCTGGTGGTGGTGTCGCTGGTGGTGGTGTCGCTGGTGGTGGTGTCACTGGTGGTGGTGTAGCTGACGGTGGCTTCGAAGAAGATTGGTTGCTGTTAAAAAGAAACAAAAAAAAATGAAGCAAATGTGTATTAGTTTGTATCTAAAAGTATATGAAGTAATTTTGACTAGGCTAAACTAAGTAATAGTAAATTAAATACTTACAGGACTGACTTTCCCGCTCTGAAAGGAGCGTGCTTCAAATAATTTTTTAAAAATGTCGTCCCCTCGACATCGGTGAAGCTGGGGTACCGCACCCTCAAAGCCTCCATAATGGCAGAAAATGTTGCCTGAAATTTGTTGAAGCTTTTTTTCGTTGAAGTGCCATGCCAGGAATAAAGGGAGAGCAGAATGTCAGAAAACATTGTCCTACAAACCGTTCTCATGGATTTCACTCCGTCCAACCCCCCTAATGTCGACAACTTTTGGATCTATAGTAAAAAAAGAAAAAACAGGATAATATTATGAAAGTTTATACTTGAAAGTCTTATTAATCGGCACTTTTTTGCTGGTACCGATTATTCTGTCAATATAATACAAAAAATAGTGGAAAATATGTTTTTATCTTACCAATTTTCTTTTATAGTGGATGTCCCTACTAATCTTGCTCTCCAGATCTTCCAACTGCTCCGGTGTATCAAGAATTGTGAATTCCTGGAGCACGTGTTCCGCCACAACTTCCCGGCCAACATTTTTACACATTTTCTTCACAAGGCAATTGAGGGAAACTTCAGTTGTTGCAGCAAACTTGTGAATCAGAGTCTTTAGGCCTTCGATCTCACTTGCCAGTTTGTTGTGGCTTTCTAGCACCTGCTCCAGCTTTACTTCAAACTCCTTCAGAGCATTTTATAGGTGGGAACTGAAAAGATTGAATATACACGAAAAATAAGTAATCTTATTTCATGATCAATTATTATTAATTTCAATATATAATAATCTATAATAATATCAGTAACATCCGATGAATGTGAATCTTCGACTTGTTGTAATGGCTTTTCACGATTTTTTCTTGCCTCTTCGCGTAATTTAACTAAAATGTTTTTAATTTTTTTTTATACGTAGTTCTACTACATAATTTATTTTTAATTATTGAATTCATAATGATTTGTTAAGAAACAGCGCACCAAAAATCTATCAGATACTCTTGCGAACACGAATACAGAAACGCTACTGAAGAATCTGGAATAAAATCCCGAAACGAAAAATGCATGCAATAAAGAAAATGGCGTTGTCTCTAGGTTTAATTACCGTCAAGAAGGAGTAATTTGTTGGTTATTATAACCAAAATACGCAGACGTGAAAAAAATCCATTATAAAATGTACAAAAAAAGTTGAGAAAACAACCAAACATATACACATGAGTTGTGGTTCGGTTAAAATATGTGCACTTTATGACTCAGAACCAGACTTGGTCAATTTTCAACCAATAAGTAACGAAATGCGTCTCAATTTTTTTGATAATACCAACAAAATGACACTAAACTACATAATTTATTTTTCATTATTGAATTCGATAAACGATTTTCTAGAAACGACACACTAAAAATATATCAGATAGCTACTTGGAAAAAGAAAACACTTACTGAGCAATCGGAATAAAATCCCGAAACGAAAAATGCATACAATAAAGAAAATGGCGTTGATGGCGTCTCTAGGTTTAATTACCGTCAAGAAGGAGTCATTTTTTGGTTATTATAACCAAAATACGCAGCCGTGAAAAAAATCCATTATAAAATGGTCAAAAAAAGTTGAGAAAACAACCAAACATATACACATGAGTTGTGGTTTGGTTAAAATATGTGCACTTTATGACTCAGAACCAGACTTGGTCAATTTTCAACCAATACGTAACGAAATGCGTCTCAATTTTTTTGATAATACCAACAAAATGACACTAAACTACATAATTTATTTTTTATTATTGAACTCATAAGCTACTTACATGAACAATATCTGGAATAAAATACACGTACGCACTTTAATTTATTGTTTATATTTCACAAATTCACTTTTCACAGAATAACACTGGAAGAAAACTGAACCGACGCGACGTCCGACTGGCACGACGCAAAACAATAAACTGATTAAACATGCGCATGACGAAATCAGTTTTGCATTGCAATGCGAGAGCGAGATGGGTATATCTGAAGGGTTGTTTACTTGTTTTCAGTTGAATAGTCGTTGCAAATGAAATGAAATATAGGGTGTCCCAATCAGAGTACACTTTTTAATTTGCAAATAAAACCAAGTATTTTATGACAGAGGTGTACGTTATATTTTTATTGTATTGTAAAGAAGACATGTTCCGATTAAGTATGTCTGCTATTACACGGTGACTCATGAGTCAGACTTTTTTTACTACGTTGGTGTAAAAGGAATACAAAATTCGAAAAGCTGAAAAGAAAAATAATTTGCCCGGTGAGTCGCTGGCAAATTTTCGTACGACTGGTAATTAATTTTGTTTTATTCTCATTTTATATTTTTTGATTCTGTTTTATTTAAATTCGTCTTGCTTTTAGTTCACCATGTCCTTGCTATTTGAAAAAGTGAGAAAGAATGTTTTTTATTTCATTTCAAGGAATGTGAATGAAAGAGTGTTCCCAAAATTTGAGTCCTGACTTAAAAGTCATAGTGTAATACAGTTCGACTCAGAGGATAAAATTTCAAAAGAAAATTCGAAGAAGAATCTTGAAACATGAGTCACCGTGTAATAGCAGTCTATATGGAATAAAACATCCAGCAAATGACCCCTCCGGCTCCGATGACAGGCCATTACTATTTTCATGAAATTTTCCATGACTTTTGCACAGAGATGTGGCTGTATCTCACCGACAACACGTTGGATTTTGCAATGAGTTTTTACCATTATAACGTGTTGTTCTTTCAAAAAGCGCTCCTTTTTTAGTATAATCGGAACAAACAGAGGTGACATCTGCCAAATTTCAGAGTTCCTACTTGCATGACAAAGAAATTATTTCAATTTTAAAAAGTGCGCTCTTATTGGGACACCCTATATTACCTGAGTTGTAAATTGCTTGAAATAAAACAAATTTATAACTGAGGTTTACTTGCGGTCGATTTCCAACTATAAATAATGTTTTGGGTTGAAAAAGCGTAATTTGATGACTTATTCCAAACGTGTGTCTGCATTTCGTTTAGTTTCAACCGATAATTAATACTGTGGGTTGAAAAAATAGTTATTTTAGGACTTATTTTAAACATGTGTGTGCTGTAGGTTGAAAAAGCGTAATCTTGAAACTTATTCCAAACGTGTGTCTGGATTTAGTTTACTTTCAACCGATAAATAATACCGGGGGTTGAAAAAATAGTTATTTTAGGACTTATTTTAAGCATGTGTGTGTTGCAGGTTGATAAAGCGCAATCTTGAAACTTATTCCAAACGTATGTCTGGATTTCGTTAATTTTTAACCTGTTCTGTGTTTGAAAGGAATAGTGGTAATTTTAAAATTGTGTCTGCATTTGGTAAATTTTTAACCAATACAAAACTTTGTATTTAAAAAAAATAGTAATTTAAGGACTTAATTCAGACTTGTGTCTACATTTGGTTGATTTTTAACCAATAAAAAATACTTGTGTTGAAAAATCGTAATTTAAGGACTTATTCAAAACGTGAATTTAGATTTGGTTGATCTTTAACCAATAAATAATACTCAGTGTTAAATTAAAGTATTTTGTTGACTTATTCAAAACTTTAATTTGGATTTGGTTGATATGCAACCAATAAACAACTGAAGACTAGTTTCGGTTAGTTCTCAACCAACATATGACAATGAGTGTTTAAAAAATATGTAATGAAAAACGTAATTCAAACTATTGAAATTAAGAATGAGTGGGAAAAGTACCTTAAATTGACCTAGGTTATATAATAGTTATTTTTAAACCATAAAAATGAAGGACGTTTTAGAAAATGGTCAACAAATATCGAACATTTGACCTCAAGGTTGTAAATGAGTTTTTTTGAACCGGAATTCAGAAAACAGTTCAAATTGAGAAAAAATCTTACTGCAAATCAACTTCAAAGTTAGAATGAGAGAACATTTTACCCCAAGTCAAACCTTAATTATAATTTGGCTTTATTTATACCGTTAATTAACCGACAGTTTTTAAGTAACTCAATTAACGCCCTGTTATGACCACAGTTAACTTAGGTTAATTTATGACCTCAGTCATTTTGCGACGGTGGTTAGATTTTGTTACTTGGGTACGTAGACTTCTTGGTTTGTTAATCATGATTATTTGTTTTTAAATTAATAAAAATATGTTTTTAAATTCTATTGGGTACTCAACCTTATAATATTACTGACATAATAATACATAAGACTTTTCAAGGCAAGCTTTTTTCAAAAAAAATTGTGATGATTTTCCAAAATATCCTTCTTCGTACTATTTCGTACTGTTTATTACGAATTTGTAGTCTTAGGTTAAAACATCAAGTGCTTGTAGTAAATTGAAAAAATACAAAAATAAATTTGAATAATCGTGTTTATCAGATTCAGCATATGTAGCTAAAATCAAAGTTCGGATTCTTAATCAGCATTAAAAATGAACTCTTAAACGAACTATTTAAAACCATAAAAGGATTACAATCAAGTTTTTCCAAACTGTAGGTATAGTCAAATGAAGACTCATGAGTCTGTTGACCACATGAAATCGCAAAAGAATACAAACGAACGTGATGAACCAAAACATAAGAAGAATAAGTAATAAAACAACATGCTTTATACAGCTTATCCTTTTTTTTTATTATTTTCCAAAAATTTAATATGAAGTTTGAATTCAATAATTTTAATTCAAGGAAATGCTTTGAAATTTAACCATGATCTCCTTTATTTTTAGGTTTAAATGTTCTTCAAATACAATGCAATTTATTCGTGAGTATTTATTGTATCTATTTGTTGTTGCGGCTCTTTAACAATATACATATATATATTTAAAAAAAAAAACAATTTAATCATACGGTGGTATATTTAACGAGCTGCAAACATTTTAATTTCTAATAGACCTTGATGTATATAACATTTGCTTACCAATTCAAAAAGAAGTATTACATTCTATTTATCCTGGGCATGTCAAAACACTTGATGCTGCAGTTCTTTCTTCAATAAACTAATGGAGCAATGCATTCTAATTTGCAACCCAACTTTCACTTGGATCTGGGTAAGAAGAATTTTGTTTTTTTTTTCTCAAACTTAATATGAATTTTTCATCTTATGGAAAATACTATTGCTGATTGAATTAATCATACGATGATCTTTTAAAGGAAAGGTTTTTTTATAAATCAAAAAAACTGAAAAAAAAAATTGTCACCTCGGATATTTTACGAATAAAAAATCATATTACCTGTAGAATAATTGTATGCAACGACAAATAACGTTTTTGACTTCTGGTACAATTTTTAGCAAAATCGAAGCAGGGGTTTTTTACAAAAAAGAAAACTTCAAATAAAATAAAAACACTATTAAAAGTTGGTAAAAATATTTTTTTAGCCGAGTATCTTAGCAAACTGAATAAATTATATTGTAAACACATAGGGGCATATTCATAAATGTTGACTAAAC
Source organism: Eupeodes latifasciatus (assembly GCA_920104205.1). Lineage (NCBI taxonomy): Eukaryota > Metazoa > Arthropoda > Insecta > Diptera > Syrphidae > Eupeodes > Eupeodes latifasciatus. The sequence goes on from OV049927.1 coordinate 29,049,149, forward strand.
TCTTGCTAAGTTGTTACTAAGCAAGTCCAGAGTTTAGGCTATTTATAAATAAATTTAAACCTAAGTTTAGCGCTAAGCCTGTGGTTTAACTATAAACATAAGAAATGCTGTTTTTAAGTAATTATTATCACAGCCAAATATCATATTTTATTTTTATTTGTAAATTGAAAAAGTAAATCTTATAAAATAAATTTTACGTCAACTTGCTTTCCAGAAAAATGTCGATTGATACCGCAATTGAAGACCAGTTTTCCTGCCGTTCGCCTTTTATATGTATTTTCCTTGTTGTTCATCTAAAATATTATAGAACGTTGTTTGTTGCTTTTTTTATATTTTTAATTAATTAGTTTTGTTTTACTTACTTTTTTCGACACCCAATTTTACGAATGACAGCACAAAATAAAAATATTGAAAGTATAACAATATTTTTTTGCTTTGACCTGTCATTTGAAGTATAAATGTATTAGAATACAACCTTAACCTGGGGTTTTACCATAGAGAAATATATCTACCAAGAGAACCGCTCTCTTTCGACCTACAAGCTCTACTGACCACATTTTGCCCATTAGCATAAGCATGTCTTAGTTGTCCCGTGCATTTCTTAAGGGAAAATCCAGATTTTATATAGTTGTTATGGGCTTTTGGGCTCAGTGTGCACAGTTAGGGGGAAAACAATGTGAGGTGAACTCAGCCGTTCAAAAAAGAGATCCGTTGAATTCAAAAATTGAAAAATTATTGCAATATTTTGAGAAAAATGAATTGTGCAACTTCTTTTCAGTGAAAACTGTGCTAAAAATAATATTTGCCGGCTTTTGGCATACAAATTCTGTGATTTTTATGAAAAGTTTCGCTAAAAACAAAAAAAAGCATGCAGAAATTATAGGCGCACCATAGAACTGCAGTGCGAACGTGGCCTAATTTGAGTTTAACCCAGTTTTGACAGATTAACAGCGAGGTGAGTATTTTGACAATTCTACGAAAATGTAAACAAAACAAAATCCATTCCCAGTAATGCAAAATAATGAAGGTAAAACAATTTAAATACAAAATATTAATTTATTTTAATAAAAATACATATATAATGATTTTGCACTTAATGTAATCCTCAGATAAAGAAGAAACCAAGGAGGATGTTTCAACAGAAAAAGTGGAATCCCCCGAGAAGGAAGCCACCAACGCCAACATATTTATTCTGGAGCGAAAAATTATCAGCCACGAAGAGGTACAAATTCAAGGTATGTAAGTGTGTTCGTCTAATTAATTTTAAACTCAAATTGTATGAATATTATTTTGTTTTTTTTAGTTAAAATTACACTTGTCAACAAGATTTAGTTCCTGGCAATAAATTCGCTGTATTCTGATGGGTTCTTATGTCCTCCGACTCGACTGTGGAAATGAGAAGATCCCATTACACCGAAGGGATCGATATTGCCGAAGACTGGAAAGCTTCACGATAAAATCGGTGTGACATGCTGTATTTGTCGAGAAGGATACACTTACACATGTCGAAAATGAGGCTATGAAGTTGAGGGATCGCTTTATTTGTTGTTACTTTCCCTGGTTGGAAGTGAGTTTAAGTTAGAAAATTAATTTATAATACATATTGACATTTTTATATCGTTTCAAGTTGAAAATTCTTGGGCTCTCTTCATAAGAACGCAAAATATGAACAACTAACGTCTGTGCGTCTTGTCGGTATGATGCTTACAATTTTCGTACGAAAAGAGCTTCGTCCAAGTGTTGTCCGTTATAGCACCCAGAGTGTTGGCACAGGAATGATTTCTTTTGGAAATAAAGGAGGCGTTGCTGTTAGTGTGACATTTAACGATGCTACCTTATGTTTTGTTAATTCGCATATGCATTTCACAGCATGAGTGAGTATTGATTTTGAATATTCCTCTCACAATTAATTGGTATCGATACATTTTTGAATTAGTTTAAATATAAACTATCTTTTTTTATAGTCACATATTTTGGATTGGTGATTTAAACTATCGCATCAATGAAATCCCTGGCATACATCTTGACCGTTCGAACTATGAAAGTCTGCTTAAATTTGATCAACTCGTTATGGAAATGAGAAAGGAAAATATTTTTCGTGATTATACTGAAGGTCCTATTAAATTTAGCCCAACATATAAATACGATCCTGGCACGGATAATTTTGACTCCAGGTGAATTGTCAAAAAATTTCAAAATAACTTTCAAGGCTAATTAGTATTATTTTTTGTTTAGCGAAAAACTCCGAGCGCCTGCTTATTGTGATCGTGTTCTTTGGAGAGGTGATGGTATAACACAGTTATCATATAACAGTGTCATAGAAATAAGACAAAGTGATCATAAACCAGTATATGCTGAATTTACAACACCGGTAAGATAGTTTTTGGTTAGCCAAATACAAAAAAGGAAACATGATCGTTTTTTTTTTTGTGTGGTTTATTTTAGATAAAAACACAAGATTTCGATCTTTATAAACGTGTCTACGAGGAAACACTTAAAAGCGTTGACAAATGTGAAAACGATAATCGACCCCAAATTACAGTTGAAAGGACAGAAATCGATTTTGACGAAGTTACTTTCAACCAACTTGTGGTTAGGGATTTTACAGTTGCTAATAATTGTCATTTGCCTGTTGAGTTTTCTTTCGAACAAAAAGAGCGTAGAATTTGTGAGAAATGGTTGGATGTTAAACCGAAATCAGGACGACTACTTACAGGTATGATGATGATTTATGATCCTTATTATGAACGCTCCACTTAAAGCGAACATTTTTGTAATCACTCCTTCCGCAAATCCCATTTCAATGTTCACTTTAAAAAACACATTTTTTGGAAATAGAAATGTTGCTCTTTTTAAACGTTAAAGTTCTTAATCTTAATTTTACTACATTTTGGATTTCTTAAACGTTCGCTTTAAGTCGAATGTTCTATTCGCTATTTGTAATAAGGCCGTATTATATTTTTTGTGTCTTCAAAATTATTTTGATTTCTTTCGTTCAAGGTTCTAGTATGAGTATTCGAGTTAAATTTCAAGCAAATTCTGAAACAATAGCTGATTTTGTTCAGAAAATAAATTCCTCAAAGAAAAAATCTGTTTTCGATATATTGGTGCTTCAAGTTAAAGATGGACCGCATTCGTTTATATCGATTCTAGGACTTTATAGGCCAAGTTGTTTTGGTTTATTGGTGGAGACATTATGCCAAACAGAACGTCCAGTTTGCGAGTATGTTATTGAAGAATTAAATGAATTGGTGAGGATTTTTTTTTTTCGTTTGCATTTTTAAGATATTCAATCATAATTTTTAAATATATATTTTTGGTTTATATTTTAAGGCAAATATCAAAGACAAGTTTCGAGTAAGTATGCCGAGGGAATTCTTTCTTCTTATCGATTAGCTTTATAAATCGGGAACGAAAACTGAGGGACTTTTCTCACTTAATCGAAATTATGCAAATAGTTAAAAAAATCAATCAGATTCGAGATTGGCTGGACCGTTGATCAAATGAAGACTTTCGTAAGTTTCCATTTTATTACATACTCTAAAATATGTTGTTTTGTTTGCTTTATAAAGCTAAATTAGTGTATTTGAATATATTCTGTCATGAGAAAAAGTTCCAATAGGAAAGACAAGAACTTTTCCTTCATTCACACTCTACTTTTTTCATAACTATTATTCTTTCTATAAACTCTCAAGAGATGCTATAACAGCCCTTGTGAAATGGCATAATCTGATCATTCTTAAAAGCCCTTAATTCAAAAGCTACAATTTTTTTTTTTAAATGTTCACTGAAATTTAACATCAGTAATGAAAAACTTTTATGTACAATTTCACAGATGATTCATTTATTTTTTAAAATTTATAAAATATTTTATAGCTGGAAATCCTCATACTGCTGCTGAAGCATTACTTATGCTATTAGAATTTCCAAAGGAACCACTATTAAAGCCCTGCGCTGAACAATTGTTAAAAACAACAACAATAGAAGAAGTTCTGAATCTCATAACACGCTTAAGTCCACCAAGGCGTAATATGTTCATCCATTTATGTCTCTTTCTAAGAGAAGGAATTGGAAATAAATTTTACAATGTTGACGAAATAGGTGAGGTTATTTTTCTGCTTTTTAAATGCAATTAATTTAATAAATTTTATTTTAAATTAGCTACATTATACGGAGATATACTATTGAGAAAGAAATCAGAACAAGTTAAGGGTATCCAAGATGGACTTTGTCGTTTGCTGATATTAAGATTCTTACATTCGGATTTAGATATTTTCACACGAATAACGAATTCTATATTATCTGATCATCATCATCATGAGGATACATAAACAAAACAATAATAATTATATCATCTTATCATGTATATTTATTCAAATCACCATTAATTTTAAGCTAAAAGAAAGAGTAGATCATTGAATTGTTATAAATAATATACTGTCATTAAACATAAAATACATACACCCATTCACATTTCACTGCTAGATCGGATCGATCGTAACGTTTCGTGACTAGCTAGTGAATTATTGGGAGAATCAAAAATAAAAACGCTTACACCATGTTGATTTAAGTAAACAAATATTATTATTTTCTTTTTTTCTTCCATTTTTGGTTGGCAGCCATCGGAAAAACTTAAAGGATTTTGATTCAATGCAATGCAAACTTCAGCTTATATGGTGGTTGACTAAATTTTGTAGAGTCTACGTGTAGTGCATTTAAGTATACTTATAGACAGGGTGCGTTTAATTAAGTGTTTATTTATGTTTGTCCTTTACAATAATATTGTATTATTTTTTTATGATAAAGAATTATTTTTATCAATAAATACGTAGACTTCTTGGTTTGTTAATCATGATTATTTGTTTTTAAATTAATAAAAATATGTTTTTAAATTCTATTGGGTACTCAACCTTATAATTACTGACATAATAATACATAAGACTTTTCAAGGCAAGCTTTTTTCAAAAAAAATTGTGATGATTTTCCAAAATATCCTTCTTCGTACTATTTCGTACTGTTTATTACGAATTTGTAGTCTTAGGTTAAAACATCAAGTGCTTGTAGTAAATTGAAAAAATACAAAAATAAATTTGAATAATCGTGTTTATCAGATTCAGCATATGTAGCTAAAATCAAAGTTCGGATTCTTAATCAGCATTAAAAATGAACTCTTAAACGAACTATTTAAAACCATAAAAGGATTACAATCAAGTTTTTCCAAACTGTAGGTATAGTCAAATGAAGACTCATGAGTCTGTTGACCACATGAAATCGCGAAAGAATACAAACGAACGTGATGAACCAAAACATAAGAAGAATAAGTAATAAAACAACATGCTTTATACAGCTTATCCTTTTTTTATTATTTTCCAAAAATTTAATATGAAGTTTGAATTCAATAATTTTAATTCAAGGAAATGCTTTGAAATTTAACCATGATCTCCTTTATTTTTAGGTTTAAATGTTCTTCAAATACAATGCAATTTATTCGTGAGTATTTATTGTATCTATTTGTTGTTGCGGCTCTTTAACAATATACATATATATATTTAAGAAAAAAACAATTTAATCATACGGTGGTATATTTAACGAGCTGCAAACATTTTAATTTCTAATAGACCTTGATGTATATAACATTTGCTTACCAATTCAAAAAGAAGTATTACATTCTATTTATCCTGGGCATGTCAAAACACTTGATGCTGCAGTTCTTTCTTCAATAAACTAATGGAGCAATGCATTCTAATTTGCAACCCAACTTTCACTTGGATCTGGGTAAGAAGGATTTTGTTTTTTTTTTTCTCAAACTTAATATGATTTTTTCATCTTATGGAAAATACTATTGCTGATTGAATTAATCATACGATGATCTTTTAAAGGAAAGGTTTTTTTATAAATCAAAAAAACTGAAAAAAAAATTGTCACCTCGGATATTTTACGAATAAAAAATCATATTACCTGTAGAATAATTGTATGCAACGACAAATAACGTTTTTGACATCTGGTACAATTTTTAGCAAAATCGAAGCAGGGGTTTTTTACAAAAAAGAAAACTTCAAATAAAATAAAAACACTATTAAAAGTTGGTAAAAATATTTTTTTAGCCGAGTATCTTAGCAAACTGAATAAATTATATTGTAAACACATAGGGGCATATTCATAAATGTTGACTAAACTCTTGCTAAGTTGTTACTAAGCAAGTCCAGAGTTTAGGCTATTTATAAATAAATTTAAACCTAAGTTTAGCGCTAAGCCTGTGGTTTAACTATAAACATAAGAAATGCTGTTTTTAAGTAATTATTATCACAGCCAAATATCATATTTTATTTTTATTTGTAAATTGAAAAAGTAAATCTTATAAAATAAATTTTACGTCAACTTGCTTTCCAGAAAAATGTCGATTGATACCGCAATTGAAGACCAGTTTTCCTGCCGTTCGCCTTTTATATGTATTTTCCTTGTTGTTCATCTAAAATATTATAGAACGTTGTTTGTTGCTTTTTTTATATTTTTAATTAATTAGTTTTGTTTTACTTACTTTTTTCGACACCCAATTTTAGAAATGACAGCACAAAATAAAAATATTGAAAGTATAACAATATTTTTTTGCTTTGACCTGTCATTTGAAGTATAAATGTATTAGAATACAACCTTAACCTGGGGTTTTACCATAGAGAAATATATCTACCAAGAGAACCGACTTATGGGGTTCGCTCTCTTTCGACCTACAAGCTCTACTGACCACATTTTGCCCATTAGCATAAGCATGTCTTAGTTGTCCCGTGCATTTCTTAAGGGAAAATCCAGATTTTATATAGTTGTTATGGGCTTTTGGGCTCAGTGTGCACAGTTAGGGGGAAAACAATGTGAGGTGAACTCAGCCGTTCAAAAAAGAGATCCGTTGAATTCAAAAATTGAAAAATTATTGCAATATTTTGAGAAAAATGAATTGTGCAACTTCTTTTCAGTGAAAACTGTGCTAAAAATAATATTTGCCTGCTTTTGGCATACAAATTCTGTGATTTTTATGAAAAGTTTCGCTAAAAACAAAAAAAAAGCATGCAGAAAGTATAGGTGCACCATAGAACTGCAATGGGAACGTGGCCTAATTTGAGTTTAACCCAGTTTTGACAGATTAACAGCGAGGTGAGTATTTTGACAATTCTACGAAAATGTAAACAAAACAAAATCCATTCCCAGTAATGCAAAATAATGAAGGTAAAACAATTTAAATACAAAATATTAATTTATTTTAATAAAAATACATATATAATGATTTTGCACTTAATGTAATCCTCAGATAAAGAAGAAACCAAGGAGGATGTTTCAACAGAAAAAGCGGAATCCCCCGAGAAGGAAGCCACCAACGCCAACATATTTATTCTGGAGCGAAAAATTATCAGCCACGAAGAGGTACAAATTCAAGGTGTGACGGTGCTCTTGTCGTCGTCGGTGAGTTGTGGGACATTCAGTCAAACCACACAAGTAAGCACTAGCAGCTTTGCTGTGTTCTCAACCGCGTTCGTGCTGTCCGGGGACTACAGCGAACGTTGAATTGGCAACACAGTAAAGGGATGAAGAAAGAAAGGAAAGGAGAGGTAATAAATGAAAAGACGATTTTTAAAATTTAATCAATTAGATATAAAAACGTTTTTTATTAATTCAAAATTTAAGTCATAAAGTAAAAAATAGCAAGTAGAAGACAAAATTAAAGGTAATTGAAAACACAAGAATGGCAAGTAGCAAGTAAAAATAACAAGTTAAAAAATTTGGCAATTTAAATCCGCGCCGCGACCGCGATGTATAGCTTTTGAAACTAAGGGACGGTGGAAAGCCGACCGTCGCCCTTATGATCCAAAAACCACAAAAAGCAGTATTTTTATTCAAAAAAGTATGCGAACTCTTGTTTGTATAGACTTTTGTATTATGTATGATGATGGTGAAACTCAACTTCGATACACAACTGACGATTCTATAAACCAAGAGTGTCGATGTACTGATTTTGGCCACTATTAATAACTTCCTCGACCCATACTGGAGGTGAACTTTAAGAATTAAAGTTCAAAAGTCAGTAGAGTGCGATGGTGAAATTTAATTGGTTGCTAGTTGCCTTTTGTGTGTGTTATTGGTATACATATGAGTGTGTGTTACAATTTTTACATATTAGCAGAAGGCTAGTACATTTGGTATACATATGAGTGTGTGTTACAATTTTTACATATTAGCAGAAGGCTAGTTAACTTCCCATAGGAAGTTATTGTAATGGGTCCGATTTGACAAATTGAAAATTTTGACATTTCTCGACGTTTCAAGGTCCCTAGAGTCGAAATAAAAGATTTTTAGAAAGATGTCTGTGCGTGCGTGTGTACGTACGTCCGTACGTCCGTACGTCCGTACGTTCGCGACGTTTTTTTCGTCGTCCATAGCTCAAGAACCAGAAGAGATATCGACTTCAAATAAATTTTGTTATACAGATAATAAGGCAGAAAGATGCAGAAAGGGCTCTCAAGAAAATTGCGTGGGTGGTTTTTTTACCATAGCAGTTTAAAAAAAAGGTGAAAATTTTGGTTAACCCTAAATATCTCATGAACCAATGACGCTAGAGACTTGAATTAAATTTTGTATTATATATTGTAACGTGATACAAAACAATTATATTTTTGGAAAAAAATTCAATTAACGGTTTTTTTTATAAATCAAAAAAACTGAAAAAAAAAATTTGTCACTTCGAAAATTTTACGACTAAAATATGATTTCATCTCCAAAACAATTTTGTGCAACGAAGAATAATGTTTTTGACATCTGATAAAATTTTGAGAAAAATCGAATTGACAGTTTTTTTACAAAAAATAAAAACCTAAAAAAAAAATAAAAAAAAGTTGGTAAAAATTGAGTTTTGACTCAAATATCTTTTCAAAACTTTGAGATATTGGCTTTAAACTACTTTTATCTTTCAAAAAATATTGGTTTCAACATTCAGTAAAATTTTGAAAAAAATAGAATTGACAGTTTTTTTACAAAAAATTAAAAACCGAAAAAAAAATTAACAAAAGTTGGTAAAAATTGATTTTCGAATTAAATATGTTTTCAAAAATTTGAGATTATGGCTTCTAACTAATTTTATCTTATAAGAAATATTGTTTTCAACAGTAGGAAAAATTTTGAGAAAAATCGAATTGACAGTTTTTTTACAAAAAATAAAAACCTAAAAAAAAAAATTAAAAAAAAAGTTGGTAAAAATTGAGTTTTGACTCAAATATCTTTTCAAGACTTTGAGATATTGGCTTAAACTACTTTTATCTTTCAAAAAATATTGTTTTCAACATTCAGTAATATTTTGAAAAAAATAGAATTGACAGTTTTTTTACAAAAAATTAAAAACCGAAAAAAAAATTTAACAAAAGTTGGTAAAAATTGATTTTCGACTTAAATATCTTTTCAAAAATTTGAGATTATGGCTTCTAACTAATTCTAACTTATAAGAAATATTGTTTTCAACATTAGGACAAATTTTGAGAAAAATCGAATTGACAGTTTTTTTACAAAAAATAAAAACCTAAACAAAAAAATTAATAAAAGTTGGTAAAAATTGATTTTCGGCTCAAATAGCTTTTCAAAAATTAAAAATATTGGCTTCAAACTTATTTTATTTCACAGAAAATATTGTTTTTTATATTCAGTAATTTTTTTATAAAAATCCAACAGTCCGTTTTTTCATAAAAAAAAATAAAATCTACAAAAAATAGAACGCGAATTTGGTAAGAATTGATACATTTAGACAAACTTTTAAGCAAGACAAATCGATAGACGAGGTGGGAAGTTATCAGTGTGGGTCGCATCCCAGCCTCTTTTTTTAAATTGCTTTGGTAAAAAAACCACCCACTCAATTTTTTTTAGAGTCCTTTCTGCATCTTTCTGTATTATTATCTGTATAACAAAATTTATTTGAAGTCGATATCTCTATTGGTTCTTGAGCTATGGACGACGAAAAAAACTCCCCGAACGTATACGTACACACGCACGCACAGACATCTCTCTAAAAATCTTTTATTTCGACTCTAGGGACCTTGAAACGTCTAGAAAACGGACCGATTACAATAAGTAGTTGTAACTAGAGGGTTCTGGATCACCGGTGCACCGGTGCTGACTAGAGGGTTCTAGGCCACCTGTGCACCGGTGCACCGGTGCTGCACCAGGGTTCTGATCTATGCTAATCACCGGCATCTTCTAGCACCATCTGTATTTTTTTTCAATTCAACATTGGTTGTGGGATTGGATTTTCAGTGAAAAATTGGTTGTGGGATATACTTTCATAGTTGGATTTCTTGGATAGCACAACCTTTTTATATGAAAACTAACGTTCTAGACCATGCTTAGCAAACGTAAAATTCATAGTTGGATTTTTTGGATAGCACAACCTTTGTATATGAAATCTATAGTACTCTCATGGGCAGACATTTTTTTGCGCGACCGGACGCCGCGCGCCGCCGTCGTTGGCGGTAGTATCGGGGACCGAGAGCAGCCAGCAGAATAAGGGAGACAGTTAATTTCATTCTATTTGAATCTATCCTTGTATATGTTTTCATATACTAAGCTTCCACATGAAGGTCGATGAATTTGTTTTTGTAATTTCTTTATATCAATGCAAAAGCAGCGAAATCATCCAGAGTAAAAACGGAGTATTCTGCTTCATCGGGGGTAGGAAAGTAGTCATATACAGGATATGATCCTAAATGTTGTATTACACATTGCAAAAGGTTTCTTTGGGGTGAAAAGTAACTAATGAAAAGAAGTATTGGGGTAATAATACATGCTTATATCATATTGATTGCTAATAGTAGAACAATAGAGTTTTTCCCCGCATTCATTCATGTAGTTAACCTTATCATAAATTTGTATTGTTGACACTTGGAATATCATCGGTGTATATAAGGAAGCAGTTGGATAAATGTATGTATAGCGATCATCATGAATGCATATTTTAATCGGCATCCATCCCTATAGATAAAATAATGTGTTGGCCTTATTGACATATGTACATTTGTATTCCGCAATAAAAATAACCCTTGGATCATTTTTCAGGATTTTAATGATAAGGGACAGGGTTTAGTAATATGATTGACATGATGCTAGCAAAGCAATAGATAAAGGTAAAGCCCTATTAGACAAATGAATGATATGATGGTAGTGAGGTATTTGGCTTTTGTTACACTAATTATTACCTCAATCCAGGAAAAATCCTAAAGCAATAGATATAGATGGTCAAGTCCTATTAGTCAGATGAGTGACATGATGGTAACGATGTATCAGGGTCTTGATATATCAATGCACGTATTATAATCGTAAATTTTAATTGCCGGCATTCATCCTTATAGAAATATAGTGCTAACCCTATTTAAGTATTTTTAAAATATTTTTATTTCCGTTGACTTTAAACATCCTCAAAATTTATTCCATTCAAAAATTCTAAAGCATCAGATTGCTGATTTGAATAATAAAGTTAATTATATAATTCATCACAAAACATTAATTCAATGCCTTGATAATGGTTTGGTGCTTAAGAAAATTCATAGAGTGATGCAATTCAAACAATTTCAATGGCTGAAAAAATATATTGATTTAAACAATGAACTAAGAAAAAAAACCACCACAAAGTTTGAAAAGGATCAGCGTAAACTTTGTAATAATGCTGTATTCGGAAAAACTATGGAAAATGTAGACAAACGAAAAGATGTTCAAATTGTCGATTCAATAGAAAGCAAAGGCACCCATCTCGGTAGTCGCGCTCTTATAGCTAAACCTAATTTTCATAGCATATTAGAATTTTCGAAAACCATGGCTGCTATTCAGTTAAAACGAATTTACAGTGTATATAATAAGCCTATATACTTAGGTTTTTGTGTTTTGGAGATTTCAAAGTATAAAGTGTACGACTTTCATTATGCATACATGAAACCTAAATTTACTGACAACCTACATCTGGCCTACATGGATACCGATTCATTTATTTATAAAATAAGAACAGATGATTTTTACAATGATATAAGAAATGATATAATAGATAAATTTGATACTTCAGACTATCCACCCCAAAACTGCTATGGTATTGCCCCAGCTCAATGTGAAAAAGTTAGGATTTATGAAGGATGAAAAAGAATGGTAGAATAATGAAGGAATTTATAGGATTAAGAGCTAAAATGTATAGTATAGACATAGAAGATGCAGCACTAATAAAATAGGCTAAGGGTGTCAAATCAGCAGCTGTAAAAAAATGTCTTTACAAAATTACAGAGACTGTTTGCTACACAAACAAAACTTCTATAGTAAAATGTTGAACTTTAGATCTAAACACCATACTATATACACCGAATGTATAAACAAATTAAGTTTAAGTTGTTCTGATGACAAAAGATTTATATGTACCAATAATATAAATACACTAGCTTGGCGTCATTATCGAATAGAACTTGAAAATGAAATGTAAAACTGATCTTGTGGCATTGGCCTTAAAATTTAATTAAAAAATAAAAAAAATATTAAAAAAATTAACATGTCTTTTTACTTAACGATTCTTTTCTCTCTTCACTCATATGGACCACCTTTTCTGAAAAAACTTAACTCTTAAACATCATGTTCTGTTCATGATTTTGTTCAGTTTCCTATGGTGATTTTTGCGTTCCGAACGTGAATTTTACGTTTTTGCGTTTTAACGTGAACGTGAATTTTACGTTTTTGCGTTTTAACGTGAACGTGAATTTTACGTTTAACGTGAATTTTACGTTTTTTGCGTTTTAACGTGAACGTGAATTTTACGTTTTTACGTTTTAACATGAACGTGAGTTTTACGTTTTTGCGTTTTAACGTGAACGTGAATTTTACGTTTTTACGTTTTTTTACGTTTTTGCGTTTTAACGTGAACGTGAATTTTACGTTTTTACGTTTTAACATGAACGTGAATTTTACGTTTTAACGCGAATTTTACGTTTTTGCGTTTTAACGTGAACGTGAATTTTACGTTTTTACGTTTTTTTACGTTTTTGCGTTTTAACGTGAACGTGAATTTCACGTTTAACGTGAATTTTACGTTTTTTGCGTTTTAACGTGAACGTGAATTTTACGTTTTAACATGAACGTGAATTTTACGTTTTAACGCGAATTTTACGTTTTTGCGTTTTAACGTGAACGTGAATTTTACGTTTTTGCGTTTTAACGTGAACGTGAATTTTACGTTTTTACGTTTTAACATGAACGTGAATTTTACGTTTTAACGCGAATTTTACGTTTTTGCGTTTTAACGTGAACGTGAATTTTACGTTTTTACGTTTTAACGTGAACGTGAATTTTACGTTTTTACGTTTTAACATGAACGTGAATTTTACGTTTTTGCGTTTTAACGTGAACGTGAATTTTACGTTTTTACGTTTTAACGTGAACGTGAATTTTACGTTTTTGCGTTTTAACGTGAATGTAAATTTTACGTTTTTGCGTTTTAACGTGAACGTGAATTTTACGTTTTTACGTTTTAACATGAACGTGAATTTTACGTTTTAACGTGAATTTTACGTTTTTGCGTTTTAACGTAAGTTCTTATGATATACCTATTTAGGTATTTATTAAAAGAAGGACCTTCCTATCAACAATTTTGAATGATCAAGGGTATAAGCAAATGTTTACTTTTAATAAGGTAAAAGACTTTATTTGGATCTTTATTTTTAGAGAAGTATTAGCATTTGTAATTGTACTTACATAAATTTGATGCCTTTGTCTCAGTCTAAAGATATATCTGTGTAAATTCTAGCAAATCCAATTTTTGTATGCCAAAGCAAAGTTTTTAACTTAGGAATAATTTTTCTATAAATTTGAAATAAACATAACGTTTTACTACTGTTTTAAAATATACGTACGTGCACTTTTGACTAGCGAAATGGGGGTCTATGTCTCTTCGTGTAGAAGGTAGAGGTAATTTTAGAACGAATCAGTTCAATTGACAAACCAAGACTATTTAAAATATTTCCTGTATTTTTAAATTTAAAAATGTACCTGTTAAAAAAGCTTGTTTCCAAAATTTGATTTGTCAAAAAAAACCTTAATGTTTCAAAATTCTTATTTGAAAATCTTTAGAGCAGTTTACTTTTTAAATTAATTTTGTACACATACAATTTTTCAATTTTAGTTAAAATATATATTTTTGGTATGCAGTTATTTTGAACTAATTAATATACAGTTTCGTAAAAAACTAATGACCCATTTTGGATACATCGAATTTTGAAAAAAATGTACCAAAATAACGTGGGGTACTCTTCTGGAGCAATACAAAAATCTATCGGCTTAAGCAACACATAGATGCCTGCTTAAATATAAACCATATTTACATATATGTTGTTTATGCCCTCTATAAGGTCCGAGCTTTGTTGTCCACATTAATTTGTTAAAAATGAAGCAAAAAGTAAATATCTTCTATTGTTCGCGAGATTTCGAGAACCGAACATAATTGTTTACCAATGTTGCGTACTATTTTTTGTAGATTTTAATTTTTTATGAAAAAACTGACTGTTGGACTTTTATAAAAAAAATCACTGTGAGATTAAATTAGTTTGAAGCCAATATTTTTTTAATTTTTGTAAAGATATTTGAGTCAAAAGTAATTTTTTACTTTTAGTAATGTTTTTATTTATTGCAAGAAAACTGTCAATTCGATTTTTCTCAAAATTTAAGTGAAAGTTGAAAACAATATTTTTATTGCTAAAATATTCCAGGTGACAAATATGTTTGTTCAGTTTTTTTGATTTATAAAAACCCGTTAATTTGATTTTTTTTTCCAAAAACTATACTAGTTTTGTATCGCGTTACAATATACATATAATATAAAATTTAATTCAAGTTTCTAGCGTTATTGGTTCGTGATATATTTAGGGTTAACCAAAGTTTTCACCTTTTTTTAAATTGCTTTGGTAAAAAAACCACCCACTCAATTTTTTTTAGAGTCCTTTCTGCATCTTTCTGTATTATTATCTGTATAACAAAATTTAATTGAAGTTGATATCTCTATTGGTGCTTGAGCTATGGACGACGAAAAAAACTTCCCGAACGTATACGTACACACGCACGCACAGAAGTAGTATAAATAGGTAACTCCCACTCCACCGCACGGCACCGCACGGCACATCCCAATTGGGAATGCACATCCCAATTGGGATGCATTCCCAAGTTTCTAATTGGGAATAAGTGTCAGTGGTTGGATTTCTAGCGCCATTTGTATTTTCATTTGAATATTGGTTGTGGGATTGGATTTTCTGTGATAAATTGGTTGTGGGATATGCTTTTGTAGTTGGATTTCTAATTCAAAAATTAAATTTTTGTTGGAATATTGATTTTTTGGTTGGGTAGCTCCTACTCCACCCAATTCAAAACCTATGTCACTCCTACTCCACCCAATTTGCATTCCCAATTCTAATTGGGAATAAGTGTTAGTGGTTGGATTTGTAGCACCATTTTTTGAAAATTCCGGTTACAATGCTTCGAGGATCTACGAAAACTGTAATTTACGCGTTAACTCCAGTTACCTTGTCAAAGTACCCACAATCAAGAAAGCACATTTTTCACTCTTTTACAATATTACTGCGCCTCGTCTTTTTAATAAATTACCTACTAGTCTTAGAAGTGAGCGAGTTAAATCAGTATATCTGAAAAATATTAAACATTGGCTTTTTTTATCAAATTTTGATGTTGTTGAAAACTTGATAATTCCCTTAGTTTAAATTTTTGAAGTTATTGCTCTTATTTTTTTTTCTTCTTCATATTAAATTCATTTATTTAAGATTTGTTTTTCCAAATTTTAATTTAATTTAAATTCTTATATCTTTATCGCATCCCCATCGATAAATTAATTGTAATTATCTTTTATATAGTATAGTACTTTCGCTTCTTGTCTTCGGCCAACAGATTGTACTTAACTATTTCATTCTTGAAATTAATCTTAAAATTAATGTATTTTTATATAACTATGGATTGAAGTTTATATAGTTTTAAGTATTTTTCAAATGAAATAAAGAAATTTAAAAAAAAAAAAAAAAAAAAAAAAAAATTTGTATTTTCATTTGAATATTGGTTGTGGGATATACTTTTGCAGTCGGATTTCTAGTTCAAAAATTAAATTTTTGTTGGAATATTTCAAGTTTGATTCAAATTGGGAATAATTATCAGTGGTTGCATTTCTAGCACCATCTGTATTTTTTTTCATTTCAACATTGGTTGTGGGATTGGATTTTCAGTGATAAATTTGGTTGTGGGATATACTTTTGTAGTTGGATTTTTTGGATAGCACAACATTAGCACCTGCACGGTATGCAATATAAAATTGATGTGTGCATTGGATAAACATATTCTTAATACGATGTTCATATGCTTAAGATCAAATAAGAACTAGCATTCCAAAATACTTACCTCTGTTGGTTGTGCTGGTTAGAATTATGTACAATGCAAGAGAATTTCAGAAGAGTTTGATTAAAAGACACATTTGTTTTTTTTTTTTACGATATTTATTTATATTTAATTTTATATTTTGAAAACTTTATTACATTGTTCTAATAAAAACCTTAAACATAAATGACCACAAATAAACGTATCAAAATCTTGTTCTTGTATATAATTATAGTTTATTTTTTTACCAAGATAGCTTATTACTTCTGAGGGTGGTCTTAAATTTCCAAAACTATCAAAATACTTAACAATATTTTTTTTTTTATTTCTTATATATGCTACCCAATGGGTACCCAAGCCAATTTCATTATCCAAATTTATAACACCACACTCTTTTAATGTTGGTACTTTTGGTAAAGAGTTTCGCATAAAGACTCCTCTAAAATGCTTCAAGTATTTCTTTCCAAACTGCTGAATATCAAAATTGCTTAAAGGATTGTTAGGTAGCAATTCAATTAGTTTTTTGTATTTGTTGAGTTCAAAAAAAGTCCAAGACCATTTTTATATGGTTTTAAGAACAATCCATTTCCTTGAATAGCAACTGATTCCATAGTCTTATTATGACGCTTATCTTCTTCAAACTGTCTTTTAGCAGATCGTACATCATTGAGCGCTTTTACAACGCCAGCTGCTCCACCTGTTAGTGATCCCACAGCAGATAAACCAGCTAGAATAGGAGCTAGAAGTGGTAGAAAACCACCACTTTTTGGAAGTGGAATTACTCTCGGTGTTTGAATTTGTTTTTTCTTATTTTGAATAACATTTTTTGCAGCCTTCACAGCAATATTAGCAATAGATGTTGTTCCACAACAATTTATATTGTTTTTAATAGCATTTCTTGCTTCGCTTATAGCCTTTTTAAACATGTTCTGTTTGCAAACCTTTTTTGAATTTGTCTTCTTAGTTCTTTTAATTGCGTTTTTTTTGGTCTTGCAGTTACCCATTCCAAATTTAGTTTTAGCTTTCATCATGTTGGTTACAAGGAGACCACTTAACTTTTCAGAGGTTGATGAATCGTTTGCTTTAAATCTTTTCCACGCTTGCTCGGTTAGAATTTTATCAGCAAAGTGTCGGTCTGAGAGAGAACTACTTTTTGAGTATGCAATATCATGTAAACGACAAGCCTCATCCAGTTGATTAATTCCTTTATCCCCTCTACGTAGGCGTTCCTCTAATTTTGTCCCAGGTCCACAATAATTATATGAAGGAATATGTAGTTCAAATGGAAGTTTGTCTATAGCTTTATTCAAAAGCCCTTCTCCTTTAAATGATTTTCTTTTTTTATTGCACTGATTCTGAGTGTTATGTTCAATCATAGTACGATTAACACACCTTCTTAGTTGAAGGTTGAAACATTTATGATTAAAAGTGTATAAAAACAAAATGTTTTATTAAAAAAGATCTTAGTCGTCATTATGCGTTTTGTAAAGCAGTCAGATGTCATAAAAGTAAGGAATTTTGATTCCAATGTAAAAATTAAGAAAAAACATGGAAACTTATTTCCAAACAGTATTCGAGGAATTATCGTTGGACCATCAAACTGCGGAAAAACAAATGTTATGTTAAGCATTCTTCTTGACCCCAATGGTTTAAAGTTTGAAAACATTTATATTTATTCCAAATCCTTACACCAACCAAAATATCAATATCTTAAAAAACTTATTACATCTATCAAAGGAATGGAATACAATGAATTTTCAAACAATTGTGAAATAATGCCTCCTTCAGACGCTAAAAACAATTCAATATTTTTATTCGATGATGTTGCTTGCCAGAAACAAAATAATATAAGAGACTATTTTTGTATGGGTCGTCACAATGGAGTTGATAGTTTTTACTTATGTCAGTCCTATACTCATATACCAAAACATCTAATTAGAGACAACGCTAATTTCATTATTCTTTTCAAGCAAGACGAATTGAACTTAAAGCATGTTTACAAGGATCATATTAACTCTGATATGACATTTAATCAATTCAAAGAGTTATGCTCACATTGTTGGACTGACAATTTTGGATTCCTAGTAATAGACAAGGAGAACAGTATTGAAAAAGGTCGATACAAAAACAGTTTCAATAAAATTGCTATACTATAAATATACATATTTCATTTAAAATCAAAACATTGTGACAACAACACTGTTTGGGAAAACTAGTCCTTCATTTTAATTCTAAAAAAAAAAAAGAAAAAAAATATTTATATCCGAACCATAGAAATGGATGAGAACGTGTTAAGAGATTTAATAAAAACAAAAAATGTGCTAAGAAATAAATATTTTCAACTAAAAACTGGAAAAATGACTAGAGAAACTGATTTAGAAGAGACTTTCAAACCAATTGTGGAACCACTGAACAAATTGGTTGGAAATGTTACAAAAGAAACAACACTGCTGGATGATGGTATAAAAACAATCAAACCTCGTAAGCTACATTTCAAATCTTTTGATGAAAATGAAAAGGAAGAAGAACATAACAAAACAAGTTACAGTCCAGAAATGGATACTACAGATGATTCCTTTTTATTCAGTACACCAAAAAATAATACAACCCTAAACAAAACATCTTCTCTCATTAAAAAAATATTGTCAGATTCGAACCGCGATACAACATATGGTCCATATTTTGATGCAAATACAAATTCTATTAAAATAGGAAAATGTAGTTTTATAATGAATGAACATGATATTGTTATTGATGATGAAACTTTCACTCGAACTCCTGGTCTCATTGAATTAATTCTAAAGAAAAATCCACGTCCACAAATATATACTAGTGATGACTTAGAAGTATATGGAAAAATCTTATATAAAACTAATGCACATAAAACTAATCATGATAGTTCCAGTCGAATCAAGTCCAATAGGGGGGCAAAATATAC
Organism: Eupeodes latifasciatus; assembly: GCA_920104205.1. Lineage (NCBI taxonomy): Eukaryota > Metazoa > Arthropoda > Insecta > Diptera > Syrphidae > Eupeodes > Eupeodes latifasciatus. Next base: position 29,068,506 of record OV049927.1, read on the forward strand.
AAAAATAATTAAACAACTTGCTGCAGGATTTAAAAGTGAAACAGAAAAAACTGGAAAATCTTATTCTGACATAACTGAAATGGAGTATACAAATAAAAATATTGAATATATGTATTGGAACGATCCTAATGAACTTGTTAATAGGCTAAGACTTTTGATAGCATCCAAAAATGCTGGTAATAATAACCATCAGAATGAAATAAATTCTATAATCGAAGAGCTAAAAGAATCAAATATTATATATTAACTTCGTTTCAAACTATTAACATTGCATATTAACAATGAACGTCGACAAGTTCGGTAGGAACTTCAAGCCCCTTTCAAAAAACAAAGGTCTTGTAGGACCTCCAGGAATAAGTTTTAAACTTCTTCCGTCTGGTGATTTTGATTTAGAAAGTAAATATTTAAACAATGTTGGAATTAATCCTGAATACCCCCACCAAGCCGTTTGCAAAGGATATGTTGATGATCAAATAGGTCTTAAAGAAACAAGCATAATAAACCACATAAATTCTTCTTTAATGGAAGTTTTATCCACTTTTACTAAGGAAATTCATATGCTAAAAAATAGACTCTTCTATAAAGGAAACAATTAAAAGTATGGAATAAGAAAACATAGCATCACAATTAATTTCCCAAAAACTTAAAGACTCCACAGAGAAAAAGTATGTTGACGAGAAAATAAAAAATAAATTTGAACATATTATGAAAACGCTGTTCCCTAATGTACCCTTTACACCCATAGATTAAAATAAGTAAGAAAATGTTGTTATATTTGTATTAATTTAATGTATCTGTATTTTATATATACATATAAGTGAAAATGAAGAAAGATTTTTCATTTTCCATAAAATAAAATAAAGTTTGTTAGTTAGTATTCAACACTTAAACAACAAGGAACTTCAAAAATGGACTCTGTCAAAATAATAAAAGATATTTTCGAATTTTTAAAAGAAAATGGGGAATCAATATTGGATGAACACTATGGAGAATTTACTAACTGTATTTCAATGGTTAGTAAATTTAAGAATACGACATATATGGAATCATTGCATGGACATCATTATTCAAACTGTTGTTGGTCATCCAACCAATGTGAAGAAGGGCCAGATACTTGTGGCTGTTACATTATGGAAAAACGGTTAATTAAAATTAAGAAACTTATGTTATTATATAATAGATTGCAATAAAAGAAAAAAAATATATAAAAGTCTTTTCTTTGATTTTGTTGGATTCACTCTTTGTAAATATGAGTAAGCGTGAGGTTGTTGAAGAGTTGCATAAAGCTGCACGTAAAAACTTCAAACGTCGTCATGTTATCATCAAAGGCTACGATGACTTATGGCAAGCTGACCTGGTTGAAATGATACCATATAGTGAACAAAACAGAGGATTTAATTATTTACTGACAGTTATCGATACATTTTCGAAATTTGCATGGGTCATCCCAATGAAAAACAAAAAGGGTATTACCATTACGAAAGGAATGGAACAAATATTTATATCTTCTTCTAGAATTCCAAAGAATATACAAACAGATGATGGAAAAGAGTTTTTCAATAAAAACTTTAAACTCTTGATGGAAAAGTATAAAATTAATCATTACTCAACATTCAGTACATTAAAGGCTTCCATTGTCGAAAGATTTAATAGAACTTTTAAAGAAAAAATGTGGAAAGAATTTAGTTTCAATGGAAACTATAAGTGGATCAATATTTTCGATAAATTACTTAATGATTACAATCACTCTTTTCATAGAACCATTAAATGTTTTCCTGCAGATGTAACGAAGAAAAATTCAAAGTTATTGTTACCATTTTTTAAAAGTGATAAAGAAGGAACAGGTAAACGAAAATTTAAGATCGGTGACAAAGTAAGAATCAGCAAGTATAAACATGCATTTGAAAAGGGCTATACAATACACCTAACTGGACAACAGAGGTTTTTAAAATAAGAAAAATCAAAGCTACAAAACCAAATACATATCTTCTTGAAGACTATCAAGGAAAACCTGTTCAAGGTAGTTTCTATGAACCAGAACTGATGAAAACTAAATGTGGAGATATTTTTCTTGTGGAAAAGGTTTTACAAATCAGAGGAAATAAGGTTTTTGTTAAGTGGTTGGGTTTTCCATCAGAACATAACTCCTGGATTAATAAAAACGAATTACTATAAAATATAAGAATTGTAAAAAGAAAAACAAAAGAAATAAAAGATATTTTTTTTCAACTGTATGTTTATTTTTTTCTTTGTTTACTATTATAATTTTTGTTTTTTTTTGTATTTATTATATTCTAGGTCTGCTTTTCTCTCCTTTTAAATATTTTCCGGCTGGAAACCGCTTTGCATCCAATAAAGGATCTGGTATTTTTTTCCTTTTTGGACTACTCTTTGCCAGTAGTACTTTCTCCAGAAGCTTACTTGATTTGTATTCTTCATCATCGAAGATTTCCTCATCATCAAAACAGTTTGCTCCGTATTCGTCAACCAATTCCTTTATGATAGCAGCCCCCCTGAATGGATCAAATAATGCATTTAGGTATCTTTGAGTTGGTCCGTAATAAAATCTTTCCTGGTTGAGACTTGGACAAAACACATCTGGCTCCTCAATGCCCTGGTATCTAGTATGGTTTTTGTCATTGTTCTCATTTTCCATTTTTTCTTTTTCGTAGCAAACGTTACTGTTGTCGCACGTAAACTAACTAACCATTTCTAAATATCGAACCCTTATATTGGTTCATATCTATATACCTACTTCTTCTACGCATATACCATACACAGAAAAACAATAACTTGTATTGTATATGCATCACGAATCTAATCAGTTTTTTAAATTTTCTACCCTCATAAAAAAAGAAAAAAGTGGGTATATAAAGCAATACCTGTACAAATTAAAAGATGGGTGTGTCAGTGAAAAAAATGTAAAGAAATAAAAGAAAGTTTTTTTTTTTTTTGAAACCGTATATTTTTTGTTTGTATATTTACAACTATAATTTTTATTTAAGAAATGAAAATGGATTATTATTTCATTTTCATAAATTTTAGTTCATAGGTTGAACCGATTTGTCTTACAATCTCTAAGGCATAGCCACCTCCCCCAATTGTTGTCATGGTGCTTACCGAAAGTTGGGAATATCTCTGAGGTAGAAAAGTCTGTAGGAATAAATAATTACAATTTACTTTAAATGAAGTACAACGAAAAAATGTATATATTTTTAGTATTTTTTTTTTTTTTTTACTTACTGTGAACTCTCCAAGATCTGCGACAATGCGATCTCCCCAACGCGTTTTAACTTTTCGTAAAGCAAAAATATTATATTTGATGTTTGCATCCAGCTCGGATATTTTTTTGGATGGTTTAAAATTGCTTATTTCGTTAAGCGAGTTTGCTTCTCTTACAGCAAAATCATCCAGAGTGAATATGGAATATTCTTCTTCAAAATACATCTTAGCTTCTTAATTCTCGTAATAAACTGTGCTCGTCGGTAACAACGAAATTTCCTTTTATAGAATTCCTCGCATACAAAAACTTTGTATAAGTATCCCCAGATCCCCACTTAATCTTAATGTAAAACCTGCATAAGCATTTTTTTTTTTCTGAATATTTTCATGTTCATTCAGGAAAATGGGGATCCCCACTCAGTCTTAATATAAAACCTGCATAAGCATTTTTTTTTCTGAATATTTTCATGTTCATTCAGGAAAATAAAATTAATTCAAAACGAATTTTCTGAATGTTTTATTTGTTATTCATACGAATAAACATGTTAAGGAGGTGCATACATATTTTGTATTTACCATTAGTGTGATTGTTTAGGGTACGTGGTCCACGATCAATTTTCTTTTTCCATTAGTTAATCGTGATAAGTCTGAGTGGTTTTCAGGTATCGAATTTTCTTTGTTGTTTGTTGCTTGTTTTTTTTTGTTCTTTACCTTGAAGAATTTTATTATCATTGAATGAATGTGATCAATTTGAAAAAAAAAAGAACTGAAACATGTTGAATCTTGTATTTTCCATATGAATGTGAATGTGTGAATGTTCAGTGTACTTGGTCCACGATCAATTTTCTTTACCCATTAGATAATCGTGATAAGGAGTTTCCTTTTCTTACTAGTCTGAGTGGTTTCCAAGTATCCAATTTTCTTTGTTTTTTTTATTACCATTGAAATGACGGTGATAAAGTTAATAAAATGTGAAACTTGTTGATCCCATGAATAAATTTCTTTGATGTTTGTTTTTTTTATTACCCTTGAAAGAAAGTTGATAATTTAAGAAAAATTGAAACATGTTTATCCTTTTAAATGAGATTTAATTAAATACCTTCAATGTGGGATCCTATAATATATTCATATATACAAACCCAAGACATGTTGTGAGCGAGGTTTAAAACATAATATACAAACCCAAAACACGTTACGAACGAGGTTTAGAACCTTATATACAAACCCAAAACACGTTACCAACGAGGTTTAGAACCTTATATAAAAAACCCAAACCACGTTGTGAACCAGGTTAAGAACATAAAGTTACGTTCCCCAAATTCGAAGTTCATAGTTACATAAATACGTAAGACTTTGTTTTTTAATTTCAGTTTGAACTTAGTTTTCAATTCAAAAGGTCTTGTGATAATTGAAGTTTTTTTTATAAATTTAAATTTTAAATTCTCAAATATTAAAGTTATTTGTCATAAAGTTTTGTTTATTAAATACAAGTGAAAAGTGTGGAAAAAAAATATAAAAATAAAATAAAATATTTGAAATCTTATTTTCAAACAAAAACTTATTAAAAAAACTGTTTGCAAGTTATTGTTTTTTTTTGTGTTTTGTACACAGCTTAGAAAAAAAAATATAAAAATAAAATAAAATATTTGAAATCTTATATTCAAACAAAAAAACTTATTAAAAATAAACTGTTTTGCAAGTTATTGTTTTTTTTGTTTTGTACACAGCTTAATCAAAAAAAAATAAATAAAAATGAATAATACAAAATCTTGTGCGTTTTGCAAGAAAATGTTTTCAAGTGTCGGTGTGTTAAATCGTCACATTAAGACGAAGCATTTAAACTTGTCGGGATCTTGTCTTCTCTGTGGGGAGACGTTTGAATCTCAAACAGATCAAAAGTCGCATTTAATTCAATGCGCAAAGAATCACCAAAATGGTCAGGAACATCCATTGAACCATCAGCAACAACCACACCATCAATATCATCAACAACTACCAGAACAATATCAACAGCAAATGCAACATCATCAAAAATTAATTGAAAAACTTCAATTACAAATACGCGAACTTCAGCAACAACATAAGGAACAGCAACAAGAACGTCCATCAATTTCATCAGCAGCTGTAAAAATAATTGACGACCAACCATCAACTTCTGCAGCGGGAATTTCAACTAAGAATACAAGCATGGTTAGTTGTACATTTTGCGAAGAACAAATACCCAAAAGCAAATGGGTACAACATCTTCGCAAAAATTCACATAAAACCAAAGTGCAAACAGTGTATAAGGGAAACGTGAACGAAATAAGGAATTCGTTTAAAAATCGCGTAATTTCCCTTTCTGTTCCAAATAAAAATGAACATGAACTGGATGCTATGCTATTTCTCAATAAGAATAAAGCAATAATCCATGACATTCTTCACCAAAAAATAAGTGAACACCGATCAATAAAATTCAATTTGGAACTTTTTGCGGAGTACGTGAAAATAAGTGGTGAGGAAATGTTGATAGAGTTGAAATCAATGGCTGCGGAAATGAAAGCAGTTTTCCTGGAAGTGGAAATAAATCCCATTCTTGAGGAAATGTTCAAGACTATCCTTATTAAAATGGATGAATTCCAAGAAAGGGATAGTGGATGGGCGCTGATAAGAATGAAATCAGTGGAAATCAACATAAACAAGTACCAGCCGTTGAGTGGTTCAAGATATTTATCTTTGCCAAAAAATATTGCTGCCAAGAAAGCCATTATCAACGTACAGAACAATGATGAATATTGTTTTAAATGGGCAATTATATCTGCTTTTCATCCAGAGCTTGAATCACATGTAGAGAGAACATCTTCCTACTATCAAGTATCTGATATATCCAGTGATATAATTGCCCTGGACAATATCATTCTGGATTTTACAGGGCTCTCATTTCCCCTTGAACTATCAGAAATAAAAACTTTTGAAACTAAGAACAACATGAGCATCAACGTTTTTGGAATTTCTGAGGGAGAAAAACCACAAATTGAGGGCCCATATTACATGACGATGCAAGAGAAACGCAATCATGTTAATCTCTTACTCCACATGAGCGGTGAAGTTACGCACTTTATGTGGATAAAGTATATCAGTCGGTTGATCACAAGTGAAGTATTGGAAAGTTCAAGAAGAAGATTATTGTTCTGTAATACTTGCTTGCAGCATTTTTACAATGACCGCTCATTTGATAAACACAAGGGCGAGTGTAAAAAAATTGTTACAAAAATGCCAGCAAATGATAACAAGATGATCAAATTTTCAAGCTATGATAAACAAATGATGGTTCCATTTGTAACATACGCTGATTTTGAATGCATCTTGAAACCGATTGATGCATGTTTACCTGACCCGTCAACGTCGTCAACAACCAACCTGCAAGAACACGTTCCCTGTGCATTTTCATACTACATGAAATGCTCGTTTGATGAAACCGAAGATATAATGCGGACTTTCATAGGTAATATTTAATAATAACTTTTTTTTTCCATCAACCAAATTCTTATATTTTTTTTTATTTCTTTTTTTCTTTATAGGAGAAAACTGTGCTAGTGAGTTCATTCACAGTTTAGTTCGGGATACTATGGAGAAGTATAACAAACACATAAAAAGCGTGACACCGATGAAACCTCTATCAGCGATGCAGGCATCTTGCTTTGAGAGGGCAACAATCTGCACAATATGCCGCAACAAAATAAATATAGGAGTAGGAGAAATTAAGGTAAGGGATCATTGTCACTTAACAGGTGAATATAGGGGGGCAGCCCACAATCTTTGTAACCTTAAATATAAGGTGCCAACTTTTTTTCCGATTTTGTTTCATAATTTATCTGGTTATGATGCACATTTGTTTTTCAATTCGCTTCGAGAAATCGATGGTGAAATTAAAGTGATTCCACTAAATAAAGAAAAATATATTTCTTTCTCGAAGAAAATTTCTATTGATGACAAACATTCAATAGAACTTAGATTCTTAGACTCTTTTCGATTTTTGGGTGATAGCATAGATAGTTTAGCTAGAAATTTAGTTTCTTCGGACTTCATTATAACCCGAAAATGCTTTGAAACAGAGCAAAGTCTGGAATTAGTGAAGAGAAAAGGTGTATTTCCATATGATTTTATGGATTCTTGGCAAAAAATGTCTGAGCCATGTCTTCCTGAAAGAGTGAAGTTTTTCAACAAACTCACGAATCAGGAATGTTCAATGGAGGATTATCAGTTGGCCATAAATATATGGAATCATTTCAACTGTAATAATCTAAAAAATTATATGGAAATATATTTAAAAAGTGATGTTGTGTTGTTAGCTGACATTTTTGAAAACTTTAGAAAAGTTTGCAAACATAGATACTCTCTAGATCCCTGTCACTATTATACAGCTCCTGGTTTATCTTGGGATGCTATGTTAAAAGTGACAAAAGTGGAACTGGAACTCTTGACTGACATTGAAATGTACAATTTCTTTCAAAAAGGGATAAGAGGTGGTCTTACCCAATGCAGTCATAGATATTCCAGAGCCAATAATAAATTTATTGAGTCCTATGACTCTGAAAAACCATCTTCATACTTGGTTTATTTAGATGCCAACAATTTATATGGATGGGCAATGTCTCAGAATCTTCCTTGTGGAGGTTTTGAATGGCAGAACCCACAAGATTTTTCCTTGTTATATATAGAAGGTCTAAATGAACTAAATGTTGGATATGTTTTAGAAGTCGATTTAGAATATCCCGAACATCTTCATGATATTCATAATGATTTGCCTTTTTGCCCAGAAAATATAGCAACACCGGGCTCTAAATTCAAAAAATTGGTAGCAAGTTTTTTACCAAAACTGAACTATGTTATTCACCTAGAGAGTTTAAAGCAAGCTCTCAAACATGGTTTGATTTTAAAAAAAGTCCATCGTGTGATTAAATTTAAACAATCAAAATGGCTAGAACAATATATTTCCCTTAATACTGAACTTAGAAAGAAAGCTAAAACTGATTTTCAGAAAAGGTTTTTCAAGCTAATGAATCTTTCTATTTATGGAAAAACAATGGAAAATATTGAAAAGCGTACTGATGTTAAAATTGTTACACGATGGGAAAATAAAAGAAAATCACTGGGTGCTAGAGGTTGGATTGCGAGACCAAACTTCCATAGTTCTTTACAATTTGCTCATGAAGATGATCGAGTACCTAACCCATTGTTGGCAATACAAATGAGTAAATGTAATGTTACACTCAACAAACCGATTTATCTAGGTTTCATAGTACTTGAGCTCTCAAAAATTCTTATGTATGAATTCCACTATGACTATATCAAACCAAAATATCATGAAAATGCTCTTCTTAACTATATGGATACTGATTCCTTTATTTATAATATAAAATGTGAAGACTTCTATTCTGATATTTTGGATGATATACCATTGAGATTTGATACATATGACTTTGATCCCAATAACCAACATAACATTCCTAGGATGAATAACAAAGCTTTAGGTATGTTTAAAGATGAGACCTGTGGGAAAAAAATGTTGGAATTTGTTGGTTTGAGAGCTAAAATGTACTCTTTCACCGTACAAAATGCTAAATCAGTCCAGAAAGCGAAAGGAGTCAAAAGATCTGTCACCAAACGATTAAGAATAGATGACTATAAAAGATGTTTATTTGACAAAATTGAAAAATATGAAAATATGTTAACTTTTAGGAGTAAATTACATACAATTTACACCCAAAATTTAAACAAATTGGCATTAAGTTTTAAGGACACAAAAAGATATATATGTGCAGATAACATCAGCACGCTTGCCTGGGGACATAAAAATATTCCCAATGACAATGATCCCTTACTATGAAAAAAAACCCTGTAAAATATATACATATAACAAAAATAAATAAATTCGAAAAAAAAAAAAAAAAAAGATTGTTTGATAATATAATATAATATAATATAATATAATAATGTAATGTAATATATAAGGTTATAAACTTAGAATATAATAAATTTATTTATTTATTTATTTATTTATTTATAATAATGTAATCAAATATGAATAAAATGATGTGTAAAAATGAAAAATGTGTCATTTGTCTTTTAATCAACATGTCGTTAACACTTGCTTTAAGTGGGAATGAGTCAACTCTAAATGCTCAGTATTTTCCACCAATCGTCCTAAAATCTAATTATGTATGTGGACTTATAGATTTTCAAACATATAATTCAATTCCAAATGTGGATGAGAGTAATAACATGTTATGTATCGGTGAAAGTGTTATTTCTTTTCCTATTGGTTCATGTGAAATTGAAGATATTAACAATTTAATACAAAAAAAAAATTAATGAAATAAATAAAAAAAAGAAAAACCAAAGGAAAATTGAAATTAAAATCAAGGCAAACAACAACACTCTGAAATGTGAAATTTTCAGTTCAGATGATATCGACTTTTCAAAACCAAACTCTATTGGTTCGCTTTTAGGGTTTAGTAAGAAGTTGTTGAAATCAAACTTGCTACATGAATCAGATCTGTATGTTAACATAAATAGAGTTAATACAATCCGCATTGAATGTAATATCATAGATGGAACGTACATTAATAACCAATCGGCGCATATTTTACATGAATTCTCTGTTAAAGTAAGCCCTGGCTATAAAATCATAGAAGTTCCAAGCAATGTTATTTATTTACCTGTGAACGTCAAACGAATAACATCATTGTGCCTTAAGCTCTGCGATCAAGACGGTAAAGATATTAATTTTAGAGGAGAAAACATAACTGTTCGTTTACATTTACAACCAGAAAAATGATTGTGTATGAAAGCATAGACAATTCAATATCTTATAAAAACATTGTTAAGAATAATTCAGTCTTCAATCAAGCTTCGAACGCAGCTGCGGTAACACATTGCCTTACCAAACATAATCAGGACTTTTTGTTGTCAATAGGTCTTAAATTAAAAAAGAAGTCATAAATAATGTTGAATATTTTCCAAGATCCTGAAATAAGTGAAAGTATTTCTAAATATGAGTACCATACTTATTCACCATATCAAAACAATTTTGAACGAAATGACATCATTCAGATTTGTATACAACATCAAAATCTTAATGTTCTCCCTTCGGAAAGTTTTTTATATATTGAAGGATCACTATCGACAGCAGATGTAAAAGAAATAGTCAATACAAAACTTGTAAATAATGCCATGGCTTTTCTTTTTGATGAAATACGTTATGAACTTAATGGCAAGGAAATCGACTACAATAGAAATGTCGGAATAACATCAACGATCAAAAACTATTTATCTTTAACTAAAAATGAAAGTGATATGCTATTAAATGCATCCTGGTCTCCTGACTCACCTATTAATTTGAAACCATTTCATTTTAATTATTGTATTCCACTGAACAAACTTTTAGGATTCGCTGAAGATTATAAAAAAATCATTCCAAATGCTCGACATGATCTTATTATCACTCGTTCAAGAGTGGATGAAAACGCATTGATTTCTCCAACCAATGAAAAAGTACAAATTAACATTCAAAAAATACAATGGAAAGTACCCCACGTAACCTTATCAGATTCCATGAAATTAAGTTTATATAAATCTATAAGTAAAAGCAGCTCTATGAAAATTGCTTTCCGAAACTGGGATCTTTATGAATATCCCATGCTGCCAAGTTCTGATCATCATATTTGGAATGTCAAAACAACAACACAAATAGAAAAACCTCGATACATTGTTTTTGCTTTACAAACTGGGAAAAATAAAAATTTGGCTGCTGATCCTACAACGTTTGATCATTGTAATCTAACAGACTTAAAAGTTTATTTAAACTCTGATGTTTATCCACATGAAGATTTCAATGTTTCTTTTGAAAAAAACAGATATAGCCTGTTTTACAAAATGTATACAGACTTTCAAAAATCTTACTATAATAAAAACATCACTGAACCTCTTCTTTCCTGGGAATTATTCAAATCACATGCTCCAGTTTTTGTAGTAGACTGCAGACACCAAAATGAAACTATGAAAACAGGACCCATCGACATACGTTTGGAAATGAGAACATCAAAACAAATTCCTGCAAATACTTCAGCTTACTGCCTTATGCTTCATGATAGAATTATTGACTACAATCCGCTTGAACAAGTTGTTACCAGAATAGTTTGAGAATATATAAGAAATAAAAAAAAAATATTGTTAAGTATTTTGATAGTTTTGGAAATTTAAGACCACCCTCAGAAGTAATAAGCTATCTTGGTAAAAAAATAAACTATAATTATATACAAGAACAAGATTTTGATACGTTTATTTGTGGTCATTTATGTTTAAGGTTTTTATTAGAACAATGTAATAAAGTTTTCAAAATATAAAATTAAATATAAATAAATATCGTAAAAAAAAACAAATGTGTCTTTTAATCAAACTCTTCTGAAATTCTCTTGCATTGTACATAATTCTAACCAGCACAACCAACAGAGGTAAGTATTTTGGAATGCTAGTTCTTATTTGATCTTAAGCATATGAACATCGTATTAAGAATATGTTTATCCAATGCACACATCAATTTTATATTGCATACCGTGCAGGTGCTAATGTTGTGCTATCCAAAAAATCCAACTACAAAAGTATATCCCACAACCAAATTTATCACTGAAAATCCAATCCCACAACCAATGTTGAAATGAAAAAAATACAGATGGTGCTAGAAATGCAACCACTGATAATTATTCCCAATTTGAATCAAACTTGAAATATTCCAACAAAAATTTAATTTTTGAACTAGAAATCCGACTGCAAAAGTATATCCCACAACCAATATTCAAATGAAAATACAAATAGTGCTACAAATCCAACCACTAACACTTATTCCCAATTAGAATTGGGAATGCAAATTGGGTGGAGTAGGAGTGACATAGGTTTTGAATTGGGTGGAGTAGGAGCTACCCAACCAAAAAATCAATATTCCAACAAAAATTTAATTTTTGAATTAGAAATCCAACTACAAAAGCATATCCCACAACCAATTTATCACAGAAAATCCAATCCCACAACCAATATTCAAATGAAAATACAAATGGCGCTAGAAATCCAACCACTGACACTTATTCCCAATTAGAAACTTGGGAATGCATCCCAATTGGGATGTGCATTCCCAATTGGGATGTGCCGTGCGGTGCCGTGCGGTGCCGTGCCGTGGAGTGGGAGTTACCTATTTATACTACTCACAGACATCTCTCTAAAAATCTTTTATTTCGACTCTAGGGACCTTGAAACGTCGAGAAAACGAACCGATTACAATAGCTTCCTATGGGAATTTAAGAACGCTTAACGCAAATCGGCTCTTACCCTTAATATCCAAATTTTAGGTCAATCAACCTAATGCCTTGGGGTGAAGGTACGGGCCAGGACGGAATCAGTGGACTCACTTTTTTCTACTTCTCTACCATCGAAATGTCATTTTTGATTCTTGAGTTCGACATTTTTTACGAATGCAAAACTTGCCTATATGACGCAAGTAAAACCGTGATTTTCTAAATTGTGAAATTAAGTCATAAATTGACTTTAAATATCTGAAGAATCCTTCATCTTAACAAGGTTATAACACCAAGGTTGTGGAATAACATGAGTAATTATCATTGATATAATTTTACGTTTAATGTTAAAAAATTATTGGTTTGTAAGTGGCACAAAAAAACTGCGAAATCGTATAAAAGAAAATTTCAAATCAATACAAAAATACCTACTTCGACACTACATTTACGAAAATAGGTATACTTACTAATAGTTAATAAGTTAAAAAAAACTTTCAATTGGATTTTCCTAAGAGTCACACATCTTAAAATAGAAGAGCTGACAAAATTGTATTAAAGGTACCTACAACAGCAAACAACATATACCTACCTATACCTACCTAAATATAAACTAATTTTTTTTTTGTTTATGCCTAAGGTCCCAGCTTTATTGTTTACATTTATTTATTAAAAAAAATAAAACAAAAGGAGAATTGGAACATAAAAAGACACAAATTTCAATTATCAAATTAATCAAATTATCTGAACCCACATAAAGAATGCATTTTTGTTTTTATTTTTATTTTAAACTACATACATAGGTATTTATAAATACTGTACCTACCTATCTACTAATCTCAAACAAAATGCTAAGTGTACGGATATTATCGCACTGTCCAGATACTAGTAGGAATTCCCTATGAAATTTCATAAATTACCTGCCTACCTACCAATATCTTTTATATCTAAAAATTGAATTTAAAATAAAACCCACATCCTGGAAAAAATCACCTACCAGTTGATATTTATCTACAAAAAAACAAAAAACACCAGCAAAAATATACATAACTATAACCAATTTCACTTAAATTTTGAGAAAAATCGAATTGACAGTTTTCTTGCAATAAATAAAAACATTACTAAAAGTAAAAAATTACTTTCGACTCAAATATCTTTACAAAAATTAAAAAAATATTGGCTTCAAACTAATTTAATCTCACAGTGATTTTTTTAATTTTTGTAAAGATATTTGAGTCGAAAGTAATTTTTTACTTTTAGTAATGTTTTTATTTATTGCAAGAAAACTGTCAATTCGATTTTTCTCAAAATTTAAGTGAATTGGTTATAGTTATGTATATTTTTGCTGGTGTTTTTTGTTTTTTTGTAGATAAATATCAACTGGTAGGTGATTTTTTCCAGGATGTGGGTTTTATTTTAAATTCAATTTTTAGATATAAAAGATATTGGTAGGTAGGCAGGTAATTTATGAAATTTCATAGGGAATTCCTACTAGTATCTGGACAGTGCGATAATATCCGTACACTTAGCATTTTGTTTGAGATTAGTAGATAGGTAGGTACAGTATTTATAAATACCTATGTATGTAGTTTAAAATAAAAATAAAAACAAAAATGCATTCTTTATGTGGCTTCAGATAATTTGATTAATTTGATAATTGAAATTTGTGTCTTTTTATGTTCCAATTCTCCTTTTGTTTTATTTTTTTTAATAAATAAATGTAAACAATAAAGCTGGGACCTTAGGCATAAACAAAAAAAAAATAGTTTATATTTAGGTAGGTATAGGTAGGTATATGTTGTTTGCTGTTGTAGGTACCTTTAATACAATTTTGTCAGCTCTTCTATTTTAAGATGTGTGACTCTTAGGAAAATCCAATTGAAAGTTTTTTTTAACTTATTAACTATTAGTAAGTATACCTATTTTCGTAAATGTAGTGTCGAAGTAGGTATTTTTGTATTGATTTGAAATTTTCTTTTATACGATTTCGCAGTTTTTTTGTGCCACTTACAAACCAATAATTTTTTAACATTAAACGTAAAATTATATCAATGATAATTACTCATGTTATTTCACAACCTTGGTGTTATAACCTTGTTAAGATGAAGGATTCTTCAGATATTTAAAGTCAATTTATGACTTAATTTCACAATTTAGAAAATCACGGTTTTACTTGCGTCATATAGGCAAGTTTTGCATTCGTAAAAAATGTCGAACTCAAGAATCAAAAATGACATTTCGATGGTAGAGAAGTAGAAAAAAGTGAGTCCACTGATTCCGTCCTGGCCCGTACCTTCACCCCAAGGCATTAGGTTGATTGACCTAAAATTTGGATATTAAGGGTAAGAGCCGATTTGCGTTAAGCGTTCTTAAATTCCCATAGGAAGCTAAGCTATTGTAATCGGTTCGTTTTCTCGACGTTTCAAGGTCCCTAGAGTCGAAATAAAAGATTTTTAGAGAGATGTCTGTGCGTGCGTGTGTACGTATACGTTCGGGAAGTTTTTTTCGTCGTCCATAGCTCAAGCACCAATAGAGATATCAACTTCAATTAAATTTTGTTATACAGATAATAATACAGAAAGATGCAGAAAGGACTCTAAAAAAAATTGAGTGGGTGGTTTTTTTACCAAAGCAATTTAAAAAAAGGTGAAAACTTTGGTTAACCCTAAATATATCACGAACCAATAACGCTAGAAACTTGAATTAAATTTTATATTATATGTATATTGTAACGCGATACAAAACTAGTATAGTTTTTGGAAAAAAAAAATCAAATTAACGGGTTTTTATAAATCAAAAAAACTGAACAAACATATTTGTCACCTCGAATATTTTAGCAATAAAAATATTGTTTTCAACTTTCACTTAAATTTTGAGAAAAATCGAATTGACAGTTTTCTTGCAATAAATAAAAACATTACTAAAAGTAAAAAATTACTTTCGACTCAAATATCTTTACAAAAATTAAAAAAATATTGGCTTCAAACTAATTTAATCTCACAGTGATTTTTTTTATAAAAGTCCAACAGTCAGTTTTTTCATAAAAAATTAAAATCTACAAAAAATAGTACGCAACATTGGTAAACAATTATGTTCGGTTCTCGAAATCTCGCGAACAATAGAAGATATTTACTTTTTGCTTCATTTTTAACAAATTAATGTGGACAACAAAGCTCGGACCTTATAGAGGGCATAAACAACATATATGTAAATATGGTTTATATTTAAGCAGGCATCTATGTGTTGCTTAAGCCGATAGATTTTTGTATTGCTCCAGAAGAGTACCCCACGTTATTTTGGTACATTTTTTTCAAAATTCGATGTATCCAAAATGGGTCATTAGTTTTTTACGAAACTGTATATTAATTAGTTCAAAATAACTGCATACCAAAAATATATATTTTAACTAAAATTGAAAAATTGTATGTGTACAAAATTAATTTAAAAAGTAAACTGCTCTAAAGATTTTCAAATAAGAATTTTGAAACATTAAGGTTTTTTTTGACAAATCAAATTTTGGAAACAAGCTTTTTTAACAGGTACATTTTTAAATTTAAAAATACAGGAAATATTTTAAATAGTCTTGGTTTGTCAATTGAACTGATTCGTTCTAAAATTACCTCTACCTTCTACACGAAGAGACATAGACCCCCATTTCGCTAGTCAAAAGTGCACGTACGTATATTTTAAAACAGTAGTAAAACGTTATGTTTATTTCAAATTTATAGAAAAATTATTCCTAAGTTAAAAACTTTGCTTTGGCATACAAAAATTGGATTTGCTAGAATTTACACAGATATATCTTTAGACTGAGACAAAGGCATCAAATTTATGTAAGTACAATTACAAATGCTAATACTTCTCTAAAAATAAAGATCCAAATAAAGTCTTTTACCTTATTAAAAGTAAACATTTGCTTATACCCTTGATCATTCAAAATTGTTGATAGGAAGGTCCTTCTTTTAATAAATACCTAAATAGGTATATCATAAGAACTTACGTTAAAACGCAAAAACGTAAAATTCACGTTAAAACGTAAAATTCACGTTCATGTTAAAACGTAAAAACGTAAAATTCACGTTCACGTTAAAACGCAAAAACGTAAAATTTACATTCACGTTAAAACGCAAAAACGTAAAATTCACGTTCACGTTAAAACGTAAAAACGTAAAATTCACGTTCACGTTAAAACGCAAAAACGTAAAATTCGCGTTAAAACGTAAAATTCACGTTCATGTTAAAACGTAAAAACGTAAAATTCACGTTCACGTTAAAACGTAAAAACGTAAAATTCACGTTCACGTTAAAACGCAAAAACGTAAAATTCGCGTTAAAACGTAAAATTCACGTTCATGTTAAAACGTAAAAACGTAAAATTCACGTTCACGTTAAAACGCAAAAACGTAAAATTCACGTTCACGTTAAAACGCAAAAACGTAAAATTCGCGTTAAAACGTAAAATTCACGTTCATGTTAAAACGTAAAATTCACGTTCACGTTAAAACGCAAAAAACGTAAAATTCACGTTAAACGTAAAATTCACGTTCACGTTAAAACGCAAAAACGTAAAAAAACGTAAAAACGTAAAATTCACGTTCACGTTAAAACGCAAAAACGTAAAACTCACGTTCATGTTAAAACGTAAAAACGTAAAATTCACGTTCACGTTAAAACGCAAAAAACGTAAAATTCACGTTAAACGTAAAATTCACGTTCACGTTAAAACGCAAAAACGTAAAATTCACGTTCACGTTAAAACGCAAAAACGTAAAATTCACGTTCGGAACGCAAAAATCACCATAGGAAACTGAACAAAATCATGAACAGAACATGATGTTTAAGAGTTAAGTTTTTTCAGAAAAGGTGGTCCATATGAGTGAAGAGAGAAAAGAATCGTTAAGTAAAAAGACATGTTAATTTTTTTAATATTTTTTTTATTTTTTAATTAAATTTTAAGGCCAATGCCACAAGATCAGTTTTACATTTCATTTTCAAGTTCTATTCGATAATGACGCCAAGCTAGTGTATTTATATTATTGGTACATATAAATCTTTTGTCATCAGAACAACTTAAACTTAATTTGTTTATACATTCGGTGTATATAGTATGGTGTTTAGATCTAAAGTTCAACATTTTACTATAGAAGTTTTGTTTGTGTAGCAAACAGTCTCTGTAATTTTGTAAAGACATTTTTTTACAGCTGCTGATTTGACACCCTTAGCCTATTTTATTAGTGCTGCATCTTCTATGTCTATACTATACATTTTAGCTCTTAATCCTATAAATTCCTTCATTATTCTACCATTCTTTTTCATCCTTCATAAATCCTAACTTTTTCACATTGAGCTGGGGCAATACCATAGCAGTTTTGGGGTGGATAGTCTGAAGTATCAAATTTATCTATTATATCATTTCTTATATCATTGTAAAAATCATCTGTTCTTATTTTATAAATAAATGAATCGGTATCCATGTAGGCCAGATGTAGGTTGTCAGTAAATTTAGGTTTCATGTATGCATAATGAAAGTCGTAAACTTTATACTTTGAAATCTCCAAAACACAAAAACCTAAGTATATAGGCTTATTATATACACTGTAAATTCGTTTTAACTGAATAGCAGCCATGGTTTTCGAAAATTCTAATATGCTATGAAAATTAGGTTTAGCTATAAGAGCGCGACTACCGAGATGGGTGCCTTTGCTTTCTATTGAATCGACAATTTGAACATCTTTTCGTTTGTCTACATTTTCCATAGTTTTTCCGAATACAGCATTATTACAAAGTTTACGCTGATCCTTTTCAAACTTTGTGGTGGTTTTTTTTCTTAGTTCATTGTTTAAATCAATATATTTTTTCAGCCATTGAAATTGTTTGAATTGCATCACTCTATGAATTTTCTTAAGCACCAAACCATTATCAAGGCATTGAATTAATGTTTTGTGATGAATTATATAATTAACTTTATTATTCAAATCAGCAATCTGATGCTTTAGAATTTTTGAATGGAATAAATTTTGAGGATGTTTAAAGTCAACGGAAATAAAAATATTTTAAAAATACTTAAATAGGGTTAGCACTATATTTCTATAAGGATGAATGCCGGCAATTAAAATTTACGATTATAATACGTGCATTGATATATCAAGACCCTGATACATCGTTACCATCATGTCACTCATCTGACTAATAGGACTTGACCATCTATATCTATTGCTTTAGGATTTTTCCTGGATTGAGGTAATAATTAGTGTAACAAAAGCCAAATACCTCACTACCATCATATCATTCATTTGTCTAATAGGGCTTTACCTTTATCTATTGCTTTGCTAGCATCATGTCAATCATATTACTAAACCCTGTCCCTTATCATTAAAATCCTGAAAAATGATCCAAGGGTTATTTTTATTGCGGAATACAAATGTACATATGTCAATAAGGCCAACACATTATTTTATCTATAGGGATGGATGCCGATTAAAATATGCATTCATGATGATCGCTATACATACATTTATCCAACTGCTTCCTTATATACACCGATGATATTCCAAGTGTCAACAATACAAATTTATGATAAGGTTAACTACATGAATGAATGCGGGGAAAAACTCTATTGTTCTACTATTAGCAATCAATATGATATAAGCATGTATTATTACCCCAATACTTCTTTTCATTAGTTACTTTTCACCCCAAAGAAACCTTTTGCAATGTGTAATACAACATTTAGGATCATATCCTGTATATGACTACTTTCCTACCCCCGATGAAGCAGAATACTCCGTTTTTACTCTGGATGATTTCGCTGCTTTTGCATTGATATAAAGAAATTACAAAAACAAATTCATCGACCTTCATATGGAAGCTTAGTATATGAAAACATATACAAGGATAGATTCAAATAGAATGAAATTAACTGTCTCCCCTTATTCTGCTGGCTGCTCTCGGTCCCCGATACTACCGCCAACGACGCGACGGCGGCGGCGTCCGGTCGCGCAAAAAAATGTCTGCCCATGAGAGTACTATAGTTTTCATATACAAAGGTTGGGCTATCCAAAAAATCCAACTATGAATTTTACGTTTTTACGTTCTAACGTGAGCGTGAATTTTACGTTTTTACGTTCTAACGTTTGCTAAGCATGGTCCAGAACCCAAAATAATATCGGTATTTAGCATAGATCGGAACCCTGGTGATGCCGGTGCACCGGTGCAGCACCGGTATTTAGCATGGATCAGAACCCTGGTGCAGCACCGGTGCACCGGTGATTAGCATAGATCAGAAACCTGGTGCAGCACCGGTGCACCGGTGATCCAGAACCCTCTAGTCAGCACCGGTGCACCGGTGCACCGGTGATCCAGAACCCTCTAGTCAGCACCGGTGCACCGGTGCTGCACCGGTGCACCGGTGATCCAGAACCCTCTAGTTACAACTACTACAATAACTTCCTATGGGAATTTAAGAACGCTTAACGCAAATCGGCTCTTACCTTTAATATCCAAAATTTAGGTCAATCAACCTAATGCCTTGGGGTGAAGGTACGGGCCAGGACGGAATCAGTGGACTCACTTTTTTCTACTTCTCTACCATTGAAATGTCATTTTTGATTCTTGAGTTCGACATTTTTTACGAATGCAAAACTTGCCTATATGACGCAAGTAAAACCGTGATTTTCTAAATTGTGAAATTAAGTCATAAATTGACTTTAAATATCTGAAGAATCCTTCATCTTAACAAGGTTATAACACCAAGGTTGTGAAATAACATGAGTAATTATCATTGATATAATTTTACGTTTAATGTTAAAAAATTATTGGTTGGTAAGTGGCACAAAAAAAACTGCGAAATCGTATAAAAGAAAATTTCAAATCAATACAAAAATACCTACTTCGACACTACATTTACGAAAATAGGTATACTTACTAATAGTTAATAAGTTAAAAAAACTTTCAATTGGATTTTCCTAAGAGTCACACATCTTAAAATAGAAGAGCTGACAAAATTGTATTAAAGGTACCTACAACAGCAAACAACATATACCTACCTATACCTACCTAAATATAAACTAATTTTTTTTTTTGTTTATGCCCAAGGTCCCAGCTTTATTGTTTACATTTATTTATTAAAAATGATAAAACAAAAGGAGAATTGGAACATAAAAAGACACAAATTTCAATTATCAAATTAATCAAATTATCTGAACCCACATAAAGAATGCATTTTTGTTTTTATTTTTATTTTAAACTACATACATAGGTATTTATAAATACTGTACCTACCTATCTACTAATCTCAAACAAAATGCTAAGTGTACGGATATTATCGCACTGTCCAGATACTAGTAGGAATTCCGTATGAAATTTCATAAATTACCTGCCTACCTACCTATCTTTTATATCTAAAAATTGAATTTAAAATAAAACCCACACCCTGGAAAAAATCACCTACCAGTTGATATTTATCTACACAAAAAAAAAAAAAAAAAACACCAGCAAAAATATACATAACTATAACCAAACGTATAACTATCCCAATATGTTTCTTCTTCACAAAAATCGCATCGTAGCTTCGTATACATAATACAACCATTTTTCATATACAAATATCGTACACAGGTAGAAGCAGAGTCATGAATGTAAATAAAAACAAAAATCAGTACAAGATCTTAAACAGCTGATGTAAGCATACAACAGGAGTCAGGATTCCACAGAGGAGTTCTTCGGTACTCTGGAACTGGCAACGGCACGCTTGCGGTCGCTCGGCTTTAGCTCGTCGCTTGGGGTGGTTCTTGCCATTTCCAGATGTACCTTCCTGCTCGTCTAAACATTTATTTATCGTGCCTAAGGTAAAAATATTAAAAGCAAAGATCTAATACGATACAAGTCCAAGGATACCGATAATATTCAAAAGAAATCAAAGTTTGGTGCTTCAGTAAAAAAAACTAATCTAGCTAACCTACTAATAATTATATGAAACCAATACCAATACCAATACAGAATA
Organism: Eupeodes latifasciatus; assembly: GCA_920104205.1. NCBI lineage: Eukaryota > Metazoa > Arthropoda > Insecta > Diptera > Syrphidae > Eupeodes > Eupeodes latifasciatus. The sequence goes on from OV049927.1 coordinate 29,090,055, forward strand.
ATATACCTAAAATAAGAAATAATATACAAATACAATATGATAGAAAAATCCCTAAACTAATGCCTACACTAATACCTAAAGCACACATTTTGACCTCTCCAAAATATCATCCCGCTAAATCCAAACGTTCGTCTGATGTGATTGACGAAGGTCTGGCCAACCCGCCCAAGTATCGTGAAGATACTTCCTTCGCTATTTCCTTGGCCATATGTAGCGGAAATAGCCCCTAAGTTGACCCAACCAGTCACTAGTCCGTCAGTAGAGAATAGTCTGTCGTGTCAAGTTCACCACACACTTTTCATCTGGCCGGCTTTACCAAGTCTCCACACACCATCAGCTCAAAAAAATTAGCACCACATTATTATTTTGATTTCAAAATTCACAAATGATGATCTTTATTCATTATGAAAAAAAAAAAGGAATTAAACTTTTTCAGCGTATTGAAAAATGTCAAAATGTATGTAAATATCAAAAAAAATAATATTCTCAACTGATCTTAAAATAGATAGAGATGTTTGGACCTTTGTGTCCTGAATTTGTTTATACTCACTCTGTTTTGACACCTTCCAACGTTGTCCTGCCGGCAGCACTTGTGAAGATGAGTAGACACTTTCAACTACTTTAATTAAAATAATTCCACACCTGCTATATTTAAGATCACTTTTCAAATTAAAACTTAAAATTTCAATTATAAATATATATATATAGCTGAAATAGCTTAATTTTACAAAAAAAAAACTTATTTTCACTAATTTAATGATTTTTATGATTTCACGATTTTATGATTTTATAGTTTTTTTTTTTTTTCTTTGTATTGAGGAGATCCATATATAAGTATATATATATAATAGTTCCTTTTGACCTCTGGACAAAGAATCAATCCTTTCTAGGAACAAAAGTCCACTGTAGCCAAAAATAGCCAAAAAAAATAGGCAGAGGCTTAGGACTCTGGATAAAATCCTAGTCTTTTCCTAAACCTAACAAAACAAAAGAATCACCCGTCAGTTCACATTATAGGAATTATTTCATCAAGCAACCTACCTCTGCTGAAATCGGTAATTGGCTTAATGTCTTCCTTGGGAAGCTGGGTTGCACTTTTTCAAAAGTTTAACTATAATTATTAGAATTTGTTTCAGTTTTCTATTTTGACCCAAAAATTTTGTTTTCCTACATACCTTTTATTCTTGGTACGTATAAATGCACTTTTTCTATTTTATTTTAAAAATTTTCTGTTTTTTTAAAACAATATTTAAAAATTGAATTGGCGGTTTGTACTTTCACTCAACTGAATAGAATGGCTAAATCAACGATAATGACCATTGAAATCCTTCTTAGTCTTTGTTCACTTAATTAAGTAAATAGTTACCACTATATCTGAGTGAGATATGTATCATTAGACTTTTATTTAAATAATACAACGGATGGGTGGATAATTTTCCATCCCTGTCAGTCCCTTTATTTCACTAACACAAATACACCTTCTCCTCCATTCTATATGTCCGTCTCAGTCTTATTTCCCCTCCTATCTAATCTTAATCAGTCAAAAAAAAATTTGTTATTAATCATTTTAATTAAATCTTAATAAATCATTTCAAAACAATAAATTCCTTCTATTCCAATTCAAAATTTCCTTTCCTACATTAACACTAAATTGTCCATATTTTCCTATTGTTAACTTTTATAATACCCGTGTTTTGTTGGGAAATATATCCATAGTGAAGTGGGATTTTACACGAATAACAAAAACAATTATCCATAGTGAGAATAACACCGATAAAAGTTCGTGTAGAATCTCACTATGGATAGGTTTTTGACATTTATACGAGCCTCGAATGGATCTTATGTGATTTCGTTTTCAAATGTTGGTACGATTGATATTGCATTTGTATCTCGATGGCTGTGTTGGTAGAGTAGTTGTGCATTTGGAATCATGTATGTGTTTTCCATTGGGGAAAAAATCAATCTATTACTGTTTTTTATTGTTATTTAGTTTTGTTAGTGAAAATGGACTAACTGGGCTTATTTTGCAAGAGAAAACAAAAGAAAAGATATTTATTTAACATTATGAACAAATTTTTATTTATTATTTTATACAATTTGTCTAATTTAAAAAAAAAAACTTACATGTTGTTTATTTGTTGTTGTATTTTACATTGCTTTGTTGGTTTTGTTTTTTAAATCTTATTTTTATTTCGTTTGAAAAAGGAAAATGAAAATGAAAGAAAAATATTTAAACTATTTAATAAATTAACATTAAAAACAAGAGACTAATAAATTAACCACCAAAAGTTTATCTCAGTTTAGATTAGATAAATCTTTTTGGTGTTTCCACCGCACAAGAAGATTTAAAAATGATTAAGTTTGACAACACTTTCTAAAATGCAAATGGTGTTTCGATGTTTCTTATGAAGTGCAAGTGAGATAATTTGATTCGTGTTAAACAATGAAAAACTGAATATTTCAGCACCATATAAGAATATGCTACCTACTCCATGTGCAAAAATTGCACTTTTTTTTTAATTTGATTAAAACAAAACTATATTTTTTGTACACAAACATGCAAATAAACAGAGCATAACGCATTATCTGTAAAACCAACTCCTCCACACAGGTTTGTTTCCACAAATTTTGACTCGAATCCGAACTCCGACGGGAATCGAGTCAAATTAAGCTCATTTCAACTCGACTCAGGTATATAAAGAATTGAGGCGATCTTCAAGCTCGCTTCAACACCACATGTAGTCTACGAACAAACCCCCTTCTTGAAGTTTGTATTTTATGTCAAATTTGTTCTTTCAGTTGTACCAATTTTTAAATACAAAAATCTGGCCACTGCGGATCGTTTTGTTGGGAATTTCTCACTTCACTATTTATAAAATGCGAACAAAACGCATGTAATCTTAGCGAATTCATTCTGCGCATGCGCCAAACTGTTATAATTTATATTCATTAACCCTTTGAGAAAGTAGGACAAAACTACTCCCGCATGCGCAAAAGAGTTCGGCCATATATGTCCTTCTACAAGAAAGTACATACTAAAAGTTAAACGTCAAAAGTAAAAATGTAATCAAGCACCATGGTCGCAATTTGATACTGGTAAGTAATACTTATTGAATTATTGCTATTTAAATAACATTAAATTGCACTTTTATTTATTTAATTTGCATTTTAGATGAAGGTGAACATTTTAAGGCATGTAGGGGGTAAGTAACATACATTTAACTTAATAATTTTGTGTTGTGAAAACTCGTATGCAAAAGCATTCGGATTTGCAAAACTAGGCATACGCATTTTCACGAAACAAAATTATCTTTGAATTTATTCATTATTTATTTTAGTTTTTAACTATTTATATTCCTTTTTTTTTGCATTTAAAACAAAAAGATGAAGGAGATCCGGAGGTCACGATGGGCATGGACCAAGAGGTAAACATCGTTGGACATTAACAACAACAAACACAACGTTGGACATTTACAGGAACAAAACAACAACAGGTACATAGTTCAGCCAACAACAATTTACTGTATGTACTGTCCAAAGTCGTCCGGCTGCGGCTGCAGCGTCGACTTTGGATAGTTCTAATGTTTTGGCCACGTAACAGGCTCGCTGAAAGTGACTGAATGGTCGTGAGGTCACTTGCGGCGTAAAAAAAAGTGGTCAAATGTGTACATAGGTACTTTTTGTTGTAGAAAGGTCTCATATCGTGTGGCTGGGCCTACTACCTGAGAAGGTGAGAACTCATGCTATAGTCTGGTCGGGCAAGTTGCATATTAATACTTGGGCATATTATTTATTTTTTTTTGTTTCAATGTTATTTGTTGTTATGTCCTATTATTTTGTTGTCTTACTATTTTGTTGTCCTTTTACTATCAAAACATATAATTAAACTAACAAATAATTGGAATGGATGAAATTTATTGAATATCGTCAGAGGTAAATCAGGTGCTTCGTATTATAAACTAAGTATCACAGGTAAGCTTAGATTCCTTAACTTAAGATTAATATCGCAGATAGTTAAAAAAAAATAAAAAAAAAAATAGAATAAACTAAAGATAATATCACAGATCTAAAAAGTAAATAAGGTTCTAATAAATAATAAATAAACTATAAATGAATACACCATAAATAACAAATAAATCAGGTACATAAATATATCACAGTGTACTATTAGGAAAGCAACATCATCTGAGTTTGTTCTATAGACAAAACATTTAAGTGTGAATGTCTTTGGCATGATAAACGCCAACTTTTTCACCTCTCAGATTTCCGATTTCATACAATGAATTTCCTATTTTTTTCAAAACTATGGATTTTAGGAATTTAGCTGCTAGTTTCGCATTGTAATTTTCAGCCGTGTTGCTTTGTTTAAAATTTCGTCGATATACTATTTGTCCCGGTTTGTATTCTACGTCTTTGCTTCTCGTGTTATATGTTTTCATGCCTTTTTGGTGTGCTAACTTTAAGTTATCGAAAATTTTTGCTCGTATGAGTTCTAATTTGTCCTGTTTGTTTAATATTTCGACGTTAAGTTCTTTTACCGCGTCAAGTTTTCTAAGGAGTTCATAAGTTTTAGCATTTTGGATCGTATGAGATCCGAATACTGCGTAATAAGGTTCAACTGCGATCGCATCGTGCACTACACTTCGGAGTGAAAATGCAACGTTGCTCACATGTTGATCCCAGTGTTTTTGATTGGTACCGAGATACGATCGTATTTTAGCTAGCACCGATTGGTTGACTCTTTCCGAAGCATTTGCTTGCGGAGAGTAGATTGCAGTTCGGGTGTGTCTTACACCGTAACGTTTTAAGAAGCTGGTAAACAATTCTGAAACAAATTGTTTACCGTTGTCAGAATGGACAAATTCTGGAACACCAAAAACATGAAAAACATTTTCTTCTAAAAACTTCACTACTTCAGATGATGTTGCTTTCCTAATGGCTTTTAAAAAGACAAATTTGCTAAAATGATCAAGCACTATGAAGATATGAGTATTCCCGTTTGTAGTCCGTGGGTATGGTCCTAGAAAGTCAATGTACAAGCGTTGAAATGGTCGTTCAGTAATAGTTTGTTGTCCTATCGGCGGTCGAGTCGTAGAGTTTATCGATTTGCTGCACTTACAAGTATCACACGAGCTCACCAAGCGTTGAACATCGGCAGCCAATCCAGGCCAATAATAAAATTGACGCACTTTCGCCAAAGTTTTGTTGATACCACCGTGTCCAGACGCTGGAGAGTCATGTGCTGCTTGTAGCAACTCGTTCCGAAGACCTTCAGGCACCCACAGTTTCCAGGCTCTGTCTTCCTGTATAGCGTCACCTGTTCGTATGTCTGTCCGTTTATACACAAATCCGTCTGAAATGCAAACGTCTGAAAGTCGGTCTTGTTGTTGTTCTATAATTTTCTTTAGCTCAACATATTCTTCCGAAGAAAAATGTGAAGAGCTAAAGTCAACTCCGGGCGCTAAGTCAACGGTCGTGATCTCCTCCATATGGATGCGAGATAAAGTATCAGGGACTACGTTTTGGACGCCCTTTCTATGTTCGATCGTAAAATCGTACGCCTGTAGTTTAAGGCTCCATCTTGCCAATCGCCCTGATAGGTCTTTCTGTGTCATAAGCCACTTCAGACTAGCGTTATCGGTGATGATAGTAAAGGGTAGTCCTTCAACGTAGGCCCTAAACTTCTTCACTGATAAAATAGCCGCGTAGCATTCCTGTTCCGTCACACTATAATTCCTCTGAGCTGAATTAAGTTTCTGGGACATGAATGCCAGCGGTAACTCGTTTTTCTCATCATCCAACTGGAAGATCACACTCCCTACACCTGTAGTCGATGCGTCACACTGTATGTAGAAATGTTTTGTAAAGTCCGGGTTGTTTAGTATTGGTGCTTCCACCAGTAGCGTCTTTAAAGTTTCAAATGATGCCTTTGCTTCATCCGACATTTCGAAAGATTTGCCCTTTTTCAGGCAGTCAGTCATTGGGGCTGCTATCGTCGCGTAGTTCCGAATGAAGCGTCTGTACCAGCCCGTCATTCCTAGGAATCTGCGAAGCTGCTTGGGGGTCTTCGGAACGGGAAAATCATCGATCGCCGACACTTTGTCTCTGTCCGTTTTGATATGTCCGTCTCCTACTACATATCCCAAGTACTTGATTTCCTTAAAGCAAAATTTGCTTTTTTCAACGTTGATTGTTAGTCCAGCCTGACGCAAAGCAAACGCAACTTCCTCGAGAGTCTTTATATGTGATTCAAAATCTGGGGAACAAATCAAGAGGTCATCGAGATAGACAAAGACATGCTGGCGTAAACGTCCAGGTATGACTTTGTCCATTAGCTTAGACATTCTCTGGGCAGCGTTGCACAATCCAAACGGCATAACCGTGAACTGATACAACGGCCGTCCAGGGACTGTAAAAGCAGTCTTCTCTCTTGATTTGCTCTCCAGAGGAATCTGCCAAAATGCATCTTTTAAATCAATACTCGATATAAATCTTGTGTCTTGGAGTCTACTTATTATACCCTCAATGTGAGGTAACGGGTATGCAAATTTCTTGGTTCTTGCGTTTACTTTGCGTGAGTCTAAACATAGCCTATTTTTACCATTTTTCCTAACCAAAACGACTGGAGAGCTCCAAGCACTATTGCTCTCCTCAATCACTCCCATTTCAATCATCCGATCAATTTCTGCGTAAAGCAGTTTTTGAACGGCTGGTGAAATAGGGTAATGTCGCTGTTTAATGGGAATATTTTCGTCATCCACTTCAATAACGTGCTCTTCGAGATTGGTTTTACCCAATCCCAGCACTGCGAAGGAGGGAAATAGAACCTTGACACCCTCCAGTCGTTTTGCCTGTTCTGGTGTCAAGTCGATGTTTTGTTGTAGTTCTGCCTTAGGTGCGTCTGTCATATTAATTTCATTAACTATATTTGGAGCTACGTTAAAAGAACTCCAAAAATCTACACCCAAATATAGTGGTTGTAAAAGACCAGGGACAACCATGATCTCCAACTCTTGTGTTTTACCACCCCAAGAAACATTTGTTCTAAGTCGTCCTTCTATCTTTTGGTGATTTCCGTCAGCTGTTTTTATGTCATTGTTCATTTTTGTTATCTTTATGTTTTTCCTAGTTATAAAATCTATTGCACCTTTCCCTAAACATGTTACTGACGCTCCACTATCTAATAGTCCCAAAATGTCTTCTCCTAGTATTTGCACTTTCGTATATGGCCTATTGTCATCTGTTATCGTCAGTATCGTCGATTCAATTTTATTTTAAGTCCGTTTAGATATTGAACATTTTTCCCTTAGTCTTAAAATTTTTAAAAAGTTTCTACTTTTAGATTTGTCAAGATTAATTTCTTCACCGAAGATTCGTCTTCTCGCTTCGTCATATTCCAATTGCCTCTGGTGAAGACTCTTTACAGAATTTTGATTGTCCTGTTGGTAAGTATGTTTGTTATTTTCTTCAGTCTTTCTCTCTAAAATTCTTATTCTTTCAGGTTCTTCGGATCGTCCGGGATTGGTTTCGATGTCGGCGGTTGACTCCCGGATGTACTGCCGACCTTCGGGTTTCCCTGGCAAGCAGTACACCTGAAAGCAACGCTACCCTGTCCACAACAAAAACACGTCAAGGTATGAAACGTCGATGGGCAAACACCCGAAGATTGTTTTTCGTCTTTTCTTGTTTCATTTGTTCTTTCTTGTCCTTTAAAATTCTTGTTAAGTTTGTCAGTTTTAGTAAAATCTCTTTTGTCATGTCTTTTTGTTTGATATTCAGCAACTTCGTATACTTCGTCTTCTGATTCATTATCTCTATATCTCCTTCGCGAAAGCTCTTCTCCATCTATCTCATTTACAACTCGTTTCGTCCTTGAATCCCTAACAGCTAAATGTTCTTCCGCTCTTCTACACTCTTCTCTCAAGTCTCTTATTGTCCTTATATTGCATCCAAAAATCAAAGTGCTGACTCTATCTTTAAGGTTTTTCTTAACCATGTCAATTAAATCTCTTTCGGGTGGCCTTGTCTCTAACTGTAACACTAAATCTCTAATGTCAGCATAAAACTCGTCAAATGTCTCTTGAGGTTGTTGTTTTCGATACATGATTGCCCAAAGGATTTCATGGTCACGTTTATTGTTTTTGAATTGCCTAACAAGTTCTGTTTTTAAATCTTCATAATTCAGAAGCTCATCACCCTGGTTCTCTTCTAAAAATTGCCAATACCATCTTTCAGCATAGCCTGTCACCAAATGATGAAAATTTGCAAAGAGCTGGTCGTCTGTCATTCGGTTCTTTTTCTTTAATGCTTCAACCCGGAAAATGAAGCTTCCGATCGGCATGCCTTTTGCCGAACCATCAAACTTTATTCCCCATCGATGAACATCAACCTTTCGGTTGGTATCCGTCGATGAAGAATGTTCGTTTGGAGGCTGTTTTGTCGAGCGGCCATTAGTCGAGTGATCTGTCCGTCTGTTAGTAAATGTAGCGTTCGTTGTTTCCTGTCTTAAGTCTTGTCTGTAATTTGTGTCCTTCTGATCGGTCAAGGAACGTTCCATACTATGTAATTTAGTATTTACTTCTTTCATATTCTTGTCAAGTAACTTGTACATTTGTGTCAAGCCATCTGCAAGAATACTGAAAGTTTTAGTCTGGCTTTCCTTGACCGTCAGAGTAGCAACTTCTTGTATCCGTTCGTATAAGTCAAGTTCTGTCATTGGTTTCGGTACATGTCCTTTGTTTACTGTCTCTGAACGTAATCTGTCTTCGTTTTGTTTCTTTATTTGTTGAAGTTCTCGTTCTATTTGTAATCGGTTCTGTTCAAGTTCTTTTTCGTGTTCCGCAAGTCGTCCTCGTTCTAGTCGTAATTGTTCTTGTTCACGTAAGTAAAACTGTACGTCTGCATGTCTTTCTCGTTCTGTTACCGTATTGTGTTGTTCGTTCTCATCATCTTTATCTTCTTGATATTCGGCTCCACCTGTAGCCTCATCAAGTTCTTCAGTCGGGTCACGTAAGTTCGTAAGTGGTTGTTCATTGTCTGTCCTTTCTGTACCTTGGATGCCAATGTCACGTATTATCTTGTTTATTTCGTGAAATGTACTGTCCAAGTCCTCAGTCTCAGTCAAGGTCGGTGGTACTGTATGGGGTTGGTCTGACAAACCAACTCTTTGCATCTCCTCCTCTAACCCTGCTGTCTTACGAGTGAATCTCTTCCTTTGAAAGGTCTTAGGAACAGTTCCTGTATTCTTCCTACCCTCTGACATTTTAAAAAATTTTAAAGAGACTTGTTTGTCACAAAAAAAACCAATTCAATTAAAAAAAACCAAAATTCAATTGTTCAACTAAAACTAGTAAAGCAAATTTCAATGTAAAAAAAAAATAATTCAAACAAAATTGTAAAAAAAAATGAAAGTAAAAGAATGTAATTTTGAAAATGAAATGTGTAATAAAAAAATTAAGTATTATTTAAAGAGAATGTAATTCAAATAAAAATGAAATTTCAAAAACTTATAAAAAAAAATGAATGTAAAAAAATTATAACGAAATATTAAGGGAAAATTTAAAGAGAACGTAATTTAAAAAAATTAATAATGAAGTAAAAGAAATTGAAAAAAAAAAAATAAGAACCACGAATGTTATTTCAAAAGAAAAATGTACAAATAAATAAAACAAAATTAAGACTAATATAATTTAAAAAAAAAAAAATGTAATAAAAAAATTGTAAAGAAAGTTACAAAAAAAGAATGTAGGTAATCAAAAAAATATGTAAAATTGAATGATATCCAGTAGTAATTACTATTGTAATATACAATATCAAAAAAAAAAAACTTAATATAAAAAAATTTAATATGAAATTGGAAGAATGTAATTCAAAAGAAATATAAAACAAAATCCAAAAATAATTGTTGTAATTTAAAAAAAATTAATGTTAAAGAAAAATTTAAAGTGAAAGAAAATAAAAAAGAATGAAATTCAAAAGAAAAAGTGAATTGAAAAAAGGAATAAATAAATAATAATAAAAGAATGATGTAAAAAAATTAATAAAAAATGTAAATTAAATGTGAAATAACTAATAGTAAAAAAAATTATAAGAAACTGATATTAAAAGGTAATAAAAGAATGTAAATAGAATTTAAAAAAATTGTATTTGTATTTAAAAAAGGTTTATTTATGTTTGTTTGTTTGTTTTTTTGTTTTTTTTTTTTTTTTAAATGAAACGCTTAGGTGTGTGAAGATGGCAAAGTTTCCTTTCCATCTGCAAAAGTGGTGGTATATGTCGCGTTCTTTGTATGTATGTATGCTTTGTGACTGGTGAGTTTGAATTTAGCACTTGCTTCCGTTTATCTATCTCCCTCAACCACAACATATTATCTGGCATATAGCTGAATAAATGGCTGGCTGCAGGTTCAAGATAAACTTCCACACGAACACAGTTTTCGGATTCAAATCCCTACCTCACTAAGTATCTGGTTGTACCTGATTACATGGACAGCCAGGACTTGAATTCCTACGACTTTATTCCACTCCCAGTGTTGCCACAGCTTTCCAATTACCTCACCAAATTTCTGACTCATGGCCTTGAAATTTGGACAGCAATCTTCAAACTGTGACAAAACCAAGAGTTATCCGTCCTTAGATTTGTATCTTGCAAAAAAAATAAAAATAAACAGTCTCAAGGTGATGAAAAAAAACCATCCCCTTGAAACTGTCTAAGTTTTTCTAAGTGAAAAACCATTAGGTCTCGTTGGGCGCCATTGTTAGGAGTCAAATATTTTAATTTCTTATAGACCTTGATGTATATAACATTTGCTTACCAATTCAAAAAGAAGTATTACATTCTATTTATCCTGGGCATGTCAAAACACTTGATGCTGCAGTTCTTTCTTCAATAAACTAATGGAGCAATGCATTCTAATTTGCAACCCAACTTTCACTTGGATCTGGGTAAGAAGAATTTTGTTTTTTTTTTTTTTTCTCAAACTTAAAATGATTTTTTCATCTTATGGAAAATACTATTGCTGGTTGAATTAATCATACGATGATCTTTTAAAGGAAGCGACGCACATTCTAAAGGAAGATTTTAAAATCATAGAATCTACACATCACAGCCTGCAAGCAAATACAATCTCCACTCATGATGAATAACGTACGAGTTTTTAAAAACATAGATATAGGTTTTAATTCAATATTATGTGTATACATAATTATATTATAATTTTAAAGCTAAACATATATATATTTTTTAAATAAAAGTAACGATGCTCAGGCATTCACTCAAACGGTTTGTGTTCTTTGACCTTTTAATTTGTAGTCGTCGTGGTCTTCTCACCATTGTTCTGTTCGTGTTGGTAAACGATCACTTTCATCCATAGCGGGTAATTATCAATTTCAAGCGACTTACACCACCCACAGGTATGTACTATCTGAAAAAGTGGCATATTCTAAAAATGTCCTATTCGATCTATCATTTTCAGCTCTATTTAAGAAAAAATGGAAAAATATACTCCTCGTTTTTTTGTTTAATTCATTCTAGTTTGAAAACTCACCTCAAATAATACATCGTCTATAATAAGCTTACGACGAACTTTCAGTTCTATATATCGCCTTGGATTGATTTTATTGTCCCCTGCAAAATTATTTGCTAATGTAAACATCAACAGATTGCGTCCGTTGTATATTCGAAATCCGCTGCCATAGTACGACGTATAAATGCGGAGTAAAATTTAAGATCGAAACTACAAATCATTTGTAGTCATCATCTTCGTATCGCGATGATATATCATCTTGCACTTCATCACCAACTTTTGCATTATATTTGCATAAAATGCATTCTATAATTCGAGAAAAAAAATAAATTTGCCAGTTGAAAACTTTTGAACTTGGTACTTATCCTAATTTAATAATATTTAATAATAATTATTACTTGCAATAAGAAATAAAAAGACGTATAATTTAACAATTGGCATGAGAAGATCAAAGTGGGTAACCCCAAAAAGAAGTGTTTTTCATGGCAAAGTAGGTACATTTATTATTTTTTTTAATTACTCAAAAGTTAAGAATTTACATTTCAACATTCAGTTTTCCTAATAAATATACATGACAGCATTGAATTAAAAAAAATTATACTAAATAGCATACATTTTTGAAAAAAAAAAATTACAACTTTTAAGCATGTCGACGAATCAACAGACCGACAGAGTCAAAACGACTTCGAATCATCTTCGTTGCAGGATTTTTGCAATACCGCTTCGTTTTTATTTGTTGCTGAAAAAAAAACAATGAGTGCTTTCAAAGTTTGTTGTTTATGTTAAACTTACTTTAAAGTTATCTTGCCATAATGAGCCTTCTGGTCAATGAACGCACAATGAAATGGTAGCAAATTGATTGGTTTTGAATTATACCATTCCCAGAATAGTGCTCGTAAGTCGATCTGTTCATTAAGAAATTGTGGCAAGTCGTTTGTTAAATGCTTTTGCGAAGAAAATTTCAAAATCCGAATCGGGCCATTTCACAAATCCACAATTTCCGATTATATTATTTTTTGACATTTTCGGCAGGTGAAGGTTGGGGGTTCTTAATTCTTGGAACATCATTTCAGTAGTTTGTAGGGGCATTCCTGTGTCGACGCTCTTCTATGTGAGTCCAATTAGTTGTGTTCAGAATACACTTAGTTTTGGTAATTCAAAAGGCATTTTGTATTTATGAATTCAGCTTCTATTTTTCCAGTCAATAAGTTTACCAAAATTGCTGAAAATTTTAAAATAATACATACGAAACTGACGAGATTTTCATTATTTAAAAGACTTACCAATGATTTTCCATTCCCGTCATTTTGGAGGTGTTTTCCCAGCAGGTTGCTTCAAAGTCGACCTTCAGTTCATCATCTGGGTAGTCTGGGTCGGCCCAAGCGGCCGCAGTAGCCGCTGTCTCGGTGAACTCAGTGTCCAATAACGAATGGATATCACTTTCAATTAATTAATGAAATAAAGATTTGAGGAACAATCCAATATCTCGAGCTAGATGCTTGTTTCCCATCAAACATCTTTTTCACTTTTAAACAGCACTCAGCAGTGTCGCTGCTGTTATTCAGTGAGACAGTTGCACTCTGTGAAACCAGAAAATTTTGCTTTAGCTGCAGCTGCAAAGAAATAGATTCTATTAAATATTTAGACAAAACAAAATAATTTACAAAAACTTACTAGTAGAATCTCAAATTGAATATTTTGTTTTTGCAATCGAAATTGTGGAACTGTCATTTTTGACAGGTCACAAAAATTCCATAAGTTTCTTTTTAGCCCAGTCCCATTTAGCTTTTTTTGCACCACTCACATGTATTCACCGATAGCGAATTTGAGAGAGTTCACCTCGAATTTGAGGTGACGGGTACCGGTCGGTTCTCTTGGTAAGTATATTTCTCTATCGGTTTTACTAAACACAGCAGAACAATTGACCATAGAGGAAATATATTATCTAGAGTCCCGACTTAATGGGTTTGCTCTCTTTCGGCCTACAAGCTAAATTGAGAGGATTTTTTCCATAAGGATAAGCATGTGTTAGTTGTGCATTTCTTATGGGACCAAGCCATTATGAATGTAGTTGTTATAGAATTTGTGCCCATATTGCTCAACCGCGGGGGAAAAAACTATGAGGTGAACTCAGCCGTTCAAAAAAGAAATCCGTTGAATTCAAAAATTAAAAAATTAATGCAATATTTAAAGAAAAATTAATTTTGCAACTTCCTTCCTGACTGCTCTTGGCAAACAAATTCTATGATTTTTATGAAAAGTTTCGCTAAAAACAGAAAAAATCATGCAGAAAGTATAGGCGCACCATAGAACTGCAATGCAAACGTGGCCCAATTTAAGTTAAGCCCAGTCAAAAATACTCCATTACCAAGATCGGAATCTCAGACTGACATTTCGGTTTGCCTACAAGCTACTGAGGACTAAATGTGAGAAAGTGTGCGTGAAATGATGCAAAAAACCAAACACATTCTCACATTTAGTCCTCAGGCCCATCAAAATGCTTCATTATAGTAATAAGCCCCATCTAAATGCTTCATTTTGAATGTTTCATGGCCTCGTTCAAAAACTAAACAATCCTAACCAACAAAATCTGAAGTGCTGACATGGTCTTAAATTGGAAGATTTGTATAGCTTTTTAATTTCAATCCAAATAAATGTTGTTAATGTATATTAAATGAAATAAAATTGACCAAATACATATTTAATGATTTATTAGTGCTGTATTTTGTTTACTTAAATTATTTGCGAACGCAACATGCGCTGCAACTGGTTAAGTATAATTGGAAATGGACTAAAGTGTAACTCAATACTTTGTAAAACAACAAAACAGACAATTTTTTCAGCTGTAGTTTGCTTAGTGCATTTTTTTGGCGACGTTAGAAGTTCAGGTGGAAACAATAGGCGGGTGCCCCCGTATTTTTTTTGTACAGAAAATACTACTTGTGAAGTTCCATTGCTAACTTTAGCTAGCTCAGATTCCTCAATTAGATTAGTATTTTCATTATTTAAGCAGTTCGGTAATTGCAAGACCAAATTTTAGTTTTGTTTGTTGCAGAAATATTCCTGAAAATTTCTTTTTGAATTTTTGTTTGTTGTTAGATTTTGGAATAAAAATTTGAGGGAACCAAGTTTTAAAAATAAGTTGCTTTGTGTAAAGCATCTTTAGAATAGGAATAGAAATAGGCAATACCAACTAAATGAGTGCAATAAATAGATTTATGTAACTTTTTTTATTCCAATATGGGGAAACCGAACACTCAATAATTGGCTGCAATCAATTTTCAAATTTTGTTCTAAAAAGTTGATGAATTTCTTTAATGAACATACCTAAAATATTATTGGCTTTCTCAAAAATATTTTTCTACGCTAACCTCTGGTTTATATCTGAAAACTATTGTTTATGTATATTTTCTTCTATGTTCTGCATTTATAAAAAGTATTCACGGTAGTATTTATTATATTAAGAAAAACAAAAACATATACGTAAAACTCATTAATTTATTTTCATTATTAACAGCATTTTTACTAAACATACCCTTCAAACAATAATAAGTATTTTGCGTTAAACTGTGGGAATTCACTAAAAGAAAGTTCTGTACGTCAACAATAAACATTCATGTCGATTATATGATCTATTGAATGAGTTGTGCATGAATTCAGAACGTTTTTTTGACGTTTTCATTTTGTGATAAACGTCAAAATTTGCATTTTATTTGCTCTGCATTTATTCAACAAGTTCGCTATAATCGTTCTGATTATTTTTTTTTAAATATTGGTGTTCCTTTGAAGCATAATTTTTTTGATAGCAAATACATGTATGCTTCCATCAATCAAGAATGTTATGGATGAGGTATTTTTCGATTATAACTTTTTTTTTAAATTTAATATTTATTAATCAAAATGGAATTGAAAAATAGTTGCAAGCTTAAATCATTAAAAACAAACTTTAAATATACTTGGATTAATTAAATTGATACAGATTTTAATTACTTGCAAAACAAATATTTGAATTCAATAAATTGCGCTCGCACCCTTAACTTGATGGTTCTTCGAACGCATCTTTCATACAAAATCCGAAGTTAATTATGAAATTTGTAAGCTAAATTTTGTACAAAAATAATTGAAACACGTCCGTTTCATCTGCTGGTTCACAATCGAATCGTTTTATTTCACATCTCAATACCCCTACCTAACCGGCAGTCTCTCTTTGTATATACATACATAGTTTTTTTTTTCTTTTCTTTACATCTCTCTCTTATTTCTTCTTTTGGAAGTGTTGCCACAATTCGGCCTTCCTGACAATTAATGGTCCCGATTAAACCAGCTCCTGAGTCCAACCAAGGCTTGATATTCGCTCAAGGTCAGTATCATTTGACACTCAATTTCTGGTTTATCTGGACGTTTACAATTTAAATAATTTGTATGAAACAATTCACTATATTTTTTTTTTGTATCTTCAAAATTAATATTCATGAAGTTAAAACATTCTTTTGTAAATTCATTTTCAAAGTTAATTTGTTTTTTTTTTTAAATTTAATATTAATGTTTGCTTTCTTCAGAAAGTCTCGGCCTAAAATTATTGGATAATTCATAGTGTGGTCTGATACCACAACTACATCAATTTGTATTTCTTTGTCTTAAAAACAATAACACATTTAATATTTCCTTTTATTTTGGACAGCATTAAAGTACAAAGTGCATTTTCGTCCAAATTTTACACTAGGCCCAAATTTGTTACTTGACTGAACCAGATATCCAGCATCGGACCACCGTCGTATTCTGGGAGTAATTCTTCTATCCTGTCATTTGCCTTTCTATCATTTGTCTTCCTGTCATTTGTCTTGCACTCATTTGATTTTCACTCGTTTGTTTGTCATCAAGTTGAATATTTATTTCACTCATTTGTCTAAGCATTTTATTCTCTCTTTTTAAGATCGAAACTACAAATCATTTGTAGTCATCATCTTCGTATCGCCAGAGAGAAAAAACTAAATGAGAGAACCAAATTTCCTCGTCTCCGTCTCTTCGAAACCTCTTACTCTCATTTTTTATAGCGTGTTGAATTCGTATCGGTGTATACATGTTTTCACCTCGGAGAAGAGTACACAAAAAAACGTCATTTCCGGGAAATGCGACATTTTTCATTTTTGTTTATTGATAGCCAAGAAGGCTATGTTTTTTAAAGTCTCATTATAATATTTGTAATTCTCATGAATTTTTTTTTTTAATTTTGCTAACATCTTGTCGTTTTTATATCTACAAAAATACTCCTATAACTCAAATTAATTCTAGCAAAACATTTTTGTTTGTCAATAAATAACGGAAGAAGTTATACCGGTAGTTCGTGGTGAATTTGTTTTTCCCTTCTTTTTCTCTAAATTACAGATAGATGGCAGTAACAACCAAAACAAGAAAGGATGTGTGCAGAAAGTGTTTAACAAGGTTAAGGCTTTTTAGATTAGACTTTACTTGTATATATGAACGAGTACATGTTTTTTATAAATGAATGTTATGTTTATTTCAATAGTATGTAATACCTTAACTATTAACTTAACTACTGTATTATCTAAAATATACTGCATTGAATTATTTTACATTGAATTATAAAAGGCGGAAATAATAAAGTTCTATAGTTTACCGGGAATATTTATATAAAATATCCATATCTTCTGCAATTGCGGTATCAATCGATATTTTCTGGAACTTAGTGTTAACGTAACATTTATTTGTCATGAATTACTTTTTCAACTTTTTTATACACCATAAAAATCAATTATAAAATTTGGCTGTGATAATAATTACTTGAACACAGCATTTTCTATGTTTATAGTTATTCAGGTTTAGCCCTTAACTTTGATTTGCATTTATTTATGAATAGCCTAAAAAGTTTAGCAAACATCTATGAATAAGCCACAATGCACTTTCAGAAAAACTGTAGTTAGAACTTTCCCTCACAGATTTTTCCTTGTCGCTATATAACTGAAAGATAAGATATAAATAGTTAGAACTGGAAAACTTATAAAAATGATGCATGAGACTTAAATTTTGGTTGAAGAACAAATATGTATATTTTTTTCACAAAACCACTGAACTAGCGAGAATATAAATATTTTTACTTTTGTACAAAAGTACTTTTCGGCTTATGTAGTTAAGCCTTTAAAAGCAACACACTACCTTAGGGGAAAGCAGTAAGAATAGCGTATCACCTATTCACAAATCTTATGCAATGAAAATTGGCAACAGAAGTAACAAGTTGACGGTCTTTTTATTTAGTGTCTACTTAAATCACTTATTTTCAGCATTTTGGAAATGTCGTGAGTAATGTAAAGGAAATAAACAACGAGTACACACAAATAAAATAGGAATGGAAAAAAGAGATGTCGATAAACTCTGAAAATTGAAACAAATCTCAGTTTTTTTTGCATCTTTCAACGGTCTGAGCGAAAATTAAACGCATAAACGCAGCTAATAATACAAATAATAGTTGAAGTGCTTTCAGAGTTTTATGTTTCTAGGTCCTAATTCTCATTGGACTGTTGCACCACATAATTTATTTTACTTACTTAATGATTAAAACTGGCTTCAAATAACTAACTAATATTTATCTAAATGCGTAATTTAGAATTGTTTATAAATCTTCATTGTTCTGGCACCTAACAAGAGTAATTAATTTCACTTCATATTCGAATGATATTACTCTCAAACGAACACAATGAGAGTACCAAAAAGTTGTTCATACACAATTTTGAATTTTCTTTGAACACCTCTGAACAGCTGACTACATCCGCCATTTTTCAAAGGTGGTCGCCATTTTTAAAAGGTGGTGAGCAGAGAGAAAAGAGAGAACATTTTTTTCTCTCTCGAGGTGAGTATGTGCACAAACTTGCATAAGTATTTGTTCCCCACATTTTTTTTATATGGAGTTAATACATATGCAAGTTGGTGGCCAAATCACAGCTTGTAGGCAAAAAGAGAGCAACCGTCGAAGTTTATATTTATATTTATTTATTTAGATCTACAAGCTTAAGCTTGAAAGAGGTTCATTTAATCCATAGCAGGTTCTGTGGTGAGGTTGATAAAGCAAATACCGTTGTCTGAGTAGTCTCTCAGGAGCATATAACGGAACTAAAGCTAGCAATTTTGGACATTTTATATGATAACACAAGATATCTCTTACAAACATTATGCCATGGGCCTTACGGCGGTTATCTAATCTAGAGATGCCTAAAAATAAGCATCTAGCCTCATAACTTGGTGAGAATCCCCACCTCATTTTAACAAAAATGAATTTCGTAAATCTCCTTTGGATTTTTTCAATTCGATTCGATTGCACCTGAAAAGCGGGGCACCAGACAATATCGCAGTATTCAAGGATAGATCTTACTAATGCATTATATAAGGATAATAGAGCATGAGGATCGGTAAAGTCCACTGTATTCCTTTTAATAAATCCAACCATAGAATTGGCTTTTGACGTTATATAATCAACATGATCACTGAATGATAAAGTCCGGTCAAAAATTACTCCAAGATCTTTAACTTTTTCTAACCTATTCAAAGGGACAGAATCTACAGAGTAACTAAATAAAATAGGCACAGAGCTTCAGTTCAGTTCTTGTTCTCTTCAAAGACAGTTCTAAACTTTTCTCTCTCTATTGTTTTTAATACTTTCATTATGGAAATCCAATGTTCCGAATGTAACTTCTTAACTTCTAAAAGTGATTTGATTCTTTGCGGTGTTTGTCTTTCCGGTTTTCATTTTAAATGTACAAAAATTAGTGAAACCATACGGGCTACGCTTGAATCAAACGAAAATATTTTTTGGAAGTGTGGTACCTGCACAAACATTTCATTCTTAGGTTGTATACCCAAAATTAAAGAACTTTATCGATTCTTTGTTGAGAATAAATCTGAGTTCGATAATCTAATGAAACCCCCACGCTTAACTCGCTCTCAGTCCAAACCGACGGCTGTTGAACCTAACAACAACAATAAACAATTACAGCTGTTTACAGGAAAAAACATTCCTTCTTATACCCGATCTCTTTACTCGCCTATGCATAAAACTTCCTCCGCTTCATCTCCTGCACTTAAAAGTGGTACTAACAAAACTTTTATTAAGAATAAAAAACCGATACCAACGTCTAAGCAAGGCACAAAGGCAACGGGTAAGCCACACTCTTCTTCACAGAGTGATGATTTTGCTAATGCTGCTCTCAGTGCGAAAGCTATGATCTCCAAAGGGTTTGTAACGACCGCTGCTGGTGTGCTACCTGTTACTCCATCCTCTCTGTCTGCTGGTCTTGACAGAACTGAAATTGATGATATGCAGGTTAGCTTGTTAGCTAGTGCCAGCAAAACTGATTCTAGTCACACAAATGAAAAAAATGATGTTGTTGTTGTCGATGATGATGTTCCTGCTATGAAGGAGGTTTTTGTTGTTGCTGATGGTGATGCTACTAAGAAAAAGGTTGTTGTTGTTGTTTCGGGTGGTGTTGATGATGCTGCTGCTGCTGTGGGTGATGTTGGGGCTGTAGATGATGACGTTCCTTCTAATATTTTCACTGATGCTGCTATATTATATTGATGATGCTGGTGCTGCTCTCGTTAACGTTGATCGTGCTGCTGATATGAATGCTGTTTTTAATAAAAGTGTTGCCAATGTAAGTGCGGCTACTACGTTTAATAAGAGTGCTGGTGATAGTGAATTGTCTGCCCCTAAATCATTATCTCTATCTGATTCTAAATTATCATGCCATGATGATGTGAATCTTTATGCTGTTATAAATAATAACCCTCAAAATAACGAAATTATTCCTAAACCTACGATTAAAAACAATAACATTAAAAAATCAAAACTATATTATGGTACGGATGCTTTTTCATCCCTGAATGATGCTGCTGTTACTCGTTATAATTGGTTTCACCTGTCCAAATTCAGGGTTGGTACAGAACCAAATCTACTAATTGATCATATTGCTTCTAAAACTGAAATTCCCATCAATGATATAAAGTGCTTCAATGTTAGTGAAAACCGACTCTGACCTATCTAATTTGAAATATGTTAATTTTAAAATAAGTGTTCCATCTAACATGCTTTCTATTGCCATGGATCAAAAGCTTTGGCCTAGATCTGTCCAAATTAAAAAATTCATTTCGCGGAAAAAAAACGAAGCGACACCGGGGAATACCGAAACAACGTGAATTCGGTTTCTCTAGTACCTCCTGTTTCCCATTCTGCTTTACCTTCTAACATAAATAACTTTTTTATATATTACCAAAACGTTGGTGGTTTACGAACAAATATTAATAACCTTCGCCTAAATACATTATCATGCCAATACGAAATCCTAACGTTTACTGAAACTTGGCTTAATAATAAATTTCATAATTCTGAACTTTTTGATACTAATAATTATTCAGTCTTCCGCAAAGACAGATGTTTAAAAAAAAACAAATCTAACAAGAGGTGGCGGTGTAATGATTGCTGTTGGCTCATAATTCTCCTGCTTCGAAATTAATCTTCCTTCGTCATCTTCAACTTTACCATCGAGCTTCGACATTGATCAAATCGCTGTGAGAGTTCTAATCAACAATAGTTGTGACTTAACTATATTCTTAAGTTATATTCCACCTTGAATTATATAAAATCCATATAAATAATTGTAGTGATATTATTAAATTGTTAAATAGTAATCAACATGTAATTATTCTGGGCGATTTCAACCTGGGTAATATAAACTGGGTATGGGATCCTGATGAATTATGTCTATTTGCATCTAATATTAGTAATGAATGTGAATACGAGGTATCAGATTCTTTTTCAGAACTAAATCTTACTCAAATAAATAATTTTAAAAATAGTTTAAATCGTATACTTGATCTCATATTTATCGATAGTGAAATTGTTGCTGATGTCAAAAATTGTAACTATCCTATTTTTAAAAATAGTATTCACCACCTAGCCTTAAGTGTTAAACTTAGTTTCTATGACTATTTTAAACCTGTAATGGGAAGAGTAGTCAAATGTGATTTCAAAAAATCTAATTTTGAAGGACTAATTAATCATTTAAATTCGGTTTCTTGGAGCTATATCGTTCATAATTATGAGCTCGTGGATGCATATAATTTATTGCTGGGGACAATTAAAGAAGCAATAAACTTCTTTGTACCTAAAGTCGTTGTCTTTAATAATTCAAAGCCGCATTGGTGGAATAAACGTTTATCAAACTTAAATAACCAAAAAAATAAATCGTATAAATTATACCGAAATTCCGTCAATGATATTGCACTCCGGAGTAACTATCTACGTCTTCAAAAAGAATTCGATTTTTTACATACATTTTTGTACAAGGATTATCTGTGTCGTACTGAATCCTACTTGAAACAAAATAGTAAACATTTTTGGTCGTACATAAATAACAAAAAATGCTCTAACGGGATACCAAATTGCATGCAGTATTTAGGGACTACATCAACTAACATAAAAACCATATGCAACCTCTTTGCAAATTTTTTTCAATCGGTTTACTCCCCTCAATATGTTCCTCAAAATTATTCATCAGTTATAAGTGATAATTCCATCAATATAGGCAGCTTAAACTTAAGCTGCAAAGATGTTGAGTCAGCTCTAAGGGATCTCAATGATGATAGTCAACCGGGACCTGATTGTATTGAAAAACTGTGCTGTTGCTCTTTCAGGGCCATTAACTCTACTGTTCAATGTTTCTCTCGAAAAGGGCCTTTTTCTTGATGATTGGAAAATTTCCTATATTATTCCTATCCATAAATCTGGCTCTAAACAGGATGTTTCGTATTACCGTCCTATAAGTAAATTGTCTACGATTCCCAAAATTTTCGAGAAAATAGTTTATGATAAACTAACATTTATTCTCAAAGAAACGATTACGCCATCTCAGCATGGATTTATAGCTGGAAGATCCACTACAACAAACCTATCTATTTTTTGTAACCAAATCACTAGAAATCTCGAAAATGGTTTTCAAACTGATGTAGTCTTTACGGACTTTTCGAAGGCTTTCGATAGGGTCAACCATTTTATACTATTAAAAAAGATGGAGTCTATCGGATTCCATTCTAATAGTTTAAAATGGTTTGCGTCCTATCTCATAGGTAGAACACAGTTTGTCCGCGTTAATGATTTGCTTTCTCAAGTAATTCATGTAACCTCTGGTGTTCCTCAAGGAAGTCACTTGGGACCCCTTCTATTCCTGATATTAATCAATGACATACCAACGGTTATCAACAATTCTCTCTGCCTAATGTTTGCGGATGATATCAAAATTTTCCGCTGTATCAAATCCTTGGACGATTGTCTTTTACTTCAAAGTGACCTTGAGCGCTTATCTGTATGGTGCACTGCTAACCAGCTTTTCTTAAATGTTTCTAAATGCCAATCTTTATCTTTCTCTCGTAGTCTTAGTCCAATTTGTTTTGAATACGAAATAAATAAAACAAAACTTACTAAGCTTAAAGAAAAGAAAGACCTAGGTGTAATATTTGATTACAAACTAAACTTCAACTCCCATATTGATTTTGTTGTTGCCAAAGCAAATACTATGCTAGGGTTTGTGGTTCGCAACTCAAAAGAGTTTAAAGGTCCATTTACCCTTCGGTCATTATTTTATGCTTATGTGAGATCTTCTCTAGAATACTGCTCAGTAATTTGGAATCCTTTTTATAAAACTCACTGTTTAAGGATTGAAAGGATTCAGAAAAAATTTTCGCGAATTGTAGTTCACCGACTAAATTGGAACATTGAAATGCCTCCTTATAAAACCAGATGTAAACTGCTTGGTCTAACACCACTTGATATTCGCCGTCGGTATTTTTCAGTGGTCTTCATACGTGATATTATTACTTCTCATATAAACTGCCCTTTACTTTTGTCCTTAGTCGATATATATGCTCCATATAGGCAAACGCGATCTTGAACTCTATTTCATGAACCGTATCATAGAGTAAACTATGGTTTCAATGAGCCTCTAACTCGATGCATTAGAGAATCTAATATCATTTGTAATCATGTTGACTTCTTTTCCTACCATAGTCGAGAATCTTTTAAAAAATATTTATTATATTTATTACTTAATTCCTACACTGGTGGTTCAAGTTTTAGCCTTACATAATTAGATATTTTAATTTTTATTTCACTTCTTTATTACTAAAGTTAAAACCTTGTTTCAGTAGTCTGTAAGATTATATTTTATTTGTTAATTATATTATATTAATCTGCTTGATGAATAAATAAATAAATAAATAAATAAATAAAATGATACAGCATTGCATTTTTTTATGTTGAGTAGAAGATGATTTTGCTTACACCATAATAATAAAAATTCGAAATCCTGCTGCATACTGAAGCAATCATTTATGTTTGATATACTTGAAAACATTTTTAAGTCATCTGCATAGAGAAGAACTTGAGCGAATTTGAATATTGATGTTACATCATTAATGAAAATAATAAATAAAAGCGGTCCTAGATGACTCCCCTGTGGCACCCCTGATGTGCAATGGAATTCTCTGGAGAAGAGATTTCCAAGTTTTACCAACTGTATGCGGTTTACCAAAAACGATTCTATCCAATTCAGAAGCTTTGAATGAAATCCAAATCTCCTTAATTTGTCTATCAGTATGGTATGATAAACTGAATCGAAAGCTTTACTGAAGTCAGTATATATGACATCAATTTGCTTTCCTTTTTCAATTAGGTTAATGGCAAATGAAGAGAAATACGAAAGATTTGTAGAAGTGGACCTACCACTCACGAATCCATGCTGCAGCTCTGAAATATATTCTTTTACAAAAAATTCAAGCTTGGTTTTGACTATACTTTCGAATAGTTTTGGGATTGCAGAAAGTTTGCTTATACCTCTGTAGTTCTCAACATTATTTTTTGAACCCGCTTTGTAGATTGGAACAACATAAGATATTTTCCATTCATTGAGAAAGATGCCCTCTTGCAATGACAAATTAAAAATAATGAGTAAGGCTAAACTTAGGTTTTCAATACAATTTGTTAAAAAAGAAGCAGGGATACCATCAGCACCAGGGATTGTATTCGGCTTTAGCTTTTTAATTGCAGATGTTATATCATTAATATCCAAAACCATCGATCCTAAATCTACTGGTGTAGTACATATAGTTTCTTGATTTAAAATTACGTCTCGTTTTGAGTATACAGACTCAAAAAACTGAGCAAAAAGTTCACAAGCTGATTGTGTATTGATTGCCGAAGTTGAGCCATACTCCATTATCTCTGGTAATCCATAAGAGCAACGTTTTGATTTAATGTATGACCAGAAACATTTGCTATCTTTTTTAAGTTTACTTACTATGCCCATGACATAATTCTTGTGTAAGAATTTACTTAAAACTTTAAAATCTTTTCTTAATTTATTAAAATTAGCTAAATCAAGTTCATTTCCCGAGTATTTATATTTTTTGAAAGCTTTAGTTCTTAAGTTTTTCAAGTGAGAAAGTTGTCTATTATACCATGGATGCTTATTATTTTTTTTATTCGATGACAACGGAACAAAACTTTCAACCCCAGTCATAATAATTTCAATGAATCGATTATAAATAGATTGTAAACTTTTATTACTAAATTTAATTTCCCAGTTAATAGTATTTAACCAAGTATTGAATGCAATGAAATTAGTTTTAGCATAATTACGTTTTGGCGTGGAGTCGGTTTCGCGAAAAGGGTTATAAAACTCGAATTTCAACTCAATCTGCTCATGATGAACAGAATTATTTAACAAAGGAAAAGGACATTTTAACACATCAACCTTAACATCATTTTCGCATGTAAATACAAGATCCAATAATCTATGTAATGAATTATGAACATCGTTTATTTGATGTAAGTTTAAAGAGTAAACATAATCAATAAAAGCATATTCATAGTCTCTAAGCATATTTGCTGGTATAAACATTTTATCATCATCTGACCAAAACCAGTTAACATTACCCATATTAAAGTCTCCTATATACAAGTTGTTTGATATATGAATTGTTAATGAATTCAATATTAGTTATATGTTTTTCATACATTTTCAATTCACTTCTTGGAGGAACATAACTCACTAAAAAATTTAATTTCCAATCAATTCGTAAACTATTTTTTACATTAATAACAACAGCCAACTGTTCTATATCATCGTGTGGCAGGATTATACTTTTACATATCAAGCCATTTTTCACAGCAACTAAAATACCACCACCTCGATCATCAGCAGTAAGACATCTATCTTTTCGGAAGACGGTATACAATCTACTATCAATAATCTCAGATGATAATATTCCACCATGAAGCCAAGTCTCAGTGATAACAATGACATCATAGTCGAGATGCGAGGATACAGCAAAAAATTCATTTAACTTGGTTCTCATTCCGCTGGCATTGTGGTAGAACGCTTTAATTGGGCAGTTTCCAGAAAAATTTTTAAAGTTGGTTCTAGGTTGAATGTCGTCATAAATCACAAGTTTTTTTTCTGAAACGGCCTTATTTTAATACCATCAGGCCATATATTTGGATTGAGAACAGCATTTTTACATTCAATGGGAACTCCCAACTTGAAATTCACTTTTTTAAGGTCAATTTCAGATCTTCCTTTACCTAGAAGTTTAAAGCATTTAATTGCATCGGGGTTTATGTTCAATTTGGACACAAGATGGTTTATAATAACATCAGTGCAGGTATTTGAGCGAAAACTACCAACATGAAACCATTTCATTTGTCTTACCACCCATTCAGCCATATCTGAGCATTCCGTAGACGTTCCGTTTACAATATTAGCAGCAGCAGCAAACTCGTTGGGACCTTTATGTTGTTCAATATTATTGTTGATAAAAGCTGGTGCATCAACATCGCGAGCATCAGCAGCACCAGCAACATCTCCACCAGCAACACCATCAACACCAACGACACCATCACCACCACCACCAAGATCACCGTCATCACCGCCTTCATCACCGTCATCACCATCCACACCATCACCACCATCGCCACCAACGCATCTGATACCACCATCACCACGATTGCCGCCGTCAACATAACGTTGATCATCATCTTCTCCCCCTTTGCACATATCACCCTCACCATCAACGTTCACAATTTTGTTAGCAATAAAGGAAACAGCGACACCAACAACTGCAGCAACGTTCAAATTGGAATAAGAGGCCTCCTCAGTGATAAGAACATCAACAACATCTTTAGGCTTAGCGGCAGAGGAACCCACAGCAGCATCATCAGATATTGAAATTGTTTTGGATTTCTCATTGTCTTTTTCCAAAGCAGAAGCAGCAGCAGCAGAATAGGAGAGAGATTGATTTCCACTTACATTTAGGTCTGGGATACGTTTATTTTGTTTGGGTTTTTGTTTTGACACCGATTTGGAATTAGTTTTAGCATTTAAAGTTGAGTTTGAGGATGACAAGCTTTGACGACGAACCAAGGGAGAGCTTTTAGGTAGAACCCGAGGCACGAGAGGGGACGAAGCAATTTTGTTTTTGTTTGGTATTTTTGTAATTGCTTTAGAGCGGGTATTTTGCGAGACAGGGATAGTTTTTTTTTCTTTTTGGTCTGGCGCACTAACACCATTGAGCTGTTTGACTTCATTTAATTGCATATATATAGCTTTTAAGCTTTTTTCAATATAATTGAATCTTGCATAAAAATTAATTGCCGAACTACTGCAACACAAATCACATTTCCATTTAAAATTCGACCGATTCTTAAAAAGTTCAAGTTCAATTTCATTAACTTTTGCACAGGTGGAATGAAATTTCAATGAACAATTTTCACACGATATGACATCGGTATTTATTACTATTTGGTCACAACAAAAACAATTTTCAGCCATGACAAAAACTTTATGACTGATGCAATTCAATGTTCAAGTGCAAAAGTTGGTTCTCTCTATTAGTTCTTTCTCGATGGTATCGCGATGATATATCATCTTGCACTTCATCACCAACTTTTGCATTATATTTGCATAAAATGCATTCTATAATTCGAGAAAAAAATAAATTTGCCAGTTGAAAACTTTTGAACTTGGTACTTATCCTAATTTAATAATATTTAATAATAATTATTACTTGCAATAAGAAATAAAAAGACGTATAATTTAACAATTGGCATGAGAAGATCAAAGTGGGTAACCCCAAAAAGAAGTGTTTTTCATGGCAAAGTAGGTACATTTATTATTTTTTTTAATTACTCAAAAGTTAAGAATTTACATTAAAAAAATTACAACTTTTAAGCATGTCGACGAATCAACAGACCGACAGAGTCAAAACGACTTCGAATCATCTTCGTTGCAGGATTTTTGCAATACCGCTTCGTTTTTATTTGTTGCTGAAAAAAAACAATGAGTGCTTTCAAAGTTTGTTGTTTATGTTAAACTTACTTTAAAGTTATCTTGCCATAATGAGCCTTCTGGTCAATGAACGCACAATGAAATGGTAGCAAATTGATTGGTTTTGAATTATACCATTCCCAGAATAGTGCTCGTAAGTCGATCTGTTCATTAAGAAATTGTGGCAAGTCGTTTGTTAAATGCTTTTGCGAGGAAAATTTCAAAATCCGAATCGGGCCATTTCACAAATCCACAATTTCCGATTATATTATTTTTTGACATTTTCGGCAGGTGAAGGTTGGGGGTTCTTAATTCTTGGAACATCATTTCAGTAGTTTGTAGGGGCATTCCTGTGTCGACGCTCTTCTATGTGAGTCCAATTAGTTGTGTTCAGAATACACTTAGTTTTGGTAATTCAATAGGCATTTTGTATTTATGAATTCAGCTTCTATTTTTCCAGTCAATAAGTTTACCAAAATTGCTGAAAATTTTAAAATAATACATACGAAACTGACGAGATTTTCATTATTCAAAAGACTTACCAATGATTTTCCATTCCCGTCATTTTGGAGGTGTTTTCCCAGCAGGTTGCTTCAAAGTCGACCTTCAGTTCATCATCTGGGTAGTCTGTGTCGGCCCAAGCGGCCGCAGTAGCCGCTGTCTCGGTGAACTCAGTGTCCAATAACGAATGGATATCACTTTCAATTAATTAATGAAATAAAGATTTGAGGAACAATCCAATATCTCGAGCTAGATGCTTGTTTCCCATCAAACATCTTTTTCACTTTTAAACAGCACTCAGCAGTGTCGCTGCTGTTATTCAGTGAGACAGTTGCACTCTGTGAAACCAGAAAATTTTGCTTTAGCTGCAGCTGCAAAGAAATAGATTCTATTAAATATTTAGACAAAACAAAATAATTTACAAAAACTTACTAGTAGAATCTCAAATTGAATATTTTGTTTTTGCAATCGAAATTGTGGAACTGTCATTTTTGACAGGTCACAAAAATTCCATAAGTTTCTTTTTAGCCCAGTCCCATTTAGCTTTTTTTGCACCACTCACATGTATTCACCGATAGCGAATTTGAGAGAGTTCACCTCGAATTTGAGGTGACGGGTACCGGTCGGTTCTCTTGGTAAGTATATTTCTCTATCGGTTTTACTAAACACAGCAGAACAATTGACCATAGAGGAAATATATTATCTAGAGTCCCGACTTAATGGGTTTGCTCTCTTTCGGCCTACAAGCTAAATTGAGAGGATTTTTTCCATAAGGATAAGCATGTGTTAGTTGTGCATTTCTTATGGGACCAAGCCATTATGAATGTAGTTGTTATAGAA
Organism: Eupeodes latifasciatus; assembly: GCA_920104205.1. NCBI lineage: Eukaryota > Metazoa > Arthropoda > Insecta > Diptera > Syrphidae > Eupeodes > Eupeodes latifasciatus. The sequence continues at coordinate 29,119,305 of OV049927.1, forward strand.
TTTGTGCCCATATTGCTCAACCGCGGGGGAAAAAACTATGAGGTGAACTCAGCCGTTCAAAAAAGAAATCCGTTGAATTCAAAAATTAAAAAATTAATGCAATATTTAAAGAAAAATTAATTTTGAAACTTCCTTTCAGTGAAAACTGTGCTAAAAATAATATTTGACTGCTCTTGGCAAACAAGTTCTATGATTTTTATGAAAAGTTTCGCTAAAAACAGAAAAAATCATGCAGAAAGTATAGGCGCACCATAGAACTGCAATGCAAACGTGGCCCAATTTAAGTTAAGCCCAGTCAAAAATACTCCATTACCAAGATCGGAATCTCAGACTGACATTTCGGTTTGCCTACAAGCTACTGAGGACTAAATGTGAGAAAGTGTGCGTGAAATGATGCAAAAAACCAAACACATTCTCACATTTAGTCCTCAGGCCCATCAAAATGCTTCATTATAGTAATAAGCCCCATCTAAATGCTTCATTTTGAATGTTTCATGGCCTCGTTCAAAAACTAAACAATCCTAACCAAAAAAATCTGAAGTGCTGAAGTGCATGGTCTTAAATTGGAAGATTTGTATAGCTTTTTAATTTCAATCCAAATAAATGTTGTTAATGTATATTAAATAAAATAAAATTGACCAAATACATATTTAATGATTTATTAGTGCTGTATTTTGTTTACTTAAATTATTTGCGAATGCAACATGCGCTGCAACTGGTTAAGTATAATTGGAAATGGACTAAAGTGTAACTCAATACTTTGTAAAACAACAAAACAGACAATTTTTTCAGCTGTAGTTTGCTTAGTGCATTTTTTTGGCGATGTTAGAAGTTCAGGTGGAAACAATAGGCGGGTGCCCCCGTATTTTTTTGTACAGAAAATACTACTTGTGAAGTTCCATTGCCAACTTTAGCTAGCTCAGATTCCTCAATTAGATTAGTATTTTCATTATTTAAGCAGTTCGGTAATTGCAAGACCAAATTTTAGTTTTGTTTGTTGCAGAAATATTCCTGAAAATTTCTTTTTGAATTTTTGTTTGTTGTTAGATTTTGGAATAAAAATTTGAGGGAACCAAGTTTTAAAAATAAGTTGCTTTGTGTAAAGCATCTTTAGAATAGGAATAGAAATAGGCAATACCAACTAAATGAGTGCAATAAATAGATTTATGTAACTTTTTTTATTCCAATATGGGGAAACCGAACACTCAATAATTGGCTGCAATCAATGCTAAATTTTGTTCTAAAAAGTTGATGAATTTCTTTAATGAACATACCTAAAATATTATTGGCTTTCTCAAAAATATTTTTCTACGCTAACCTCTGGTTTATATCTGAAAACTATTGTTTATGTATATTTTCTTCTATGTTCTGCATTTATAAAAAGTATTCACGGTAGTATTTATTATATTAAGAAAAACAAAAACATATACGTAAAACTCATTAATTTATTTTCATTATTAACAGCATTTTTACTAAACATACCCTTCAAACAATAATAAGTATTTTGCGTGAAACTGTGGGAATTCACTAAAAGAAAGTTCTGTACGTCAACAATAAACATTCATGTGCATGAATTCAGAACGTTTTTTTGACGTTTTCATTTTGTGATAAACGTCAAAATTTGCATTTTATTTGCTCTGCATTTATTCAACAAGTTCGCTATAATCGTTCTGATTATTTTTTTTTAAATATTGGTGTTCCTTTGAAGCATAATTTTTTTGATAGCAAATACATGTATGCTTCCATCAATCAAGAATGTTATGGATGAGGTATTTTTCGATTATAACTTTTTTTTTTAATTTAATATTTATTAATCAAAATGGAATTGAAAAATAGTTGCAAGCTTAAATCATTAAAAACAAACTTTAAATATACTTGGATTAATTAAATTGATACAGATTTTAATTACTTGCAAAACAAATATTTGAATTCAATAAATTGCGCTCGCACCCTTAACTTGATGGTTCTTCGAACGCATCTTTCATACAAAATCCGAAGTTAATTATGAAATTTGTAAGCTAAATTTTGTACAAAAATAATTAAAACACGTCCGTTTCATCTGCTGGTTCACAATCGAATCCTTTTATTTCACATCTCAATATCCCTACCTAACCGGCAGTCTCTCTTTGTATATACATAGTTTTTTTTTTCTTTTCTTTACATCTCTCTCTTATTTCTTCTTTTGGAAGTGTTGCCACAATTCGGCCTTCCTGACAATTAATCGTCCCGATTAAACCAGCTCCTGAGTCCAACCAAGGCTTGATATTCGCTCAAGGTCAGTATCATTTGACACTCAATTTCTGGTTTATCTGGACGTTTACAATTTAAATAATTTGTATGAAACAATTCACTATATTTTTTTTTTTGTATCTTCAAAATTAATAAAAGCATTATTTATATAATCTTTATCTCTCATTTGTAAACAATCATTTTCTATATCTATATTCATGAAGTTAAAACATTCTTTTGTAAATTCATTTTCAAAGTTAATTTGTTTTTTTTTTTTAAATTTAATATTAATGTTTGCTTTCTTCAGAAAGTCTCGGCCTAAAATTATTGGATAATTCATAGTGTGGTCTGATACCACAACTACATCAATTTGTATTTCTTTGTCTTCAAAAACAATAAAACATTTAATATTTCCTTTTATTTTGGACAGCATTAAAGTACAAAGTGCATTTTCGTCCAAATTATACACTAGGCCCAAATTTGTTACTTGACTGAACCAGATATCCAGCATCGGACCACCGTCGTATTCTGGGAGTAATTCTTCTATCCTGTCATTTGCCTTTCTATCATTTGTCTTCCTGTCATTTGTCTTGCACTCATTTGGTTTTCACTCGTCATTTGCCTTTCTATCATTTGTCTTCCTGTCATTTGTCTTGCACTCATTTGATTTTCACTCGTTTGTTTGTCATCAGGTTGAATATTTATTTCACTCATTTGTCTAAGCATTTTATTCTCTCGTTCTATGAGTTCTTTTTCTTTCTTCAGTATCTCCCTTTCTCGTTTTAATAATTCCAGCTCTCGTCTGTTCGATGCACTGGCCTCGCCATCTCGTCATCACTCCTATTTGTTTCGGCTACCTCTGCTTGTATGGGCACGTTGTTTTTTTCGATGCCGTGATCATTGCCAATGTTGTTTTGTTCTTCCTCTTCGTTGTTTTCCATTGAGGGGAAACTGACTCGTTCAATTCTGGAACCGCCAACAGCCGCAACAGCAATTCTCTTTTGTTGCCGTTCGATCTTTTTCCCCGTTTTTTGCAGCAAGCCTTCAGTTGTGTGGCTGATAAGTTTTCGTATTCCATGGTGGTGGTTTTCACAAGAATTTACAAGAGGGGAAAGATACACAAAACGTGCAATACGATGGAATGTTTATGTGTATATAATGTTATATACTGTTTCGTTGGAAAGGACGCTCGTTTGAATGTATATAGGTATTTATATATTTTCCGTTGGAGGGACGCTCGTTTGAAAAAATATACATATTTTTCGCGAGGGACACTCTTTCGTTGATGATTGTGTATATGTAAGTATATATTTATGTATATACTTTTTATTAGAAAGACGCTCGTTCGTTTGAATTTAATTTCAATGGCAAGATATTTTTTTTTCGCGAGGGTATATATTTTTTCGCCTGGCAAAATCCTCATTCAAACCCTCCAAGTGGGTGCCAGGCGGGCAATGATCACCACAGAAGTCCTGTGCGTTTTTGGCAGGATGGTGATTAGCTAAGGTTGAGTTGGGTAGCCGAATTGTTGTAACTCCTCAATAGTGCAACGTTCGGAAACCCAATTCAATCATAGCTTAGAGGTTCCTAATTTCAGTGGTGGTGTGAGCGTACTTGTACGAAAACCGTGCCGAAGAATGAAAGGCTGGGGGATAAACCAACCATTAACGAGCTCTTTCGGATGCTGTGGCAAGGTCCGTCATATTTCTGCCTTACCCCGGCAAGCGGATCTGCCGGGGCTGACCGTCTTTCCGCCTTACTCGTGGGAATCAAAATGAAGATGTCAAACAGAAAAATAATAAAAAACAACAACAAAAATCGTGCCATGGCTGCCAATGCGGTCACATCCACCGAAAAGGCTGTCGAGCCTACTCAGAGGTGTGAACGTGCTGTCAACCCTGTGGTTGCCACTAGTAGCGGGAGTCCTTCTCCCTCTACTAGCCGCAACCTATACTTGAAGGAATTACCCGTCAGTGGAACAGCTGTGACGCTCGGCTGTCCCAAGGGCGGCAATTCCACACCCACCCCCTCCCCGCTCCTGCTAGGACGTCGCAAGCGACCCCAAGAAGGGACACCCCATCCTGAGAGACAAAATCTGCGACATGTGGAATTGACTCAAAAGGTGAGGGCACACCCCGATTGGTATCGGTAGCGACGAATTCTGATGGTGGACCCACACCTGTGTCACACGGACATAGCTCTGGGCCGACCAGCAAGAAGTCCAAGAAGTCACTGGCCAAACGAGACCAACGCAATGCTGAGAGAATTCTAGCCGCAGTCGGTGTCATACCGGCGGCGGAAAGAACCCCGGAGCAAACGCGAAAACTCGAGTGGGCTAGTGGCTTTCTTAGCAATATTACCAAACAGACCTGCAGCGACTCAACGTCAAAGCGCAATAGGTTTTTCGAGGGCGACAAGCCTGAACCAAAAAGGCAGAAGGTGCATTCGAACAGCACAACAGCCTTCAATAAGGATCTTTCCTTCAGCGACGCGCTAAAAGGTAAGATCATAGCAGCGGTCATTGACAGGGGTCATGTGGATGGTAACATCTCTCATGATCAATGGGCAGACGTCAAGGCTCACCTCGGTTTCAGATTTTTATCTGTCATCGAGGATAATCCGGGACCTCTCCCAGACACAGCCGATGCAGGATGGTACCAAAATTGTATCAAACTCATTGCCTGTGGTGATCAGAGATCTTTCGATCTATACAGGGCTGCTGTCAATGGCTTGCCAGAGGTCTGGCCGGGTGCCAAGCTCGAGGTTGTTGTAAGGGAGAATATTCCTTGCCGGCCAAGAGCACGTATAATGGTCCCGGCTCTACACAACTGCCCAGAGATGATCATGAAATTGATCAAAACCAGCAATCCAAACCTGCCTACGCACGACTGGAAAGTCCCAAAGGTTGAGAAGGAGACAGTGGGTCACTATAGGTCAGCTCTCGTGTTGATCAATAGGGAATCACTGGCTCCACTGGCCACGACCAAAGGCGTGATTAGGTATGGTTTCGACGAAATCATGTTGCGCATATATAAAAAAGACGAAGATTCGCTCAACACGCCCCCCACAGAAGCCCCTTCAGCGGAAGGAAACGCTTCACTACCCCAATAATGGAAGTCGATGAAATACCACAAGTGGAACCATCGACCTCCACACCCCCAAACAAGCCATCCGACGTGGAGGCTAAACCTACAGTCGACAGTAACTCCGACATGGAGACTGAAGACGCCACCTTAGGCATCACTCTGAGTGAGAAAGACCTACTTCACTCCTCCTCAGACGATGAAAACGCCGATAAAACAGTGGTGGAGGTTAATCTGACTAATAGTAGCAATGCTGCGATTAGTACAGATTAATCTCCATCACGCCATCATGGCCACAAACAACCTAATACTCCGACTGCACACAAACAAGTATGACATCGTCTTGATACAGGAGCCGTGGGTCTCAAATTCCATCATCAGAGGCCTCAGGACTCCTGGTTATAAGCTACTGTATGCATCGGAGAAAGGTGAACCAAGGTCATGTATGTTAGTAAAAAATGACTTAAATGTATTTTTACTCCCCAATTACAGCGACAAGGACACAACCACCGCTGTCTTAACAACGGATAAAGCCACCTACTGGCTCATATCCTCCTACCTCGGCCACGACAGCCCAATTCCAGGTGACACCTTGAGGAAGGCAATTGCGGACGCGCAATCGAGAAAAGTTGGTCTCCTGATTGGTTCGGACGCTAACGCCCATCACACGGTATGGGGTAGCTCTGACATAAATGAGAGAGGTGAGTCCTTATTTGATTACTTACTAAGCACTAACCTACTCATAAGTAATATTGGTAATGAACCCACTTTTGTAACCAAGGATAGGAAAGAGGTACTTGATATTACACTTACCTCTGACTCGATCTACAATCTGATTTCAAACTGGCATGTCTCAAAAGAGAATTACTTCTCTGACCACAAATACATTCAGTTTGAGCTCATTGATGTGGCAAACATATCTACGGGTTTTCACAATCACCGTAATACAAACTGGGAACGATATAGGGAGGTACTAACACAATCACTTGATTACAACCTTCTTAAAAGCTCCTCCAGTAAAGATGAACTAGACCTTTCTGTGAATCATCTCACTGAAGCCTTCAATGAATCAATGAGAATTTCATGCCCTGTAACCATTTTAAAGGGTAAAAAGAAACCTCATTGGTGGCGTAAAGAACTAGAACCATTCAGAAAGAGTTGTCGCAAACTCTTCAATAGATCTAAGTACACTAGATCTCCTTCTGACTGAGACTTATACAAACAAGCTCTAAAGCAATATAAAAAAGAATTAAGGAAGAGTAAGAGGTCTTCTTGGAGAAACTTCTGTGGCAAAATAGAAAATACTTAAGAAGCCTCAAGACTCAGGAAAATTCTCTCAAAAAGTCCAACAATACCCAGTGCTTTAAAGACAGAAGCAGGCACATGGACTATCACAGATGAAGAATCTCTTAATCTGTTATTAGACACCCACTTTCCAGGTAGCTCTAACATACTTAACGACTTAACATCAGAGTCTCAAACTTCTACAAGCGATTTAGTTGATCTAATAACGCGGGAAAAACTGCAATGGGCCATAGATAGCTTTGATCCATATAAATCTCCAGGACCAGACGGAATCATTCCGGCCGAACTACAAAAATGCTCAGACATGATCATTCCACCATTGGAAATCATTCTGACAAGCTGTTTAAGGCTGAGATATATTCCCAAAGCCTGGAGAATGGCAAAAGTAGTCTTCATTCCTAAAGCAGGGAAACCCTCCCACGTTAACCCTAAAGATCTACGACCAATCAGCCTATCATCCTTCCTTCTTAAAACCTTGGAAAGATTGATTGAAATTTATATCAGACATAACTTAAAACCATGTCTCATTTCCATAGCTCAACATGCTTACTCTAAGGGAAAATCAGTAGAAACAGCACTTCATTCGCTGGTACGTAGTATTGAATATTCCCTCGAATACAAAGAATATAACCTAGTAGCTTTTCTAGATATTGAAGGAGCTTTCAACAACGTCAGTTACCAGGCGATCACGACAGCAATGGATAAGCTGCAATTAGAGAAACCACTCATAGATCTTATTAGTCTCATGCTCAAAAGCAGGACAATAACTTCTAGCATGAGAAGTTTTACTACCACCAGATCGGTGAATCGAGGTACCCCCCAAGGTGGGGTCCTTTCGCCTTTCTTATGGAACATGGTAGTAAACGACCTTCTAACATCATTGGAAGCAGAGGGTTTCAGGGTGATTGCCTATGCTGACGACGTTGCAATATCTGTATCTGGAAAACACTCCCAAGTTCTCTCGGAACTCCTACAAAATGCCTTGAATAGGCTAACAAAATGGGCTAAGCAATGTGGCTTGGACGTCAATCCACATAAAACAGAACTAGTACTCTTTTCGAGAAGGTACAAAATTCCTCAGATCAGCCCACCCAAGATTAAAGGAATACCATTAAGGTTTTCCGACCAAGCTAAATATTTAGGCCTCATTTTAGACAAAAAACTAAATTGGAAGGCAAATATTGATGAAAGAGTAAAAAAGGCTACTGTACTGCTCTTTTTACTTGTAAAAAGGCCATAAGATCAAAATGGGGCTTCTCCCCAAAAATAACCCACTGGCTATACACTTCGGTAATTAGACCGATACTCATTTATGGAGTTGTCGTATGGTGGACCGCACTGGACAAGATGGTAAATCTAAATAAGTTCATCAAAGTCCAGCGGTCAGCAGGTATGTGCATCACAGGAGCACTTCGCTCAACACCAACCGCAGCCCTGGATGTGCTTTTAAACCTAACACCTCTTGACATCTTCTCCAAAATGGTGGCAGCCAACTCATGTGTGAGGCTTAGAGCCACCTCTCAATGGAACAGTAACAATACTACCATTCTAGACAATTTCAGATCTATCCCAGATCGCTTAGACTATACCACCCCTAAAATGGTATTCGGTAAAAGCTTCCATGTGTCCATCCCTTCAAGATCCTCCTGGGAAGAAGAGAGACCCCTGGAAGACAATGCGATACACTTCTATACAGACGGTTCAAAGACCGATTACGGAGTTGGAAGTGGTATCTATTCGGAACAACTGAATCTCAATCTATCATACAGACTTCCCAATCAATGTAGTGTATTCCAGGCAGAAGTAATGGCGATTAAAGAGGCACTATCCTGGCTCAAATAAAACGTTTTATCTTGCAAGGATATACGAATCTTCTCGGACAGCCAGGCCGCTCTTAAATCTCTCGCGTCTGTCTCTACAAACTCACAAGTAGTCCACGATTGTCGATCATCTCTGAATGAGATGACAGAACAGTTTAATATTCACCTCATTTGGGTGCCGGGCCACAGAGACATTCCGGGAAATTGTAAAGCCGATGAGCTCGCCAAAAACGGAACACTTCTGCCTAATATTAGACAAAATCATAACATAGGAACACCACTTGCTACATGCAAATATCTTCTCAAACAATATGCTCTAGAAGCAACAAATGCTAGATGGTCACAGAGTACCACCTGCCTAGCAACCAAGCAAATATGGCCAAGCATAGACTTAAATCGGTCAAAAGGCTTGATATCCTTGAACAGACAAAATATAAGCTCTACAATTGGAGTAATAACAGGACACTGCCTCATAGGAAGACATGCTCTGAGGCTAGGGGTCTACACAAATGACTTCTGTAGAAGCTGCATGGACGAGGAGGAAGAGGAAACAGTCCAACGCCTTCTATGTACATGTCCAGCACTCTCCATTAGAAGGAATAACTTTCTTGTAATCCCTTCTTCGACAATACCAGTGAACTGGCAACGATTGACACAGTGTCTCTCTAACTTTATTAAAAGCACAAAATGGTTTGTTTAATTTTCATTACTCTCCCATGAGTAACTTCATTAGTGGTATCACAATGGATCCTTGAGGTCTAAGTGAGTCAATGACATCTGGACAGCCACTCCAACCTAACCTATATATTTTTTCACACGTTTCACTTTTTTTTTCTTTCGTATGGATTGTCGCGTGTATAATATTTTAATGTTTAAATTTACGCGAGGGGAGGTTTACTTATCCCACTTCTGAGATTGTACGCTAAATTTTGTACAAAAATAATTAAAACACGTCCGTTTCATCTGCTGGTTCACAATCGAATCCTTTTATTTCACATCTCAATATCCCTACCTAACCGGCAGTCTCTCTTTGTACTATATACATAGTTTTTTTTTTCTTGTCTTTACATCTCTCTCTTGTTTCTTCTTTTGGAAGTGTTGCCACAAATTTAAAGAATTTCGTAGTGATTGCTGTAAATGAGTCAATTAATTATATTAAACTGATGTTGAACATGCTGTTTTCAAGAAAAAAATGTACATTGGTTCGCTATCAACAAAATGACTGCAAAACTAAAGCTTAAAGCTGAGTTTTTCATCAAAAAAAAAAGTAAAAAGAAAAATCTGAAAAAAAACTTATTAACCTCCCCATTTTGTTTTTGCTTTGCAAAGTGCCGCTAGCCCACGGCATCATTTTTTTTTTGTTTGTTTTCACATCTATTCATGGATTAATTGTCAAAATTACAAATACAACAATGTAAACAAACGGGGTTTGAAGAGGGAAACGTACGAAAGATTACGATCTTGGTAAATGGAGTATTTTTGAGCCCAGTTTTGACAGATTAACAACGAGGTGAGAATTTTGACAACTCAACAAAATGTAAACAAAACAAAATTCATTCCCAGTAATGCAAATGAAGGTAAAACAATTTAAATCGAAAATATCAATTTATTTAAATAAAAATATATAATGAATTTGTACTTAATTTAATCCTCAGATAAAGAAGAAACCAAGGAGATAGTTGCAACAAAAGAAGTGGAATTCCCCGAGAAGGAAGCCAACATATCTATTCTGGAACGAAAAATCCACAGCCACGAAGAGGTACAAATTCAAGGTAAGTGCGTTCGTCACATTCATTTACAACTCAAATTATATGAATATTGTTTTGTTTTTTTTAGTTGAAATTACACTTGATGACAACATGTTGCTCTTATCAATCAAATCGCTCTATTCTGAAAGGTTCTTATGTCCTCAAATTTTGAACTGTAGGAATGAGGAGGGCCGATTACAGCGAAGGGATAGATATTGCAGAAGACTGAAGAAAAGCTTCGCGATGAAACCGGTCTGACATGCTTTATTCGTTGAGAAGGATATACATACATGTCGAAAATGTGGCTATGAAGTTAAGGGATCGCTGAATCAATTGAAGCATTTGATAGCAATAGCACACGGACGTCATGTGTCACCATCTGTGCAATGCAAAGCACTTCTTTCAGCCTGGAATCTGGAAGAGAAAGCATTGTGTTACAAGTTGTTCCGGTTGAGGCGAGAGATTGTATTTTTTTAAATTATCTCAAGTATAACTTTTCTTATCTTCAGGATCTTCAAAATCTAGTGGTCTCGGTTCGGATACATCGTCATCCCCATCTCGTCACAGTCCAGAGGAACTACTTCAATGAAACGTATGCGCACAGCTGATAAAATAGCTAATACTCGTAAAATAAACGTTAAGCAGTGAAAACTCATCAGACAAACCAGACGGCAAAGACATAAAGAAGAAGAGAATCGAAGAGTTACTTAAGCAGCTAAGAGCAGTCGAAGACGCCAGGACAGAGCTACACCATCAGAAGTAAGTTTATTTAAAATCTAAAATTAATTTTAATTGATTAATATTCATTTAAAGGTTGTTCCAAAATATCCAAGACATCATAATTATCATGAACCAGTCGGTCTAATTCCACCTCCAGATCGCTTTGCCCGAGGATCACAACAAATCTACGATTATTTAGATCCTTATGGACATTTAATTTTACATTTATTATAAGTCCTTAGCTATAATATTGTATTCTTTTTAAGTCATATAGAATTATTTTAATCATCAAACATTTAGATTCCTTGGTTTGTTCATAATGTTTATTTTTTGTAAAATAAAATGGAATTAATAAAATTATGTTTTTAAATTCTATTCGGCACTCAACCTTATAATAAAGGCTTATCGAGGTTAGCAAAATTCATGGAGTAGATTTTTTTCAAAAAAAAAACTTGTGATGATTTTCCAAATCTGCATTATTTTTCTTCAATATTCCGTTTGAAATTTTTCAAAAATTCAGGTAGAGTCGAATGGAGGCATGAATCTTCTCATATCTAATGAAAAACTAAAATGATTAAAGCTGTAGCTAAAAGGTAAAGATATTGACTTTGCAAAATCATCTTGCTATTTAAGGTTAAGGGGGATACGTTGTTTTAACTCTGATGCAAGATGAAGGTACTGAATTTCTAACAAATGCTGTTGACGTGATGAACCAAAACATAAGAAGAATAAGGATTACAAATATTTTATTTTTCAATTTTGTTGTATTTAACATATGCCTCAATTAAAAAAAGATAAAATCGACTTAATAAATAATAATTGACCTGAGCACATCAAGTTTAGTAAAACCAAAAATTAGTGTTTTTCTTGGAAAAAAGTACATTCAATATTTTTTTAATTATTTAAAAACTGAGATACATTTCAAAACCTATAATCTATAAATAATGGCATTGAATTTTAAAAACAAAAATTATACTCAATTACATACAATTTTGAAAAATTACAACTTCATTTAAAAACTAGGTACGCCACGACGAATTTTTACTAATTATGGATGAGATTCTAAGCATATCGTCGAATCAACTGAACGGCAGAAGTCAAATCGACTTCTTAGCTTCGTTTTGATTTGTAGCTGAAAAAAAAACACATCAATTAGTGCTTTTAAGTTTTGTTGTTAATGTGAAACTTACTTTGAAGTAGCCTTGCCATCATGAGAATTCTGGTCAGTAAAATTGTCACAAATTGATGTGTTATAATTTTACCATTTCTGGAATATGGTAAGTTGATGCATTGATTGAAAATATGTGGCTTCTTAAGTCGTTTGGGTTCACATTCTTTTACGAGGCAAATCCCAATCGGACATTTTCACTACGTGAAGGTTGCCGGCTCGCGACCATTTGTTGCGCATCAACTCTTGGAACATCATTAGAGCAGTTTTAGGGGCATTCTTGTGTCGATTCCAGTTAGTTCTAAACAGAAGCTTTGGTGATTCAATAGGAATTATGAATTCGTGGAAATTAGCTTCTATTTCGTCAGTCTTTAAGTTTCTTAAAGTTACAGGGAATTCTAAAATAGTACATACAAACTGCTGAGATTATTTTATATTTAATTTATTTATAATTCATTTTTTAAGAATTAATTAATTAATTAATTAATAATAAGGAGGTTCTTTATTGTCCCAACAAGTTCCTTCTAAACCGGAATTCGTATCAGCTACCTCTTCTATGCAGGCGGTGTCAGCCTCAGCGGCAGCGAAAAGCCCTAAAGAATCATATAATTTTAAATATTAATGTTTGGATCACTCGTATTAACTAACCTGAATTGCCTGACAACTCTGCAGTTGCTGATACTGGTGTTGAGTCGTTCCAAAAAAGATTATTTTCTAGATATAGAAATAAATCTAGGCTTCAATTTGACCAATTTTTACAACAACTTTTGCACAACAACTATTGCACCAAGAAACCAAGAGTAACATCGTCGCCTGGTTTGAGTTCTTCTTCAGGTGTAAAGTTCAATTTGAACTTTCTCCAAGTGATGAATCTATAAACAAATTGGGGAAACAACATAGAATAGGAATTTCTAATTAGAATTTTCTGTTTTTTACTTTGATTCCTCTCGTTGAACTTGAACTCCTTCGTCGAATTCCTTTGAATCGTCACGTTGATTTAGGACAAACGAAGAATCCAACATCTCTAGAATGACGTTGATGGGACTTTTAACACAAGGTGGTTCCTCGCCTCCTCGGTCAGTTATGTCTGCCTCGATAGACTCGTGGTCAGTGATGACGTCGATGTTGCAGCACGGTCGTCTTTTATTCGAAGTCGATCATTCGCCGTTCCTCTTCCTTCGTTGGCAGCTCCATAATGGTTGTGGTCATATCGTGCATAGTTGGGTTAGTTAGCTTGAGGATCGATTGAGTGGACGTGCCAGGCTTCAGTGGCTTTTCACAACGCACAAGCAGAACGTCGGGCACATGATAGTTAGAGAACAATTGAATGCGATACTTGATCGACCCCTGAATGGTACTCCGGCAAAGAAATTAATTTTCATTATATAAGGAAATCTCAAATGGAAGTTGACTTATTGTTTTTGATGTTGATTTTCTGTGTGAAAATCGATGGATTCAACTCGCCGACATCGTCAGTAGCTGCCGAGGGATTGATCTGAATCCGTTTGGCCTTTGGGGATTCTTGTCGGGCCAGCCCATTTGCCTCCAAATGATTGCCACCGTTAAGCCAGTACGATCCTTAGGAGCAAAATGAATGGATTATTTTTAGAATTAATATTTGAATTCACTTAATTTACAGTCAAGGTTGGAAATTTTTTGGTGTCTTCCTGCGATTGTATTCTTGTTTTTCTTGCTTCTCTTGCAGAACTACCGACTGGTAGTACTCTTTACAAGATGAAGATTAAGCGAGTTGACTACGATATGAATGATTCGATTCGTACTTACACAATTGATCTCCGCGCGCTGTTGCGTCGTTTTTTTTGAGCCGCTTTTATTTCTTGGCAGCTGATGAATAGGCCGAGTTGACAGTTGCTGCTATTATGTCGTTCCAACACCAATACTCAGCTGCTGGGAGAAGGGCGTTAGCGGTCGACTATTGCACGGCAAAACTTTCACTTGCATAATTGACTTGGTGGTGTTGTTGCTGCTGGTTTTGTTACATTGAATCCGTTTGACTATTGGTAGAGATGGTGATACCTCCACCGTCAACGCCTGCGGGAGCTATGCCGTTGAGATGTACATACAAACACAATGGGCAGTAACTGTCGTTAAAAACATTCATAATATTTTGTTAAGAGAAATATAATATATAAAAACTTGCCTGCAAATCAGCGCCTTGTTTGCTTTGTCTTCCAGATTTCTATAGGGAAATTGCTTCCTGTATTATGGTATGTTATTGGCAGCATCTAAAATGAAAACACAGACTATAAAATAAATCGATTATTGTTGCACCTCCTTCACTGCAATTTGACTTACTTTTTATTCAATGAAGTGAACTTGTATATACTTTCTTCATTATAAGGAATTTTGGTCTAAAAAATATCAAATTCTTACTCACATGTATTCACCGATAGCGAATTTGAGAGAGTTCACCTCGAATTTGAGAGAGTTCACCTCGAATAAAATTTGAGGGTGTTTCAGGTAGGACGGGTACCGGTCGGGGCTCTAGATAATATATTTCCTCTATGCAATGGACTATGAATAAGAGCTGTGTTTATTTAACCAACAAGCCTTAAACTATAGATCAAGAAATCACGACTTTAGTAATTCTCTATGAATACGACCCATAGTTTTCATCATTCAATTAAATTTTTAGAAAAATTCAACTTTAATTTTTTTTTATTAAAAAAATTTACAAAAACATCTCGTAAATCAAATTGATTTTATTATATGCTAAATAAAAAGATGATGTCCTCAGAAAAATCCAGCCTGTATTTTTTCTATATAAGGAAGAGTCTGTTTAAAAACATTTAAATGTCATATGGTTTCTCAAAAAAATATATAGTTTTTCAAATCGTTGGAGTCGTTTTTTCTAAATTAATTTATTGTATACAAATTTTTTAATGTGATTTTAAAAATATTTAGTTATTTGGAACTTATTGACATACGTTTTACATTTCAATTTCGTAAAAAATGATGAAATGATTTTTATGATATCGAAATTCGAAAAAAAATTTAATATTTTTTTCAAAAATCAAAAATAAAAACAATGACATTTTTGATCATCAAATACTATTAAGCCAGTATAAGAGCTGTAGCTATTGAAACGGATTGACAAGTTCTTGAGAAAATTTAAGAACAAATAAACGGTTCTATGGGGGGTACCCTTCTAGAGCAATTACATTTCCATTACATACATTTTCTATTGAAAGAAGCCAAATTTAGTTAAAAAAATGTAGAGAAAATTAAAAAAAAAATATCGGTTTGTTTTTTAGAAATTTTGATTTTTGACCAAAAAATTTGTATGGGGACTACTGTTACTATTAGTCTTAAAAAAATAAAAACGCCTAACTGCTGGAACACAATGCAAAAATCGGAGCCGCAGCCGGAGCCGGAGTCGGAATAGCTGTCGTACGTTAACAGAAAGTACGCACTCAATGCGTCGTACGGCTTTTTGATGTTATTTGGTATATTTGCAGTTTACAACCACATCAAATTTCTCAGAATATATTTTTTTGTTCACTTTTATTTCTTATTTAAATATTTTTCCACTTTTTTATTGAAAAACTATTAAAAAAAAATATAATCACCAAGTTATTTACTTCAAACATGGAAACGTCAAATGTGTAGTACGTCAAAAGTTAAAAGTTGGTCAACTCTTCCGACTCCGGCTGCGGCTCCGATTCCAGTTGCGTCACGTTGTGTTCGTACATTTGCATTTGCGTACATTTAATACTTTGACAGCTATTCCAGTTACGACTCCAACTCCGGCTCCGACACCATTGTGTTCCAGCAGTAAAGCGAATCAGCTTATAATCTTAAATTTCAAATTTAAATTCAGTAAACCCAATGGTTTGGGCTGTAGGGGCGAAGCCAGACAGACGGACGGAATTGGGGGATACACATTTTTCGACGTCTCTACGATCGTATTGTTTACGAAAATTAGATATAAAACGTAAATTAATAAGCTCTATGTAACTGCATATTACAAATATTTTTAAACTTGAATTAATTAAAAAAAAACGCTCTAACGATTTTCAAATAAAATGTTTGCAAAATTAAAGTTTTTTGAGAAATTATTAAATTTTATGAAAACAAACTTAACATTTTGCTAAGTAGCAATTTATTTTTTTAAATATTTAGAAATTTACTAAGCGACTCCATAATTCTTTTCCTTTCCTTTCTTTTCCTCTTTCTTGCTAATAAATTGATTATTGCTTTTTATTACAAAACGTGCATCCAAACATGTCTAAACCGTGACCGTTCGTTAAAATAATCAAAGCAAATATGCTTAAACGGACCTATTAATTGAAATTCCCGCTCTTATTACAATAATTGTACAGATGTCGTATGGATTAAGCAATTTGCTAAAAGCTAAAAGTTAAAGTAGCCATTCATTTCCGTTTTCTTTTCGAGTATGTTGGCTTCTATGATTTTAAAACAACTCATTTTTAACTGCTTGCCTGTATTTCTGTCAAATTTGTTTAAATTTTATATCATACCAAATTCGTTTTCTTTGAAGATTTTTTTTTTTTAGATTAGAATTGATTTTATTCATAATTAATAAAATTAATATAGCATTTTAATATAAAACAAAATCATTAGACATGGCTATCTGCCGTCTGCCGAATTGACTATTTATATACTTTTACAATATTATTTATTTTTTAAATTTGACTTTAAATTTTATAATTAGCGGTTTTTAATTTATTTTAATTAACAATTATCACATAATAAGAAAAAAAAAGGTGTTTCATCAAAAAAGTCCTTGTAAGATTATATTTCGATATCTTAAAGCAATTGTACAGAACTGATACAGTTTAGAAACATTCATTTGATTTAATTCGAATATGACTTCCTCAATGGTTAGAAAATCTTTTCCAAAGATACATCTTCTCGTTTCTCTTAGAGTAGGACACTTTCCCAAGAAATGCACAACGTCTTCCCTCTCCATCCTGTTGCATACATTACAGATGACTGGAAGATCTGCTCTGTGGGGTATATAGTTCATGTTTAGAATTTCAGCTCGTAGCCTGACCATCATAGATATTTCCCTGACACTAAGCTCATCACGGAAGTAGTTTGACTGCTGCAAATTGTGGTTAAGCTGGCAGTAGACCGTACGATGTAAGGAGTTAGAAGCTTCATCCATGTACTTGGTTCTAGCTGCTTCATCTACCTTGGAAATAATTTGGTACATGTCCTTTTTTAATTTGGAAAGGTCCTCGACATTACAAACCAAATTAATTCCACAATTTTCTGCCAATTCAAGCCATTCGCGATACCATCCACTCCTTGAATTGATGTAAGAGCTGATATTTTGGGTAAACGATAGTCTGACAACTTTAAGCTTCTAATTATGTAATCCACTTGCAGTTTTAATGTTTTCACAAAAAGTGGAGAAATTCCCGTTTCTAGCATTATAACATAGTTCGGTGTGTTGGCTGGCAAATAGAATGCTCGTTTAATGTAGAAGCGCAATAGCTTTTCAACCATCTCATAATATTTACTTCCCCAAGTTTGTGCAGCGTAAAGCATAATGGATTCTGCTGCCGTTTCAAAAATTTTGTATTTGCTACTATGAGCCACAGATTCGTTCGTGAAACATCTTTTCCATGTGAGGTTTATCGCCATTTTCGCTTTATTAAGCTTTTCACTAAAGTGTTTCCCCATACTTAAGTTCTTCGTGAAGGTAACTCCTAAGTATTTAAACGTTTAACCACTTCAATCAATTCTCCATTGAATTTCCACTTTTCGTTTGCGCAATTTCTCCCTCCATGTTTTTTAAAGATCATCACTTTCGACTTCTCTAAATTGACAATTAATCCCCAACGTTTGGAATATTCGTGTATCCGATTAATCATTAGTTGAAGTGATTCTGGAGTATATGCGAGCAGTACAATGTCGTCTGCAAATAGCAGAGCTTTAATCAGCGTCCCCGCATAAACAATACCTCCAGGCAACCAGTCGATTAGATCCTCTATGAATATTGCAAATAAAAGCGGGCTTAGTGTGCAACCTTGCCTAACCCCTGATGCAAATTGGAACCAATCAGACTTTTCTTCACCATTCCACACAGCAGCTCGAGTGTCTTCATATATGTTTTCAATTAGTCTGCCAAACTTCAGAGACATTCCTTTTTCGAACAGCTTATAGATTAGCGATTTACGATCCACAGTATCGAACGCAGCTTTGAAGTCAATGAAAAACACGTAGAGTTTTTTGTCTTGGTCTAAGAATGAATCTGCAATACTCCTCAGCACAAATATATGATCAACAGTTGAATACCCTTGTCTAAAGCCGGCTTGAAATTCTTTTAATTGTTTATTTTCTTTTATCCATGTTGACAGTCTTCGTTGCATTATTGCGGTAAATATTTTATAGGATGCATTAAGAAACGAAATTCCCCGATAGTTTGCTGGATCCGATGCACATCCTTTCTTGTAAATAGCAAAAATCAGTGCTTCCTTGAACTGAAGCGGTATCACGCCTGTTTCAAAAACATTATTGAACAAGAGAGCTAAACTTTCAAAAAGGCCGCTATTCGCATATTTACACTGAAAAAAAAGTGACATGTAAAATTGACATTTTTGTCATATCAAATTCAATTTTGTTCAAAAATTTGAAAATAACGGAAAAAAATGTAATACTGACATGAAAAAACGTCCGTTTTATAGTTTTTATGTCAGAACTACATTAAACGCTTACACTTTTGCAATGTGTAATTCACGTTGCACTATCAAAAATTCTTATCAATTTATTTTTTAGAATCTACAACATCATTTTCACATTTTTTAAATGTTTTTCCTTGATGTATTGTAGATGAGACATTTTTAATGTTAAAATGGCATTTATATCCGAATTGTGAAAAGAACATTAAAATTTTCACCGATAAAAAATGTAATTTTTGCATGAAGCATTGCAGATG
Organism: Eupeodes latifasciatus; assembly: GCA_920104205.1. Taxonomy (NCBI): domain Eukaryota; kingdom Metazoa; phylum Arthropoda; class Insecta; order Diptera; family Syrphidae; genus Eupeodes; species Eupeodes latifasciatus. Next base: position 29,138,306 of record OV049927.1, read on the forward strand.
GTACATTATGAATGTTAAATTGGCATTCATATCCAAACTGTGAAAAGAACATTAAAATTTCCACAGATAAAAAATGTAATTTTTACATGAAGAATTGTAGCTGGGATATTATGAATGTTAAATTGGCATTCATATCCAAATTGTGAAAAGAACATTAAAAATATCAAAATTAGTAATGTAGATGGGACATTATGAATGTTAAATTGGCATTCATATCCAAATTGTGAAAAGAACATTAAAAATATCAAAATTAGTAATGTAGATGGGACATTATGAATGTTAAATTGGCATTCATATCCAAATTGTGAAATGAACATTAAAAATATCAAAGCGCCAAATTTTAGACGTTGAAGCGTCATGAAGACTTGCAAATTATCATTTGTATTTAAACGCACACAAGAAGGTGTGTGAGATATGTTTAATGTACAAATATCTATGTATACACATAGAACTCAACAAATAAAATAAAATAAATTGGGTGGCGCAACAGTCCGTTTGAGAACTAGGGCCTAGTGACTGACAACTCTCAACCATTCCTGTGTGCGAGTACTGTTGTCAGGGATGGAGGGGACCTACAGTTTTAAGCCGAATCCGAACGGCAAATTTTTGAGAAAGCACTTTCCATGACAAGAATTACTCTTGGAGAATTTGTCAATTCCTCGCAAGAGGCAGTACCCGTGAAAAAAACTTTAGGTGGCATAGTCAGGGATCGAACCCAAGACCTCTCGCATGACAGTCCAACGCACTAACCATCATGCCACGGGTACTACTATAGAACTCAACAACTGGATTTATTTTGATTGCAATTTATTCTTTAGACTTCTTTGTCTTAAGAACGAGCGAGATAAAATATCGAAATAATTTTTTTTCAATAATGAGCAGATAAAATCTTCAATTCTGATTTTTGATTTTCTAAAATTTGCACCTGTTTCAAAAAGCTTCAAAATTTAAAAAAAACTGTTCATATGGCAACTTCAAACACAAATAAAATGTAATCTTAACAAGAATCAACGTCGTTGGGATATTTTAAATGTGAAAAGAACATTAATTATATCAAAATCTCTCTAACCGCCAAATTTCAGACGTAAATGTAGTGTTGCCAGAAACATAAAATTCGTATTTCTCTAGGTTCTTAGTTTCTAATGCAAAAACCGAACAAATCCAAAAGAAAAATAGACTCCATCAGTCTGGCAGAGATACAGTGGACCTAGCACCAGTAAAATATCATTTAAAAATACACTTTCAAAATGCATACTTAGTCCGTAGTATCGCTGCCAGACCAATGGGTCTTGATTATTACAGGCACATGGCTTGTTGATGTTATGTGGGTGGGGTGAACCAAGCTTCTGTCTCATCTTACCAGAATATATAGGTACCTACTTAATCTGTTTGCTAAATAACTCTCTTTTCTATTCGTTTTTTGACTAAATATCAACCTAACAAAAATTGTTCAAAATGCTATTTTCATAATTGAAGTTTTTTTTTTGACAAAATGATATTTTTACACTAAATTAATCATTTTATTTTTCACTTAGTGAAGAATAAGATTATGAGCATTTAATTTTATTTATTGTCAAGTTAGGCGTATTAGTTTTGAGCATTTTTGTTATAAAAATGAACCTCTTCACTTTGGCCACCATTTTCATTAAAAATTATTTTTTTTAAATATCTCACTCATTTTCGACTTTTATCTAAAAATTATTTATGTTTGAATTTCTTTTACTTCTTCCAACCCCAAAAATTGATGAAGATACCTGAAAATAATTTATGTTAAAACGCGAATAGTTAATATTTATGATAAAAAATGCACGTAATTCAATCTTTATTTAAAATGGTGGTAAAAGTATAAAGGTGTGAAACTAATTTTGCACACAATTTTATGTATATGCATCTTAAGATTATAAGTAAGGCTGTAGATAATTGCTAAATTTTCAACAATTTTCGTTAAGTTCATTTTTATCCTACCTATAGGTGCCCAATGGATTAACTTCTTTAATAAAAATCTTCATCAGGGAAAACCATTTCAACTAATTTTTATATCGTGTTCACATTGGAGAGTAAATAACAAACTACAATAATTTATAATGTTCAAACAGATATACATACAACTAACGCTATAAAATTCATAACTTGTTTATATTTTATGCAAACCAAATCTACCAATATTCAAAATGCAAACAAATCTGTACCTATGGCAACTTCACACACAAAAAAAATGTAATTTTAACAAAAATCAACGTCGTTAGGATATTTTCAATGTGAAAAGAACATTAATTATATCAAAATCTCTCTAACCGCCAAATTTCAGACGTAAATGTAGTGTTGCCAGAAACATAAAATTCGTATTTCTCTAGGTTCTTAGTTTCTAATGCAAAAACCGAACAAATCCAAAAGAAAAATAGACTCCATCAGTCTGGCAGAGATACAGTGGACCTAGCACCAGTAAAATATCATTTAAAAATACACTTTCAAAATGCATACTTAGTCCGTAGTATCGCTGCCAGACCAATGGGTCTTGATTATTACAGGCACATGGCTTGTTGATGTTATGTGGGTGGGGTGAACCAAGCTTCTGTCTCATCTTACCAGAATATATAGGTACCTACTTAATCTGTTTGCTAAATAACTCTCTTTTCTATTCGTTTTTTGACTAAATATCAACCTAACAAAAATTGTTCAAAATGCTATTTTCATAATTGAAGTTTTTTTTTTGACAAAATGATATTTTTACACTAAATTAATCATTTTATTTTTCACTTAGTGAAGAATAAGATTATGAGCATTTAATTTTATTTATTGTCAAGTTAGGCGTATTAGTTTTGAGCATTTTTGTTATAAAAATGAACCTCTTCACTTTGGCCACCATTTTCATTAAAAATTATTTTTTTTAAATATCTCACTCATTTTCGACTTTTATCTAAAAATTATTTATGTTTGAATTTCTTTTACTTCTTCCAACCCCAAAAATTGATGAAGATACCTGAAAATAATTTATGTTAAAACGCGAATAGTTAATATTTATGATAAAAAATGCACGTAATTCAATCTTTATTTAAAATGGTGGTAAAAGTATAAAGGTGTGAAACTAATTTTGCACACAATTTTATGTATATGCATCTTAAGATTATAAGTAAGGCTGTAGATAATTGCTAAATTTTCAACAATTTTCGTTAAGTTCATTTTTATCCTACCTATAGGTGCCCAATGGATTAACTTCTTTAATAAAAATCTTCATCAGGGAAAACCATTTCAACTAATTTTTATATCGTGTTCACATTGGAGAGTAAATAACAAACTACAATAATTTATAATGTTCAAACAGATATACATACAACTAACGCTATAAAATTCATAACTTGTTTATATTTTATGCAAACCAAATCTACCAATATTCAAAATGCAAACAAATCTGTACCTATGGCAACTTCACACACAAAAAAAATGTAATTTTAACAAAAATCAACGTCGTTAGGATATTTTCAATGTGAAAAGAACATTAATTATATCAAAATCTCTCTAACCGCCAAATTTCAGACGTAAATGTAGTGTTGCCAGAAACATAAAATTCGTATTTCTCTTGATTCTTAGTTTCCAATGAAAAACTTAACAAATCCAAAAGAAAACTAGAGTCCATCGTTCTGGCATAGATCCACATTGATGTTCAAGATTTGAAAATAAATGATGAATTAAATGCCAGAATTCGACCACCAATCCTCAGGTTACTTTCAGTGACGAAATAGTTTAATTACCTACAGCAGATCAGATGATTTTTGATAGCAGAATTTAGGTATGTTCCTATACAAATTTTCTTTTCGAAATTCCATAACAGACTTTTATAAAAGTTCGAACTCCTGAATACCATTTATCAAAGATCTTTTGTGGTGAACATCTTTTATGATTCATGACAGAAAATTCATTGCAGAATAACAGATCTGGCAGAATAGGCCTAATTATCTACAAACAAAATATATATTTTGAAATCTTTCATCATTAAGTTTTCCGAACTAGAATAAATTTAACATCCTGAAATCCACCATAATTAGAGTTCAATGGCGATAAACCTGAGAAACCAGGTTAATATATCTTCGCATAAATGGACTGTCAACTTTGTATGGACAAAATAATCTGCTATAGCATATAAAATTATTTCACAAATTTTAAATAAACTTGATGACTTGGGAAAAATGTTGGCGTATCGTTTGAGATTTGACGTTTTATTTTTGTTGTTGGCTTGTTTTGGTGTGTTAAGATGGTTAAAACAAAATTGCATATATTATCAGAATATTACGCCTTTGAGTTTAAAAATATAATAACTATAACTAACGCGTGGTGGAAAGTTGTATCTTATTGGCAACACTGCGATAGGGAGTCACAAATACTTTCTGGAATTCTCTATGCATACGAACACAAAAATGTTACTTTTACACGAAAAAATGTCGTTGCCATATTTTTAATGTACATACACGCACACAGAAATGTAATATTTACATGAATCAACGTATTTTGTACTCTCACAATGTAAAAATAACATTGTATGCGTGTTGTCTGTTGTGTGCTAACGCTAACAGGAAATTATAAATTTCATATAGCTAACCTCTCAGTTAGTGTTTCTCTTTCGTGGTAATCAGTCGTCCGATTTCAGTGCTAGTCCGTGACGTGAACTTGTGAATAGTTATCTTTCTTTGTGATTTTGGATTTTGTAAAAAAAAACTAAATAATAAATGTGCCGCGATCCCATTAGTGATTATTTGAAAAAAAAAACAATAAGTGGTTCCCTTTCGCCACTATTAATTCAAGAAACGAGAACTGGCTTCGGCAGTATACCTATATACCTACTAGTGGATTTTCAAAGAAGTAAGTACCTACATTTTATAATTTTTTAATTTGTATGTATTTTTATTTAGGTTTGTATGTATTTGGGATAATTTATAATGTGAAAATTAAATGTTCTGTATTCTTCTAAATGAATAATTTATAAATTCCATTCCCATTCCTCATTTACAGTTAGTACCTATTTTATTTCACCAAAATTCAGACGACAAGCGTCACAAATACACACTTAATGTAATATATACACGCTCACACAATGCCATTTTTACATGAGTCAATGTATTTGGAGTACCCAATAATGTGAAAATGACATTGTCTGTAGGTATGCTTTTAAATGAAATCATAAATTCTATTTCCATCCCTCATTTTCTGTTAGTAGCGAGAGACGCGCGCCGGTGCCGTGCGCCGCCCGCCGCCGCCGCACAGTGTGAGAATTCGCTCATTTAGCGGAATTAAATTAATAGCGGTTACGAGTTTTACCTTTTGATAATTCTTTTTTTGCAGGATTAATTATAAATATGTGAATAATGAAATTTAACAACAATTATTAAAATACTTTGTTAATTTTTTTTTTACAGAGCTTTAAAAGTACTCGTTTTTTGCAGTTTGATAGACCCTTCTTAGCAAAGGAATTTCGCTCAGAAAAAAAGCTTATGCTTGATTTTTTTGGTCATATTTATAACTAATAGATACCAATATGAAATTAAAATAGAATTTTATATATACTTAGCCAAAATTTTAATGAACGGAGTTCTGAAACTACGTGTTTTATGCACTTAGGTAAGCACATCAGGAACAATTAAATTATGCTGAAAAAAAACGTTTGTTCCTTTTTACTTATATTTATTAATAAAAAACATAAAATACATAAATTAAAATAAACATTATTTATATTTTTTTACAAAAAAGACCTTAAAAACAAGGTTTTTATATTATTTAGTTGCATTTAAAAGGTCTAAGATTTAATGCTTGATAGCACTTTTTTTCCTTTTCGGAATGCACCTTATACTGGCTATAAAAGGGTCCGATGTTATCAATAGCCTATTTAAAAGACCCGTTATTGTGTCCAACAGCGAAGTTTTTCTCGTTAATAGCTCACGATATTTGCTGTTTTATTTGCTCCTAGCTTCTTGCGCTTCCTCCGAAAGTTGGTCAATCGGCAAAATCGGTGGATTAAACTAATAATAATTTAATTGATTTCAACTATTAAATTATCTACAATTCATGTTTATACACTTTGTTCTATTGAAATGAAAATGAAAAAGTTATAGTTAAAAACAGATTTTCAATAAAAATGTCTTTAAAAGTCCAAAATCGAGAAAAAAGAAAGAAAACTTTTAAAATAACATTTATTTTGAAAATTGTTTTTTTTTTATTGAATTATAACTTTTTTATTTTTAGTCCTACATAAAAAGTTTATTTACATAAATTGTAGAGAATTTAATTATCTACAAGATAATGTCAGTATTTTTTGCGAAAAATAACTATTTTCAAAATATCACGTAGAACTCTTATCACCCCTTTATAGAAGATGTCCCCTCAATAAGAGGGAGGGGGGGTGTGGTGGGTTGAGCTCCAAAAATCGAAAATTATACTCACACTTAACTCCCCTACACATACAAAAAAAAAATCTTGTCAATGTAGCACTTCATGTTAATATAAGTAAAATAACAATTATTTTGACATTCATTTTTTGCTGAAGGCCATTTCGAAAATGAAAAAAAAATGTATGGGCGTCGCACCTATGCGCAGCAACTTAAAGCGGTTAATTATAGCAGACATATCAGGCTTTAAAATGCATATAGTCTCGCATCCGAATAACACCGAATAATTTAATTTTTTCTCTAATGAATGTTCAAATTGTATAAAATTACGCTTTTTTTTGTACCCTATCCTCCAACAAATATATTTAAACACCATATAAATTAAAATTTTACTTTCTTTTCAATTCTCCGATATCCTGTTAATAAAATAAAAGCAAAACTTTCAATAAAAACTGAACCGCGCACTCACAAAAAAATAAAGACCTAAACCACCTTAATTGGCCAATTGCCACCGAAAAAATGACTAATTGCAACTTTGACATCAATTATCTTCGTTCTACATCACTCCTGCTTAACAATTCTTTCTAAATCGGTTAGTAGAAGGTTTAGGCTCCAAGTAAAACCAACTTTTACATCAGTTTGTGCATATCATTTTTTTAATTAAATTCCGCTAGATTTGCGAATTCTCACACTGTGCGCCGTGATCAGTACAGTCTTTTCTTGAAAATGTTATTTTAAAAAGAAACTAATAAGCACAAAATTGAAAATATACATTATACATAATATTAAACAAGACATCGCGTACCGTGATCGTGTTCTTCACATTGTTGTTTTAAAAATATTAGTAAAACCAAAACAAGAAGTAGTAAAATAATAGAATTGGTGATTAGTATAATTAAGTTAAAGGCATGATACCTATTTATAAATTATTCCTTTAAAAGCACACATAGTGTCATTTTGACATTATATTAGTAAGTATCTTAAATGGGAAAATTGATTCATGTAAAAAGAATGTCATTTTCACATCTCAAATATATATATCTCAAATATATTGATTCATATTAAAAAAAAATGTCGTTTTCACATTATAGTAGTATTTTAAATACATTGATTCTAATGTAGGCACGCGCAAAATTACGTTGTGGAACTACTGCACTATACAGGGTATCTCACTAACGTTACAATTTTCGTAAAGACATTTCTTAAAAAAAAAATTGAAAGTTTTCGAGAAATTAGCCAAAAAATGGGTTTTTCCCCTTTCATACCCACAAATTCGACATCCCTTTTTAAAATTTAAATCAATTTCGGACGGGTGGGGAAATAATAGGCCGGTTGGCCAGAAATATCAGGTAAACGCATCCGTACAAACATTTTTGTTTTGTAAATTGTATGTGTTAAAATACCATTTGTAATATAAAAAGGATAAAAATCAGTAAACAATCAGCTGAAGTAATTTATTCATAAAAAAAAACAAGTTGGAATCAAATATTTGTGAAAAATTCTGTACGGAATTTCCATCAGAAAATTAAAAAAAGCTATTTTTATGAATAAATTATTTCAGGTGATTGTTTACTGATTTGTATCCTTTGCATATTCCAATTCGTATTTAAACACAAAATTATCCAAAATTTCCCGATTGCTATAACTAGCACCTTATCAAAAACCTTTATGATTCCGTATGGGCAACTAACCAAATTCTGATAGGTCAGATCTGGCCTTTTACCAGTTTTATGGGATACCCTGTATGCAAGCACACAAAAATGAAATATGAGCATGAAATAATAATAATATGATCATAAATTCCATCTTTCAGTCAGTGCTTAGTTTTTTTCCAAGATCATTAGTTAAGTCCTTTGTGTTTTAAAAACATAAGGAATTTATTATTGAGATTTCTTTCTTACTTTTTGCTTTTTTTAAGTTCTTTGATAATTTATCTAAAGCATTCGCACATTTATTTAACCTAAACGCAAATAGGTTTAACCTTAACGCAAATAGATTCGACCTAAACGCAAATAGGTCTAACCCAAACTCAAATAGCTTTGACCAACACTTTAAACTTTTTGCAAAACATTTTGTTCATGCTAAAAGTTTAAATATATTTGCTCTAAGGCTTAATTGATTTGCGTTTGGGTCAAAACTACTTGCGTTTGGGTTAAACCTATTTGCGTTTAGGTTAAACCTATTTGCGTTTGGGTTAAACCTATTTGCGTTTAGGTTAATTAAATGTGCGAATGCTATACATGAATTGGCCAGCCTAAATATTTATTATTCTTGTTTTTTCAAAATAATTTTCAGCAGTTTACGTGGTCCATACTATTTTTTAAAATGAATACCAATGATTTAATTTATGTGTTACAAGAGGGCGTAAGTCAAATCATCCAAGAAAATGTTAGTGACAACATTTTAGAACCCAGTGAGGTGGAACCTTCATTCGAAGATCTACCATCGACGCAAAGAACTAATGCTAGTGATATCATTGAAGTTATCGTGGGGGAAAATAAGCTAATAGACTTACTTAACGATTTTGGGCTCATAACAGCTTTTGATGGACTCTCCTGTAAGTTATTGTTTTTTTATATACAAAATTTGATTGCGTTATCTGACTGCTTTATAATTCTGCCGACGACGGTTGTTTGAGAGAAAATAATACCTACTCTAACACTCTAATGCTCGGTTTCCAATTGTCATTGAAAAGACGCAAATTGGCATACTTTGACAGGACACCAAAGTTAAAACCAAGTAAAGTAGTGGTAGAGGGATGGTATAACTCACCCTGACTTGTCAGACTGTGTCTTTGAGGTTTCATACTAAAGGTTCAAATGGCGCAAAATTTAATCCATCCAGTTAAATAATTTTTAGTATATATGAAAAATGGTATTTTGCTAATTTTAAACGAGTTAAGCATACTATCTCCTAACATTTTACTAAATTTAAGAACACCAAATGGCTATTTTATCCTTTTCGTACTAAATCCATTCGACACTTTGTTTCTGAATTTTTTGAACGAACTGTCACTTTTTTTGGACGTGTTCAGTTTAAGTGTACGAAGGAAATTGGTTTAGTACGATACTAGTTAAAAATTATTTAAAACTAAGAATGTTTTAGTAATCTGTTTTGCTGATTGAAATTTTGCGCCATTGTTTTTAAAATAAATGAAAGAGATTTTGGAGAAAATATGTCCTCAAACATGAAAATCAATTTTTTTACAGATGGTTAAAACCAAGACAAAAACATAGAAACATTTTTGCCATCACTTCATTTTTTTATAAAATAAAATCGAAGTTATTTGGAATGTTTCTGTGCGAATATATTTTCTTCAACGACAGAAAATAAAATAATTTATACAAGCTAAGAGGTCATAGTTGAACAATTGCTATACAAGAAAAAAACAATTATAAAGTTTTTCATTACAATTCAAATCCATATAAATTCAAGTTTTTTTAGACATCCTTTTATATTTTGCATTTTTGTCTATAGCTTGTGGATTCAGTTATGAAAAATTAAAATATATTAACAATGATGACCTGGAAGTGGTATTTCCGGGGAAAGAACACACAGCTCTCAAGGCTGAACTAAGAGACAAAATTTATAGGTGGAAAGCTAAAAATGTAAGTATATACCTACCTACTTTTTGTTTCTCTTTTCTTGTTGGAATTTACTTGTGCACAATTTTTGTTATTGTCTTTCTGACTGACAGTACAATTCACGCATATATTAAGTTCAATTCACAAAATAGTCGCATTTTGTTTCAATCCGGAAATAGAATAACTGAAACTAAAGAATTTTTTTTCATATGGTTTTTTAGCGATTTATCACTAGTCCAGTGGTGCGTTCTTTATCTTTCCAAAGTTAAGTGGGGTTAAAAATAATTTAAGTAACTTTATGACGTCATCAAGTAGTTCCTACATTCAAAGATAGTGTCAGAAAGTAACTTTTTGTAATTTTTTTCCAACTCATCCCCGTGATATGTGTTGAAAAGTTAATCTGTCAAACACAGCTAAAATTGTAATGTTTTCATTTTGAGGTGTGTTTGTCTTTTAATTTGCAACTTATTTGTAATTTTACTGTTTTTCATCGATTTTGATATTTGGAATTGTTTTCTATTTGACTTTCTTTCAAAATTGTATTCTTCCTATTTGGTAAAGTATTTAATAAAGAAATGTGTGCTGATAAAGAATGAAAGAAAAAGTAGCAAAATAAAATTGCAAAATATTTTGTGCAAAAATGAAGTTTGTATTGATTTAATTTAAAAAATAGATGCATTTTTGTAATGCCACATTAACTATAGTTAACTATATTAACAAATGCACCAAATGCAAATTAAGTTCGACATGAAGCAGATTTGCGTGTATGTACGTATAGTAACTTAAGATTTTTGTGGGATTCGATCACAAATAATATATATATTGAAAATATGATGCTATTTGTAAAAAACATAGAATTTAATTAAAATTTTGAACAATTTAAAAATCGAAACAAGAAAAAAATCAGTGCAAGTGAAGGAAACATTTTGCGGTGCACTAAGTCAACTTCACTTTAACTATCGCCCCAGTTAAGGCGAGAGTGACAGTTTTCTAAAAAAAATTAAACTTCATTTTCTTTTAAATTTTTGTGTTTAAAAACTAATTTTTCAAAAACTTCTTTAAAATAAAACTAATTAAAAACAAAATAAAATAAGGGGTTTTGGGTTTAAAAAAAGGTATAGCATGTCAATGTGTTTATTTTCTCGACCCAGCTAACAAAAATCTAAGTTACTATATACAATACCAATAACTTATTTGTCTGGTGTATTCCTACTACCATTTATTAAAACAATTTTTGTTTATTTTATCTTCATAGTTCCCTTCTGAAACAACAGGTTGTCACTGTCAATCCAAGGTGCTTCAATGGGTTCAAAACGAACATTTAAGCAGAGAAAGTACGCCGATGTCAGATAAAACTAACTTTTCCTTTAATACAGTAAGTGTATTTTAATCTTTACTTTAAATTTTGCTTTTATAATGTAGAATCGCTTCGAAGTACCAACTTTAAGATTAATTATATTAGGGGTTCAGAAATATAACGCTTCAAGTCCAATGTGAGTTGGTTAATTTAAATGGGTTTATGAATTTCTGTTTTGGAATACAATGTTACAGACAGAAAAAGTTTTGCATGCTCTGAATTAATATTTTTACTTAAAAAAAAAACATTTAGATACTTCAACAATTGCAGCATAAATGGCTTTCAAATATTATTCTTAACGCCTTTTATTCAATTTCATTTTATTCAATGAATTCGGTAAGGCATTGCTTTTAAAACCAAACTCAGAAGTCACTACGCGGATCAGATATATTAAAGCCCTTAATAAAAATTATAGTTGTTTAATCTATTTTCACTTGTAGAAACAATCACTTCAAAATAAAACTTAATAATAACGGAGTCTTTTTTCACTCTTGTTTCCATAAGTGTGTCATTTCCTTGTCCATAGTTCTAACTTTATTATTATACTCTATTCCGTTTTTCGATATTTTTATTAATTATCTAGAATTAATAAGGAATTGTTTATTTGTTCTGTTCTCAGCGTATTATAGACATTTTGAAATCAACCAAATCAGGAGAAGACTTGCTTACGGTCTACTCCAACAAAAAGAAACTTGAAAAACAAGATAGGAGAAAACTTTTAAACTGTCTCGTTGAATATTTCTTCGAACCTAATTCAAATAGGTATAAAGTACCTAGCCCGCGCCAGCTGGACAAACTGGCGGACGAAATAGTAGAAATTTTTCCTACGGAGACCAAAGACATTTATTTCATCTCTCGGAAAAAAGGTCTTCGAGCAAATCCGACAGGTCTACTTTTTAATCGGTTTAATAATATTAACCGCAAGAGGAAAAATTCTGACGATACGCCTCAGAGAATAAACTACGAAGCAGAAGAAGAAGAAGAAGAAGAAGAAGAAGAAGAAAATGCAGCTCCATCTTCTGAAAATAAACCACTTACGACAGCCATACAAAAAAAATTAAATTAATGCAGAATGATGAGCGTGAGGCAATGGACCTATGGAAGGAAACTTTCATATTTCGTCAGGAAGCCATTAAAAAGGAATACAACCTTCAGAAAATTTTAGATGAGTGGCCATTTTATAAACAATCTGGTGGAGAACAATTCGTAAGTATATTAATTCGAAGATCAAAATTATTTTTTTTTATAATCAATGTATATTAATATATATATAAAGGTTAGGTCTTGCATGTGGGAAAATGAAAATTTATAACAAATGTGTTGCTCTGTAATTCGAGAATTTATTTATTATTTACAAATTTCAACTTAAAATAAATATCACCTGTAATTCGAGAAACGACATTTAATGTTAATAAATTATATGTGATTTCAGCAGTTCAAATTCTACCACTCTTACTTATTTCATTTGAACTACTTTGACAATCTTATTTAATTTGAACTGTCATTTTGATTTTAGACGTTTTTATAGTATACAGGGTGATAAAATAGATTAAAGAATGTACATTTTCTTTACATATATAAATCTTAAACTTCTTTAACGGTTGTCAATATTATTATTAAATTTATCATTGATAAATATTAAAATTTAGTAGACACCTTAAAATTAATTAAAAAGCTCAACTTTCCGGTTCAACATTTATCCAAAATAAGGTTAAAAATGTGTTATTTTTTTAATTTTCAAAAAAAGTTAAATTTTTGTTTGAATATCAATATTTTGAAAACGATTTGGTCAACTTCTTAAAAATTTAAAAAAATAAGATAATTATTAATTAATATAATCTTTTATCAAATATCTATTGCAAATTTTATCTCAAAATCATCTTAATATCTTTATAACAGATCAACTACGACTTTGGGATTATGTTTCCCAACAAATCCTATGCATTAATAAACAAATGGGATGAATTAGACAACAGTCTTTTTGCGTATTACGACGCAAACATCAAGGACAAAAGATTCCGCAGTTTGCTGGATACTTTGAGAGACGAAAATGTCAACAAAAGTAAGTCAGCAATACTATGAAATATTTTTTTATATTTACTAAGCCATATTCATTTTCAGATTCTAGAGATTGTATTTTGACAATGTTGCTGAACGCAATTTTAAAACCAACGGCGAGATTCGTTGCAAAAAAAGAAGGGAAGTCAGTGGTTCACAAAACAACTGTTACCGATGCCATCAACAGTAGCATCATCCATTTGAGAACAATTAATGACTTGGAGCTAGCTAGGGAAAACAAATTGAAGACATCGATTCTCAACAAGAATACGATCCAACCATATATTTTAGTAGTAGGATCAGAAATATCATCATTGAAAGAGTTCTATGTAAGTTTCGGCAACTATCTACTCAAATTTAATTCTTTTTTGTCAACTCTCGATATATGTTTTAAAATTTTTCAATTATTCCAACTTAAATATCCTAAAGAATCAGCACTGAGTTGGCTTTTCATTCAAAATCATATTTTTGAAATTTCTACAATCTTCGATGAAAAGAGCCCGACATTAGCCGTGTTTATACAAGATTTAAAAAAATAAAATCCTTCATTCCTCTCCAATCTAAAATATCCTTACGTTTCAAGTTCTAAGAACTATCCTCACTTTTAAAAAAACATTAAGTTTTTAATTTTAACTTTGCTATGACAGCATCCAAGTTCAAGAAACTATCCTTACGTTTCAAGTTCTAAGAACTATCCTCACTTTTAAAAAAACATTAAGTTTTTAATTTTAACTTTGCTATGACAGCATCCAAGTTCAAGGAACTATCCTTACGTTTCAAGTTCTAAGAACTATCCTCACTTTTAAAAAAACATTAAGTTTTTAATTTTAACTTTGCTATGACAGCATCCAAGTTCAAGGAACTATCCTTACGTTTCAAGTTCTAAGAACTATCCTCACTTTTAAAAAAACATTAAGTTTTTAATTTTAACTTTGCTATGACAGCATCCAAGTTCAAGGAACTATCCTTACGTTTCAAGTTCTAAGAACTATCCTCACTTTTAAAAAAACATTAAGTTTTTAATTTTAACTTTGCTATGACAGCATCCAAGTTCAAGAAACTATCCTTACGTTTCAAGTTCTAAGAACTATCCTCACTTTTAAAAAAACATTAAGTTTTTAATTTTAACTTTGCTATGACAGCATCCAAGTTCAAGGAACTATCCTTACGTTTCAAGTTCTAAGAACTATCCTCACTTTTAAAAAAACATTAAGTTTTTAATTTTAACTTTGCTATGACAGCATCCAAGTTCAAGGAACTATCCTTACGTTTCAAGTTCTAAGAACTATCCTCACTTTTAAAAAAACATTAAGTTTTTAATTTTAACTTTGCTATGACAGCATCCAAGTTCAAGGAACTATCCTTACGTTTCAAGTTCTAAGAACTATCCTCACTTTTAAAAAAACATTAAGTTTTTAATTTTAACTTTGCTATGACAGCATCCAAGTTCAAGGAACTATCCTTACGTTTCAAGTTCTAAGAACTATCCTCACTTTTAAAAAAACATTAAGTTTTTAATTTTAACTTTGCTATGACAGCATCCAAGTTCAAGAAACTATCCTTACGTTTCAAGTTCTAAGAACTATCCTCACTTTTAAAAAAACATTAAGTTTTTAATTTTAACTTTGCTATGACAGCATCCAAGTTCAAGGAACTATCCTTACGTTTCAAGTTCTAAGAACTATCCTCACTTTTAAAAAAACATTAAGTTTTTAATTTTAACTTTGCTATGACAGCATCCAAGTTCAAGGAACTATCCTTACGTTTCAAGTTCTAAGAACTATCCTCACTTTTAAAAAAACATTAAGTTTTTAATTTTAACTTTGCTATGACAGCATCCAAGTTCAAGAAACTATCCTTACGTTTCAAGTTCTAAGAACTATCCTCACTTTTAAAAAAACATTAAGTTTTTAATTTTAACTTTGCTATGACAGCATCCAAGTTCAAGGAACTATCCTTACGTTTCAAGTTCTAAGAACTATCCTCACTTTTAAAAAAACATTAAGTTTTTAATTTTAACTTTGCTATGACAGCATCCAAGTTCAAGAAACTATCCTTACGTTTCAAGTTCTAAGAACTATCCTCACTTTTAAAAAAACATTAAGTTTTTAATTTTAACTTTGCTATGACAGCATCCAAGTTCAAGGAACTATCCTTACGTTTCAAGTTCTAAGAACTATCCTCACTTTTAAAAAAACATTAAGTTTTTAATTTTAACTTTGCTATGACAGCATCCAAGATCAAAGAACTATCCTTACGTTTCAAGTTCTAAGAACTATCCTTACTTTTAAGAAACATTATGTTTTTAATTTCAACTTTGCTATGACGGCATCCAAGTCCAAGGAACTATCCTTACGTTTCAAGTTCTAAGAACTTTCCTTACTTTTTTTAAAAAAAACTTATTATTACTTGTTATTCAAAAAAGTTTTCGAAATTTCAAAAACGGTTGATATTAATTCTGAATATTTCTTAAAATTATAAAATATTAAATTCATAATGACTTTAAATTGTTTTGTTTGTAATACTAGCTTTCAAGAACTATCCCTTCTTTGCAAACATTTCAAACTTATTCATGGGTTAGACTCTTATAGTGAATTCAAATGCATTTTTGCAGATTGTAATCAAATTTTTTCAAACATAAGTTCATTTCAAAGACACACTAAAAGCCATTTAAAGAATATGTTACAGAGTATTAATGTTAACGAAGAACGAAATTCAGAAAATATAAATTCAGAATGTATTAATTTAAATAGTGATGATTTACTTTCATGCGATATACCAATTTTACTAGAAAATGATGTCTCAAACCTAAAAACAATTACCTTTATCGAATCGAAATGTTTAATTTCGAAGACAAGCAAGGAATTTTCCATGAATTTACATAAAAGAAACAATATTACCCGAAAAGATGTTTTAGTCATCCAACAAGGTGTTTCTTCTATAACTTCGAGTATGACAGAAACAATAAAACAAAGAGTCTTAAAATTTATTCCAGATTCAGAGAAAGAAGAGTTCTTAAATTATTTAAATGTCTGTGCAAACCCTTTCGAAGAAATAAAATCGGAATATAAATTATTTCAAAGTTTGCTTGATTCAGATCAATTTGCTAAGCCTATGTTTTTTAACATTAATAATGAAATTTCTGAAATTATACTAAATTGTGAACCGACGTTAGGCCCCAGTAATGTTCAAGGTTGTATTATGCCCATTTCGTTCCAATTCCGAAAATTTTTTGAGTTGCCAAATGTCTTAAGTGCTACACTGGTGAATATGACACAAATATGCACCGACAAAACCTTAAACCATTTTCTTAATTCATCTTCCTTCAAGAAATTGGCTGAAGTTCATAAAGGTAAAATAATCATGCCATTTTTTATATATCTAGATGGCTTTGAAATTAATAATCCTTTAGGAAGTCACGCCAATGTTGATTCTATTTGTGGCGTTTATTACAGTTTTCCTTCTTTACCTCAATATCTTTTGTCTAACTTAAATTATATTTTCGTAGCTGCCTATTTTAAAACCAAAGATCAAAAAATATATGGAAATGACTCATTTTTTCGCCCTCTTATAACTCAACTAAAAGAAATAGAAGAAAATGGAATATTAGTTAACACAGAGTCTGGGTCTCACAAAGTTCACTTTGTGTTATGTAATATTTTAGGAGATAATTTAGGATTAAATGATGTATTAGGTTTCACAACTTCATTTAATTCCAACTTCTTTTGTCGTTTTTGTAACCGCCAAAAGTGTGAAATGTTTGAAGACACTGAAGAGCACTTTGGCTCTTTAAGAAATATAGACAATTACAACGCTGCAATAACAATAAATGACGTAAAGGTCACAGGAATAAAGAGTTATTGTTTGTTTAACGATTTGCCTTCTTTCCATGCCACGACCAATTATGTCGTTGATATTGTTCACGATTTATTCGAAGGAGTGTGTAGATATGATTTGTGTGAAATATTGTTATATTTTATATCCAAAAAATTTTTCTCCATCGAAATATTAAACTATAGAAAACAAATGTTTAATTACGGAGAAACAGAAATAGGCAATTTATCTCCACCCCTGGATTTGAATCACCTACAAAATAATAAAATTAAAATGTCAGCTCGTGAAATGATGTGTTTTGTCCATTTCCTTCCACTTATTATCGGTGATCTTATTCCACCAAAAAATGAGGTATGGAATTTTTTTCTAACTTTGTTGGAACTTGTAGATCTCACATTAACAAGCCAATTTGAGGAAAGCAAACTTAAAAAAATGCAGTTCTTGGTTAAACTTCACAATGAATCTTATATACGGATTTTTCAGAAGCAACTAAAACCGAAATTTCACTTTTTAATACACTATGAAAGGGTAGTAAGGAATTCTGGTCCATTAAAATACTTGTGGAGTTATCGCTATGAATCCAAACATAAAGAAGCAAAAACATATGCAAGAAACATATCCTCAAGAAAAAATATAACTTATACACTAAGCATGAAGGCATCATTGAAATTTACGAATTTTCTAAACGATCATCAATTTGGTCTACCAAATGAAACTAAATTCGAGCGTTCTTATTTTTTCAATTTAGAAAATTGTAGTTATAAGAAATATATCCTAAATTTTTTAACTCGTAAAACTGATTTCACTAACAATTTGGCTACTAAAGCCTTGACATTTAAAGGGTCGACCTACAAAATTGGATATTTCTTAACAATAACTAAAAACGAAACTATTGACCTTTTTGAAATTAAAGACATATTGATAAGTAAAGTTAATCATCCTTTTATAGTTGGAAAAAAATTTGAAATAATTAAATTTGAAAACCACTTTCAGTCATACTCTGTAAGAGATAACAATAATTTATTTGAAATAATAGATATTGTTAATTTTACCAGTCCTCCAATTCATTTATATTATATACCTAACGGAACCTGTTTGATACGAAATAAAGTTTTTTAAAGAGGAGGGTTGAATTTAGTATAGGTAACCCTTTTGGTAGTATCTTGCATCTCATTTGAATTATTCTCTGTCGCTTTCAGCTTAGCACATTTTAATGAATTAGTTTTATCCCCATTAGACATAGTTCTAAGACAAATTAAAAAAAAAAATCTTCATTGCTCACCTTCTATTTGTGTTCATTACAACATAATTAGTCAGCCAGTATATCTTTTGTATATACACAATTTATGAAATTATAGGTTTTTTCCATTTTCCACTTATTATTATTAATGATCTTATCCCTACCAGAAATTAACTATGGGCACTTTTCCTAACTTTGTTAAGGGCCAATTTTTCAATAGCCAGTTAAACCTCAGATAGTACTTAATCTTTGTTCATGTTGCTATACTAATTTTTCCTCTGATAGTTTAATTGATGATTAAAAAATTGGCTATAAGACTCGTTGATCTATCTTTAATAAGCAAACTTAAGAAAACCTCAATTTAAAAAATTCAAGCTTTGGTTAAACTCCACAATCAATCTTTTTAACTCCTTGACATTTAAAGGGTCTGTTCACAAAATTGGATATTTGCCAACAATAACTTTATATGTATGAAAGTAAATCACAATTTTCTGTTCCGTAAGATGTGATGTAATTTATTTTAAAAACAATTGTTAAAAAAATATAGATATATCATATTTATAATTATATTATAATAGTTAATAAGCATATTTTGTTCATGACAACAGTAAATATTCATCTTATCTTATCTTATCGTAATGCTATTCCTTTGAAATAATAAATTTTGATTTTGTTAATTCTAGGAGTTATAAAATTGATAAGTCTGTTTAGTACCTACCAAATAAAGTGTTATGGAAAAAATTTAACAAATCCTTTTTTATTTAAAAAAACTGATTTAAGTAATTACGAAACCAATGTAATCATGAATGTAAGTATTGTTCTTCCTATGAAATGAATATTTGTGTTACCAGACATAAATAAAAGCTGTTGGGGATTTTCTTTGGTCGTTGACGAACAAAAATATCAATCAAGGTAAGTTAACACTGATTCTTTATCCATAGAGCAAGGTTTAAATAATGTGTTTAATATAAGAAATTTGCGAAAATTCAATATAATATTTGACATGAAACAACGTCGAAAAAACATTTAAATATTTTGTCGACTACGTTGAGTTCATGTCATTTCTACATTTTTAATGTAAAAATTCAATGTCAATTAGACATGAAGTAACGTCAAAACAACATTTGGTCATGTCAATTTAACGTTGAGTTCATGTCATTTCTACATTTTTAATGTAAAAATCCAATGTCAATTCGACATGAAATAACGTCAAAACAACATTTGGTAATGTCAATTTTACGTTGTGTTCATGTCATTTCTACATTTTTAATGTAAAATATCAATGTCAATTCGACATGAAGTAACGTCAAAACAACATTTGGTCATGTCAATTTAACGTTGAGTTCATGTCATTTCTACATTTTTAATGTAAAAATTCAATGTCAATTCGACATGAAGTAACGTCAAAACAACATTTGGTCATGTCAATTTAACGTTGAGTTCATGTCATTTCTACATTTTTAATGTAAAAATTCAATGTCAATTCGACATGAAGTAACGTCAAAACAACATTTGGTAATGTCAATTTTACGTTGTGTTCATGTCATTTCTACATTTTTAATGTAAAATATCAATGTCAATTCGACATGAAGTAACGTCAAAACAACATTTGGTCATGTCAATTTAACGTTGAGTTCATGTCATTTCTACATTTTTAATGTAAAAATCCAATGTCAATTCGACATGAAATAACGTCAAAACAACATTTGGTAATGTCAATTTTACGTTGTGTTCATGTCATTTCTACATTTTTAATGTAAAATATCAATGTCAATTCGACATGAAGTAACGTCAAAACAATATTTGGTCATGTCAATTTAACATTGACTTCATATCATTTTTACATTTTTAATTCAAAAATACAATGTCAAAATGACATGTTACAACATCATAATCACATTTTAATATAATTTGTTGACATTGTTCATGTCAGGATAACGTTGAATTCATATCATATCTACAGTTTTAATCCAAAAATTGTATGAAATGTCAATGTACATTTGACAAGTATATAATGTTAAAAGTACATTTGCAATATCAAAAGTGATAAGACAATCATATCAAAAGTAACATTGCACAACATCAGCTGGAAAATGTAAGCGAAAACTATCACTTTTACGGTGGTTTTTTACAATTTTTTTTTTCGGTGTATAGAATTCGGCTGGTATTCTATCAGACCCTGGTGCTTTTCTACCTTTAATGCCCTCAGCTGCCAGTTTCACCTCATCCGGAGTTATTCGTTGATCAAGGATTTGATTCTCGACTCCTGGAGCAGCATAATGAATGACAACCCGGTTCATAACTGGATTAAGGAGCATATTGAAGTGCCGCGATAAAACATCAGAATTAAGGTGGCGACCAATTGTGTATTGTACACCGTTAAGTTTCCATGCCAATTGCCAAAATTCAGCCGAATTTCTGCAGCTCGCCAGTTTTTGGGCTTCCATTTCAAAATATTTTTTCTTTTTGTGTTTGCATAGCTCTTTAAACAACTTGTTTGCTTCCATGTATTGTTTTTTGTTGAAATTGCTGCTGTTGCGCTGGAAAATTCGCAACCACGAAAATGATTTCTGCCTTGCATTAAGTCACTCACTATCAAACCATGGTTCCACAAATAACTTATTACCATTTCTCTGCTGGTTCGAAATAGAATATGCTGTTTTAATCACATTTTCTAGTTGATCAAAGTTGGCTATTTCTTGATTTCTTAGCAAGTTTTCTAAGTTCTCTCGATAATTGCTACCTTTTGCCTCTGACCACGCTAGTTTAGGAAGTAACGTCATGTTCCGTTCATCCTCGCTCATAAAACTATCAAGTTGAAAGGAAACAATTATTGGAAGGTGATCTGAATAAGGTAACTGTCCAATTTCAAAGCCTGTGACGTAAGACTTTCAATCTCCACCAATTAGACTGAAATCTATAACAGATGTTCCTTGCCGTCCCACAAAGGTAAAGTCTCCATTTTCGTCTATATTACTAGTTCCATTTTGAATTCTCAAGCCAAAAGAGTTGCACAGTTCTAGTAATTTTTTCCCCCGTGGGTTGCAAATTTTGTCTTTAGACTTTCTTGTAATTCCAGCCAAAATATTTTCCGTACCTTGCTCCTCTCCTATTCTTGCATTCATATCACCAATAACAATATCATTTGAGTTTCTCTTCGTGGAAAGCATCTCCTGAAGTTTCTCAAAATCTGAATCCCAGGATGTACAATTTATATATGTGGGCAATATCCAAAAACTTTTTTTATCGAATTGCATACTAAGATAGTTAATTCCTGTATAAGTTTTAAATTCACATTTAATATTTTGTATGTTCTTTTTATAACCAAAAGATAATATAGCATTTTGTTTAAAAAAAATAATATTTTTGAAGCTTTAGTGCAAGAAATAAACAAATTAAGATTATTCTAGGGACCTGACAGACGCTGTCGTGTATGCTATTTCATTTGTGAAAAGACCGGATTTTCTAAATCCAAGGCACAAATCAATTTTTTTAACCTAGTAGTAGTGATAGTAGTAGTAGTGTGATTTTATATAAAACAAAATATTGAGATACATTATGCATACTTAAACACAAAATATAGCATTGGCTTTTGCCGTCAGCCAGAAAAAAAGAGTATTATTTAGTTAACATTACATAAATTGAATAATTATAATATAGTATCTTTATGTTAGTTTTTTGTTTACAAGAACAATTTTTGAAGTACCAAATTAGAGTTACATAATTAATATGGATTCACGCCTGTATTTTTAAAAATCTTCATTTATAATTTGCATTCTATAATTATATGCTGCCTTGACGAATGAGTATAAGTTCGTTCAATTTTGGCCGTTGAGTATGTCCTTGGTTTCTTCTAAAGTCAGTAACCATTTTTCCCACTGTGCACGTCGAATCGTTTTCAATATTGGGCATGTTTCCAAGAAGTGAAGGACATTTTCGGTCGGTCGCAGGTTGCAAAGGCTGCACTTTATGCTCCCTTCAGGTCCATAAGGCTGATAGTTTAGGCGAAGCAATTCCCCCCTGGTTTTGAAAATCGATGATATTAAACTAATTGAAAAGCGGTAATTGAAATAGTTGTGTTCGCCAAGGTTGTACTGCAGCAGCTTTTACATATTTCGGGATTCGCTCCTATGGGCCAATTCTTCAAATTCAGCAAACATTGAAACTTCAATTTTTTCCGACAGTGTAGGGAAGCTGTCTTTCCAAGATTCTAAGTTGTTTTCTAATAACTGGACCTCATGCTGGGTGCCGAGTCTTGTCCATTCTTCAAAGAATTGAGACTTTTGGGATAGAAGATGTCTTACTATCTTGTTTGGCAGTCGATGATTTGGGAGCGCTATTATTTTGGAGATATAGTACAGATGCATCTTGAGGGTGAAGACGTAGAGCGGCGCGACACCGGTCTCTAAGTGCAGCATATATGTCGGGGTATTTTCTGGGAGCCAGAATATCTTTTTTATAAAATACCTCAAAAGTTTTTCAACTTCCTCATGCTGATTTATTCCCCATACTTGCCCCGCATAACACATAACTGATCGCATGACCGCTTCAAAAAGCTTGTACTTAGCACTCGGGGCAATGTGTTTTTTTCCAAGTACTCCCTTCCAATTGCAGTTGATTGCTTTTTTTGCTTCCTTCAACTTTTCCTGAAGATGCTTTTTAAAAGAGAGCTGCGGGGTTATGATAATTCCGAGGTATTTATACTCCCTTACCACATCGAGTTCCTCACATTCCCATTTCCATTTCTCATCCCTTGCATACCGTCCTGTTCCATTTCGAAATATCATCACTTTAGACTTTCTGGTATTAACTGTGAGACTCCACAGCTGGCAGTACAATTGCAATTTGTTTATCATGATTTGCAACATATTTGGAGTCTCTGCAAAAATGACAATATCGTCTGCATAAAGCAATGCTTTTATGTCGATACCCGCAAAAGAAATACCTCCTGGTAGAAACGATTTCAGGTCATCTAAGAAGAGTGAGAAGAGAAGTGGACTCAAAAGGCAACCTTGTTTGACTCCTGATGTCGTTTGAAACCAGTCTGATCTTTCAGCTCCGTCCCATACTGCTGATAGATTATTTTCATACAGCCGGCGCGGCGTATTATCGTTAGCATTTTTGATGACAAACCGAGAAAACTGAGTTTGTAGAAGAGAGCGATAAGGTTGATTGAGTCGAAGGCTGCATTAAAATCAATGAAGAAAGCATATAATTTCTTTCCTTTGCTAATGTAAGAACTAGCGATACTTGTTAAGGCAAAAATATTGTCTACATTTGAAAATTCCTTCCTGAACCCAGCTTGAAACTCACTTAGGAGGTTGTGTTCTTGTGTCCAGAGTGTCAGCCTGTCTAAAATGACTCCGGTAAAAATTTTCATAACTGCGTTCAAGAAAGATATACCTCGATAGTTGTTAGGGTCGTTTACATCACCTTTTTTAAATAGGGGAAAGATGATATTCTTTCGAAAGTTTTGTGGAATTTCACCGCTTCAAAGATGTAGTTGAAGGCATCCGTAAGCTTTGTTATGAAATTTTCCGATGCGTACTTGTAGAATTCGTACGGGACACGATCCTCCCCTGGAGCCTTATTTATACTGCATCTGCTAAGGACATCTGTTATCTCTTGTGTTGTGAAAGCACGGTCGAGATAATCGTTTCCCACCCATGGGTAGGCAAACTGCATTTGATTTGGGCTTCCCGAGATACAAAGTATCCGTTCTTTGCATGAGAGAGCGAGAGTATTGGTTTTTCTTTTCTTTACAAATTGTTTTGAAAGCTTTATTTGCCTCTTGATACCTTGATTTAGCTGACATTGAATTTGTTGCTCTGAGAAGTTTCAGAAAGCCGAAAGACTTTTTCCTTGCTGCCTCGCATTCTGCATCAAACCATGGATCCTTCCAGTTTTGCATGCGGCGTGATTGAAAAGTTTGTGCTGTTTGAGATATGCTTGAAACTAGCAGATCAATACCTCGAGTGGACTTAATTTGGTCATCGCTTAGAGTATATATATCTTGACGCCAACAGAGTTCCTTTCCACTTAAGTTTAGGCAGTAATTTCAGCCCTTCATTTCTTTCTCCTTGTAATTCACTGAATTTACACTTAACATTTAATGGAAGGTGATCAGAATATACTAGTTCCTCAACGCTTAAATCATCTACACAATCAAGCCACCTTCCACGGATGAGGCAGTAATCTATTGTGGAACAGGAAGTTCCTCTTATAAAGGTGAAGTTACCATTTTTGTCGCTCGGCATTCTCCCGTTCAGTAGTGTTAGTCCGATTGTTTCACACATTTCTATAAACTTTCTCCCTTTGCTGTCTACCGTTGTGTCACACGCTGATCTCTCATCACATATTGATGCTGGCATAAATTCTGGTTCCACCTGAAGCAGCTGCGAAGAGCCCACCCTTGCGTTACAGTCACCGATTAACATAATATTTTCTCTACCCAGCTCCAACAGGAAGTTATACAACTCAGCAAAATCATCCATCCACTTGTTACAATTTATATAAACTGGTACGATATAAAATTTTTTATTAATCGCGGTTATTTCAACAACCGTTCTATTCATCTCGCTAACAAATCGGCAACTTGTGCTTTTTTGAAACGATTTTTTTATTCCGAACAGACATCCTTCGCTCGCTCTTCCGTATACCTGAGGCCTCGCGGCTAGAATCCAATTTAATAAAAATTCCGGAAAATAATTCTCATATTTGTCTGTGTCCTTATGTATAAAAGTCTCAAACAGTACAAAAATATCATTTAGTCTAATTTTATCAAAAACTCATTTATAAATTAATTTGTTTCCTAAACCTGCTACATTATACGAACAAATTTTACATGAAACATTATTTACGATTACATTACTTAAATTACTAGTGTAAACATGACTGCCGGCATTTTCGTTAAAAATAATTTGGCAGCACCTGACTATCTGCAGTTTGGTGAGCTGTGGCAGTTTTTATTTGTTGACACATCGTTTGACAGCTGCTGCAGTAATGACATT
The DNA here is from genome assembly GCA_920104205.1 of Eupeodes latifasciatus. NCBI lineage: Eukaryota > Metazoa > Arthropoda > Insecta > Diptera > Syrphidae > Eupeodes > Eupeodes latifasciatus. The sequence continues at coordinate 29,163,763 of OV049927.1, forward strand.
CCTCCATCATCATCACATGTCAACACATTATTTCGGTTGAAATAAAATATTTTTCCCTCGATTATGATGGTCTCTCCGCGGACAAATGGTTTAATATTTCGATTTTTCGACGATATTTGTGACTTAATTTGGAAAAGTTTTCGTCTCCTTTCCCTTGCTGCTGCTGGGTAATCTTTGTGAAGTGAAATACCTGTGCCTTTTAATCGTGTTGCCGATTTTAGAATACGTCCGACATCCTCTCTGTTTTGCAACTCGACAATCACGTTTTCGGTGTTTACATTTCTAGAACGAATCGTGCGTGTATCAGCAACTACTGCCCTGTCCTGCGTTTGGAGCAAATCCATGCAAAGTTCTCTTGCTTTTGCTACTCCTTGGACCCCCGCTTCAGTAGGAAAGTGTAGAATAATGTTTTTCTCATTTGCCTTCTTTGACATGAGCTCAACTTGACGTTCAAGAGAAGAACACCGGGACTCCATCTCCGATAACTGAGCCTTAAGATCGACATTGTCATTTTTTAGAGAAATGATTTCCCAATTTTATCCATATCTGCTTTGGTTGGAAGATCTTTCAGTTTTTCATCCAGAAGTGAGGACATTGTGCCTTTTACCAGGTTTAAAAGATCGGGAATTAACCTTGTGACTTATAAATAGCCATGGCATTTTGACTTATCAGCAATCATGGCATATGCCAAGCAAATGAAGATTGCATTCGTCCGAATGGAATGGGTAAGCTTGAAGGGATAATTGACATTCGTGGCAGGAGAACAACTTCACCTTTAAATTTTTCGTTCAAAATTGTAGCTTCCAGAACATTGCCTATTACATTTTGTCGTTGAGACATACGAGTGTAGGAGCTATGTATATTGCAAGTTTTCCATCCATAATAAATTTCTAACTCGAGATTTTAATCAAATATGACATTACGATGGTAGATGGTAGTCGAAAAAAGTTGGTCACCAATTTTCGTCCGTCTGTCTGTCCTTGCCCCTAAAGCCCAAACCATTGGGTCGATTGTGTTGAACTCCAAGAGTAGTTCTTGTCATGAAAAGTGCTTTCTCAAATTTGCCGTTCGGATTCGGCATATAAACTGTCTCCATCCCTGGCAACACAGTACTCGCACACAGGAATGGTTGAGAGTTGTAAGTCAATAGGCCCTAGTTCTCCACGGACAGTTGCGCCACATGATTTATTTATATATAATCGGGTAAGAGTTCACCCAGAAAAAAATCAGTAAATACTCAAAATAGATTTTATCAGGTTTAAAAGAATCCATTGAGAATGAATCTTTAAAAAATAATTCAAAGTAATTAGCTATAAAATGAGGTAAATAAATCAATTTATTCTTGATCTAGATGTGTCAAAACGCATTTATGTGTTTGTTTTTTCATTCCATGGGGCAACATAAATTGGTTTATTTTTGATTTAAGGTCAAATGTGCATATCTGGATTTTTTCCCATTTTACCCCTCTTTGTACCAATACTAATACAATTTTTAAAAAATGTTGAAGTAGTAAATTGACAGCTCTACCCCTAGTAGCACAAATGGGTTTTATTTTGATTTATATATCTACAATATAACAGCCAAGTTATTGCCAATGTGTTTTACATAGAGTTTGTAGGACAATGTTGTAACCGAATAAGCCGCGTTAACCCACTTGATTTAAAACAAGTTGATTTTATTTCGGTTGCATTAAGGTTTTTATATGTTTTATTTCAGTTTTCGCTTTGTATTTTTAATTAAATGATGTCATTTACAATACTATTAAAACTGAATTATAACTAAGGTAAAATGTTCTACTTATGTCATGCAAACTCAAGCATAAGTTATATAAATGTTTTTGTAAGCTTATACTGGTTTTGTTTGTGCCATTTACATTATTGAAACAATTCTTAAGTTATTGTAGAATTTAATTTATGTTCTAGAAACTAATTGTCAGTTCATGTTTATGTTGGCGTTGTATTTAATACCAAAAATTTGTTTCCCAAAATATTTTGAATGTTTTAATTAAGTTTTATTATTGAAATCTTGTTATTTGTATTTATAATGATGTTTGGTAACATTTTTATAGCAGATAGAATTCTTAAATTAAACTATTACTTTTGTACTACTTTATTTTACTGTTTTTAGTTGTTTTCGAAATCAAAATCACAAACAAATATCATTTTTATCTAAAATATGGGTATTCTACCTCGGAAAAACTCATGCGCCACCCAAATACAAAAAATAGGAGAATAATTGATAAATTGTATTTTTTTTTTGTTTTCTGCACAAGAGTTAAATCATGAAAAAAATAGATTTGCGTAAAAATCTAAAAACATGACGTTTTTGGCTCATACCATGTAAATTAGGGTAGAGAATAACTTCGAAAACAAATTTCTATATTTCACCCAAATAACTAAATTATTAAAATAAAAAAATACCATTCAAAATGGTGCATGTTACAGATAACATATAGAAACAACTTTGTTGCTTCATTTATAACTTATCAGTTATAGAACTAAATTTAAAAATGTTTGCAATATGAATATAACATAGATATAATAACTTGTAATTATTTTTTGTCGCATTGTTTTTTAAGCAAACTTTTTTTTGTTGTTTCGATATGGTTGTAACTAAATAAAAAAGAAAAAAGCAAAATAATCATGCTTTCAAAGCGAACAGAGTTGCCAAAGAGTTATTTTGGTATTTTATATAAATATAATTTTTTGTAGGAAAATGTGACATTTCATTACCAAAGTTGGTGCAGCAAAAAATCGCACATGAAGAAAATCTACACGCAATTTTTAACCCAGTTTTAAACAGTTAAAAGTGCAGCGAACATATATACAATACAACATTTTTTATAATCTGTGGTGTTTTCATAATTTTTCGTTGAAATTTCTTATCAGAACACAATTCAAAGTGATGTGTACAGTTTTTTTTAATTATACCTAATAATAATTAGATGCAATAAATTTCATATTACATTTTATTACATAAATGTGATAAATAATGAATGATTTAGAACAATTTTCAGTTATAAAATAAAATTGTAAGCTTTTGCCATATCCGAAACTGGGTGTGGCAATTTGAAAACACACCTACAAATTCCTGAAAAAATTTTTTCTTATAGTTTCTTTTTCATTCAAACATTTTTTATCCTCCCTGATAAATAAATAAAAACATTTTCTAAAACAATGCTTAGTTTAACTGTGACCATTAATGGGTTAATTTTTCCACTCTTCACAGCAATAGCGCTCAAATTGTCACAAAATAGACAGTTTGGGCCAAAAACACACTTTTTTCCTCATCTTTCAACCATTCAAATGTCATATTTCAATACCAAAGTTAGTACAACAAAAAAAATCCACATGCGATTTTTAATTTGTCAGCGGAAACTCTACTAAACTACACGCATTTTAAGTAATGGCGTCTTAAATATTTCTATTAAGGTGGCCATAGACGACGAGCATGCTCGCGCAACATGCTCGCCTGCGTTCCTCCACAGACGGCGAACATTGTTCGCGAACATTCATTTCGTTTTGAATCTCCGAGGAGGAAACATCATGTGTGATGAAAAAGCGCAAGTCGTTGCCCTTATGATGATTTACCTTTGCGAAAGGAAAAAAAAAATTAAGCAAAAAAAGAGTGGATAAAGGACTGGCTTTATAAACGGAATATTCGATCGCATGTAAATTTATTAAAAGAGTTGGAGAAAAAATCGCCAGAAGTTATTAAAAATTTTTTGAGGATGGATTCCACAACCTATGCAGAACTCCTTTCTAAAATAACGCCGTCTTTATAGAAATAATTGTTTTGTTATTCTTATAACTGTCACACACACAATTCCAAATCGCATCTTCACCGCGCAAAATTTTGATGAATTCATCAATGAAATCACGGCTTACTGCCACCATTGTTTTTCTTCCGCGGTGTGTACTCTACGAAAATCTGAATAAAAATGAAGTTTTGCTTGCGAACATCGCCACAGACGACGAACATTGAAACCGGCGAACACGATGATATCGAAATTTTTCGGCAACAGCGAGCCGCTCGCGAACAACCCCACAGACGAAGAATTTAGCGCGAGCACGAGCATGTTGCGCGAGCTAGTTCGTCGTCTGTGGCCACCTTTAGGCATTTTACAAAATGTATATATTTTGAACATTGCAAAAATCTAAATACAATACCCTAAGAACAAAAATTACCTGCTTTAATGTTTGGTTTTTAAAATGTTTTAGAGCTGTTTCCTTATTGTAAATGAGATTATTAAACAAGACCTTTTCCATAACACATGTCATCAACAGTATTACAACATAACGAAAAACAACTTGTGAAAAATTGTGTTCGTTTTACGTCTTTCGATTTATATAAATCTATTATTCATAATAAACAATAAGGGTATTCATGCAAACACAGAAAACCCATAGAAACCTTAAAAACTGTAGAATTTTCTATCGGTAGAAATCAACTGTCAAAATTTGTATGGGAAAAATATTCTGCAAAATATAGACTTTTATCTCTCAAATTTGAAGCAGAAATCGTAGAAAAAAAAAAACAGATAAATTTTGTGACGTTTATTTTGACATACCCAATGGCGGATCCAGGGGGGGCGTCGTAGGGGTCATGACCCCCCCCCCCCCTTGGGAAATAATTTGTTTGTTTTTTCATTCACAACTAATCGTATTGCGTTAATGGATATGACCCCCACTATATTTTGAGTTATTTATTTTTTTTTATATGAAAACAAAATTTGTATTTTACTTCCTTACACTTTGTTGCTAAAAGTACTACTTTTAACTGGGGACTGGACCAAGAACATAATATGAATCGGAAAGTCAGCCCTGTTTCAAAAACATAGCACAAATTCATCAACTTTGGACTAATTGACAATCCAAGGGAGGTCATATGAGCCATAAGGTTTATACAGTTAAGTTGTATAAGTAAAGATTTCAACTTAAGATTTGTTAGTAATTTAACGACATTCACTAAAAAGTGGTTTGCTGTCAAAAACAACTAAAATTTTTGTTTTCACGCAATTTAGAATTTGTAAAAACTTAAGTTATGCTTTAAATTATTTTCATAAAATTTGTTTCTAAGAAAAAAAAGGAAATACTCATGTTCTTAAGAAGAAACCTTGAATAAGAAATCGTCAATTTTATATTAAGTAGCCTTTAAATTTCCGAAACTAGCCTTCAATTACATCTCATCTATTTGAAGCACATAAATAGTGAACATTGAAGTGATTTTTACTTGTGATATATAGGAACTATATGTCAAGTTTTGCATACGTAAAAAATTTCGAACTCGAGCTTTTAATCAAACATGACATTACCATGGTAGGAAAAAGTGGGTCCCCCGATTTCGTCCGTCTGTCTGTCCTGACCACTACAGTACAAACCATTGTGTCGATTGAAATTAAGGTTTTCAACCGATTAGTGTAAGGCGTTTTTTTTTAATTTTTTTAATACGAAACATAAAAGCAGTCACCATACATACAATTTTTTGGTTAAAAATCGAAAATTCGATTTTTTTTTCAAAAATGAACCGATAGATTTTCTTAAAACATTCTCTAAATTTTGTGTTCTTAATTTGGCTTCTTTCTACAAGAAAAAACATATTTTGGTATTGCTACAGAAGCGTACCCTTCATAAAACCGCTACGAGTATTTTGTTTTTTAAGTTTACTCAACTAATGGAACGATTTTTTTTAATTTAAAAAAATATAAATTTTTACAAAACTCGATATCTCAGAAAGGCGTCACCATTTTTTAACGAAATTTAAATGTAAAATGTATATTTATAAGCACTTTTTTCAGTGCTTAACAAAAATATTTTTAAGACAAAATTTAAAAATTTAAATGATTTTCGAAAAAAAGTTAATTTAGGGTTTTTGAGAAATAAAATGGCATTTAAATTTTGTGAGAAAAACTTATTTTGCAGGTACATTTTGAAGTCTTAAAATATAGGAAATATTTTTAAACAGACTTTTTGGAAGAAATTAGCAAGTTCTAGCGTCCCATTCGTGCATTTTATTTCTTTCAAAATTGATTTTCTGTTGAACACAAAAACTTAAATTAAAGAAATCTACTTTTTAAAGTGAATTGGCTTTAGATGCTCTAGAACCGAGCTTTAAACACGAATTTCAAGTACATATGTAAATGTCCCAAAAACACTTTTGTTAAACTAATGGCTAACCAAAAAACACAACGAACGCTTCATATTTATTAAAATAAAAGCTTTGAATCTCTTGAGAAATAAATAAATAAATTAGGTGGCGCAACAGTCCTTTGAGAACCACGGCCTAGTGACTTACAACTCTCAACCATTACTGTGTGCGAGTCTTTTCAGGGATGGAGGGGACTTACCGTTTTAATGCCGAATCCGAAAGGCTAATTTGAGAAAGCACTTTCCATGACAGCAATTACTCTTGGAGGATTTGTCAATTCCTCGCAAGAGGCAGTGCAGTACCCGTGAAAAAAAAAACTTTTTTAGGTGGTACAGGCAGGGATTGATCCAAGAGAACTGAAGTGAAAAGAGATTCTGAAACGTGTAATTTGTGAGTGCCACACAATAGTTTTTTCCCAACTTATTTGTTTACCTTAATTTGTTTTTTTTTTTAATTTTTAGAAAAATTATGTATTTAAATGGACCTATTTCCTTAAATGCAAGAACCAACCTTTTTTTTACAATTTTTAAGTTTTGTTGACTCCTTTAAGATCAAAATATTTTGTAGCATCAGCTCAAATCTATGAGTAAGCAGATTGATAACGATAGTAATAATAGACTCCCCAAAATTGAGTTTGAAAAAACCATATCAACAAAAGCCAGACAATTCTTTCTCATTTTCTGGGTTTTTGAATTTTTAACTAATATAAATGGCAATAAAAAAGAATATAACAACAAAAACCCTCTAAACTATTGTGTTTTAGCTCTTAAATGTGGCATATTTAGAAAACTGTTGGAATCTGGGAATGCTTTCATATGTAGGGAGTAGTCCAAATTAAATAGTTAGCCTATACCTTGATAAACAACAGTGTTCTAAAATAGTTTAGTAACTAAAGTTGTCACTTTAGCTCTTAAAATGTTTAAATTTAAGGTTAATATACACATTATGTTATTTTAATTTTGTTAGCCTCCTTTACAAAATATTAAAGAACATTTTTAAGCGGTGAGTAAAAACTCGTCTATGTTAAGTGTGTAACCCCCCCCCCCCCCGATCAAAAGTCTGGATCCGCCCTTGGACATACCTAACACATAACGCGCTCATATTATTTGTCAACACTCAACAGAACATGATCTTGGTCCATGAAAACTCTCGTCATCTTTAATTAGGTCTAGGATGATATTAAAATTTGCCCAATTGACGCGAACGATCTGCTTGAACCGATCTTCATCCAAATGAGGCAAGACATTTTCCAAAAATATGTTCGATTTAGGCACAGAATGCTGCAAAAACGGAGCTGCATATCGGGAATTTTCAGCAATTAACATTAGGATCATCAAGTCTTCTCTTATCTCGTCCTCTTTCTCTTGCTGTTTATCTAATTTATAAAAGGTTTAATTTAACAATTTCAGAAATTATTTACATTTCACGTTCATATAGGTAGGTACCATCGTTTTCACCAAATAACTCCAACATCAACAATTCATTTAAACCGATTTGTTCATACAATTGAATGTATTTTGTTTTATAGCTTCTTTTGAAGAGCGAAAATATTTGTAAAATGTAATTAAAACAAAACACAGAATCACTTTTTAATTTAAAGTATCGAATGACGTAAATTGAACAAATTTTATAAGTTCATTTTGACGTTAATCAAACAGCTGTTTGTTTCTAACGTTTCCGCAAATATTTCTAATGGGGTGTTCATGTAAACCCTTTGCGGAAATTTATATTTTTCTACAAAGTAGAAAATTATATCGTTACATGAATACCCTTAATGTCTTATTTTGTACTTGAGTGCAAAAAAAAAGGTTCCAGAAATGTCAAAAAATACAGCTTTGCCCCACACGGTTGGGTGGATGAAATTAATTGTATTGTGTACTGGCCAAGATCGGGCATGCTAACAAAACGAAAATTTGAGAACAATTCAGTGTTTGAATCCGATTGGATCCCTCAACTTATATATAAAATACTACATAAAAGCATATCTTTTGAAGAAGCGGACGAGTTGGTTGAGCATTACTTAAATAAGGCATCCGAGACCAATACTGAATCGGAGTATGAAAACCAAAGCATGGGAAGAGCTGAAAGGTTGAAAAAACGACTGGCACCGCAACTAACCTCGTTGCCTTGCATAAAACAATGTGAATTAAGTAATCCGGTAAAAATATACATAATAGTTTTTCTATCAACAAATCATTAACAAATGTTCGTATTTTAGGATAATGCTTTTACAGTATCTGAAGAAATAGTCACCGAAAAAAACATTTTGACTGATCAGCAGTACCTGTGTAGTGGTCATTTCATCCCATTGAATTTTAAATAAAACTCCCTACGCTACTGACCGCGAAATGAAAGGAGAAAGAAGAAAGAAGAAAAAGCTTGATTGAATTTTATATAATGGGGTATTTGAAAACAAGCTCTCGTGTGCGGCAGTCGAATCGGATCTATAAGTCTAATAATTATATTCTTATTTAAGTTATTGAAGTGTTTAAATAAAAACTTTTATTTATATGATTTAAATAATATTCTTTGTCCTTATTGAACTAAATGGACCTACACCTGCAGGTATCAGTCCCATATGTTATTGAGCCAGAAGTATATAAAACAACAACCGAGGAGCCGATTCTTCTTTCCGAAAGTTTTGACCCTATGAATGCTATCGTCGATCAACAAAAATTTTCTTGTGCCAACGATATTGAAGATATTTCTACATCAATTTACAAAATGCAGAAGGATTTAGATTCTTTAAAACTCACTATAATTGGATTTGGAGAGATTTTGTCAAGTATCAAACACTAATAGTGTGGATAAATACATCACCGAATATTTAAAAAACTGCAGTAAATCTAACGACGATGAGGTTCTAGAGAAGCGATTGGAAGAAGAGGACTTTACGGATTTGCAGGAGTTAAAAATAAAATCAACGGATGAACTTCAAGACTTTGAAAAATTATTGGAAGACAAATCATACCAGCTTAGATTTATAAAATATCTCAAAACCAAATTCAAAATGAATGGATATGAAAATGGTCAAACTTTTTTTACTATGGTCATTAGACTTTTGACAGAACTAGTTCTATTTCTTCCTTATTCTTGGAAAGGAATAAACCGCAAGGATACGGTTAATATCAGTTTTGAAGGAAAACATTTATGTTTAGAATTGTACGAATGGCTGACCATAGGAAAGTTCAAACGGATTTGGACAAAATGTTCGAGAATCTTCTTCGTTTCAAAAAAATTCTTAATGATCGCCCACAAACTTCAAGGGTTCCTTCTTCACGATGTCGACCAAAAGGAATTAAATTCAAATCTGACAGAAGCAATGAACAAATTAATGAATAATTTTTTAACTGTGTTACTATCAAAATAGTATTTACGAGTATTATTATTTTATTTTTAAGAAGAAAGTCTGTATCGTTTTTTGTTATTTACAAAGTTTATTTATTTTTTTATTAAAAAAAGTACAAATTTTATCATTAAGTTATTTTTTAACTAGCTTCTTACCCGCGGCTACGCCCGCAGTGGAGAAATTAAATAAGTATGAGAGATAAAGGGTAAGGGTATAATAATAGAAATGAGTCAATATAATAACTAAATTTTATTGCTTGGCTGAGATCAACAATTTTTAAAAATGACTAAAGACAATGAAGTTTCAACACCTTAATATATGCTTATTGAAATGCAACAACAAATGTTAAAATATATTTCACCGTGACAAAAATAAATAATTCTGAATTCTAACAATTTAAAAAAATAAAATACAAAGTATTAATTTAAGATATTTTTATAGACAATGTTATAAGTTTTCCCGTCGGGTGCAAATATGTGTAAATTACGGGCATTAGATACACGTGAACAGGCTACATAAAGTTGACCATGAGAGAAGCATGGGTTTTCTAAATGCACTCCTGCTAACTGTAATGTTTGTCCTTGTGCCTTGTTTATAGTAACAGCAAAGCTAAGCTTGACGAGAAACTGAACCCTTTTAAATTGGAATGGAAGGTCAGTGGGAATAATTGGTATCCGAGGTATTATAACACTATTTCCCTTACCGGCACCTGTTAAAATTGTAGCACCAAGTATGTTCCGTCCAAATTTTGTTATCCGAAGCTTTGCTCCATTACATAGCCGAGGAGCATCTAGATTTCGCATAAGCATTACTGGTACATTTAGTTTCAATTGAAGTTTATGTGACGGTACACCCGATAGTTCAAGTGAATTTAAAAACTCCACAGGATATGAAGTACTTAGTTCCGTATCCATAATTGTATCCATTGACAAATATTCCTTCATTTCTCCTTGAACCTCGTTTAAAATGTCAGTGTTGATCCTATTTACAATTTCATTTCTTGGTGCTAATATTGCTCTTGCACACAACCACTGATCACTACACAAATTTTGTTGCAATTCCGGAAAAACATTAGCAATGAGATCCACATGACGATATTTTGACAAACAATTTTGGCATTTTTTCAAATAAAAGCAGAGTAAGAATTAACATCAGCGAGTAAGATCTAAAATAATAAAGTAACAGCTAACCACAAAAATTACGGATAACCTCAAAAATGTGAATAGTATTATACTGCATGTAACGACAGAAGAAAATAACAATAAATATAGAAAAAATAAAAACAGTTGAAACTATATTCAATTGAATTAGATATTGAATTAGATATTGTCGTCACCGTCGGTAATACAGTGGGTTGGTATTACAGTATTCAAGGTTGAAACTACATTACTATGATGCTACATGGCGTTGAAGTAGCTAAATTTGACGCTATTTTGACAAACAATTTTCTTATTTTTCGTAAATTTTTTTTATTTTTTTTAATAAAAAGTATCCTATGTTACTTCTAATACCTTCAAGAGTGTATGTGCAAAGTTTCATGATGATCGGTTAAGTAGTTTTTGCGTGAAAGCGTAACAAACAAACTTACATTCGCATTTATAATATTATAGTAATAGTAATAGTAATTAGTAATTAGTAATTAGTAATTAGTATGATAAAGATTGTTGAACTTAATATCTACATATGTGCACATATTTTTATAGTTTTTGTTTAATGGTGTGGAGCAACGGAATGAAGACTGATTTTTCTGCACTATAATCGATTCTTACAAGTTTGCAAAATATTTCAGATAAATTAATGAAAATGGGTGATTCCATTCTGCAATCAGATTCATAAATATTGAGTTCAGATGAACGAAGAGGATATTGAAATTAATCCCTCTTATTTAATAGCGGTGATCCATAGAAAAATAGATTTTCGGTAAAAGTTTCGGTGTATTTTGTACATATAATTCTGAAGGAATTCGTCAAGAACCATTTATTTTCGTTTTGATTAGTATTTATAGTAAATCCTGGCAAGTGAAGTTCGTTATGTATAGTTGCATTTTGTGCTTTTAAAAATGAAATTAGTGACAAATCACTTTTATCAAAGTTTTGCGAAGGATATTTTAATTCGAAAAGAGATTTTGGTTGTGATTTTTTTGCGAATAACAAACCTGAACTTTGCAGTTCGGAAATTCTTCGAGCTACACGGAAAGAATTCTTAGATCAGATCAAGAAAAATAAGCTACAAATCAAGAAAAATGAATCCAGTTTTGGACCTTGGCTTCGAAATAAGTAAATTGCTACTTTTTGTTTGCAATTTCATAAAATGAGCGAAATGAAGATATTGACACTCAAAAATCATATTTCACTACATTTGAGTAGCAATAATAATTCGACCGAGGAAATCAAATATTTCAAACAGCGAATTGCAATTGATATCAAATTGTATCAATTTAATGTTTGTTTTTATCGTGAATTTCAGCAGGAGTTTGTAGATTGAAATTGTTTTCTTGTAGATTATGATTCGTTTTTTTAAATACCTACACACACAAGTGGCAAATTTCAACCCTTGTTTTCTTAGACTGCGACAATATACATTAGTTTGCAAATGACAACTAATGTTTTACTACATCTTTTTTTTTAAATTGCAACTTTTGAGTCGTAATTTGAAACAGGTTATTCTGCAGTTTGGAAATGGCAGTCACAGTTTTGATACTTAGTTATCTTTAAATTGCAACTTTTGAGTCGTAATTTGAATTGAAACAGTTTCTGCAGCAATTTGTAGCTTTTAAAGATTAATTTACTTTCCATTTTCAAGCAATCATGTAGAGATTCAAGAACAATTTTTTTGCAAAATCAACAATCTTCATTAGTGATTTACAACATAAACTTATTCTAATAAATATGATTTAAAATCATGAAAAATGTAAACCAGCATAAGTGTTCATATATGCGTTTCACCCCGATGCAATGGTTGGGCTCATCAGAAGATGACCATTACACCTTGTCTTGACTCATACTTTCCCGAATAAATCGAGACTCCATATAATCCGAGCTGCTTAGAGCAACTGCGAATTATACAGTTGCTAGAAGTCTTCAAAGAAGACAAACTGTAGCCACTTTCATTTCCCTGCTATGGGACTTTTTAAGAAGAAATATTCGACTGTTAACAGTCGAATTGTTTTTTCTGAACACCGCTTATTGTAATAAATATGATTTAAAATCGTGAAAAATATAAACCAGCATTAGTGCATATTGCAGCTTCAATATTTGGGAGCGGCTCGAAATGTTGTATTTTAAAATACTGTATGGTTAAAATTCTGTATCATACTGTATGATACTGTATATTCATAATACTGTATGGTTAATATACTGTATCTCAAAATGCTGTGTTGTCAAAATACTGTGTCTGATAATACTGTATCTCAAAATTCTTCTTCTCAAAATGCTGTATGAGCAAAACATTATTTAAAAATACTGTATTTTTGCAAAATTCCGCTCTTAAGCTTCCATTATAGAGAACAACAAAAGCAGAACTCGATTTATGTATGTATGTATGTATGTACATTATATCATTTATTGCAACTCCAAATTTCACTTACTTCTTAAATTTGCATTAGCTTTTAAAAGACTTATGAATTATCATATGTTATTGTTCAAGGGAAGTATATTAGAACATTATGCCAATGAAAAAATATTATGATGTATTCTTTATAAAAGTAATCTGTTTTTAAAATTCTGTATTTCAACATGCTGTAAATAGGCTGACAAATACAAATCAACAAAGTGCGCACTTTTTTACATTATCAAAACGATTTTTATTTGTCAGCCCATTAACAGCATTTTGAAATACAGAATTTTGGTATACAGAATTTTAAGATACAGAATTTTGAGGGTGACGTGAAATAGTGCCAAATGAAATAACACCAAATTTCAAATTTGGCCTTATTTCGTTGTTCAAAACGAAATAAAACCAATTTGGCTTTATTTCGATTTATAAAAAGAAATAAGGCCAAAAAAATAATGGAAACAACGCCGAATATTTTAAAATTCAAAAATGGTTGATTTATTGTCTAGAATAGCTACTTTTGCTAAAAAGTGTTTTTGAATTGATAGCACGGCGAACTAACAGCTAGGTATGTAAGGGGGGCATGCTGCCCCCCTGCAACCCCCCTGCTTGGGATCACTATAGGATTTGGGGTGGGTGCGAGTTTGGGTATATGCAAAAAAATTTTGCATTTGAGCACTAAAATCAAAGAAATTCCCAACAAAAAAAAAAGCAAGTATGGCTCACAGTTATGAAAGAATCTCAACGTATTTGTGTTCTTTGCATATACCCAAACTCGCACCCACCTAATATCCTATAGTGATCCCAAGCAGCATATCTAGCTGTTAGTACGCCGCCGTGCTATCAATTCAAAAAAAACTTGTTTTAGCATAGATAAAAAGATAATTTTAATTTATGTTTTTTCCTAATTCTGCAAAATTTTAAATCGAAACAATGCCAAATTGCTATTATTTCGTTTTCTAAAGCGAAATAAACCCAAATTGAAAATTTGGCCTTATTTCGTTTTCAAAAACGAAATAATGCCAAATTTGTTGGATTTGGCTTTATTTCATTTGGCGTTATTTCACGTCACCAATTTTGAGCTACAGTATTTCGATCATACAGTATTTTGTACATACAATATTTTAAAATACAGTATTTTGAGATACAGTATTTTAAATACAGTATTATGAGCCATACAGGATTTCGAACCCAACCCTCAATATTTATATTGTGATTATATTTTATTTATTTGAGAATTGAGAATGCTTAAATCACCGCATACAAGATTAATGAGTAGTCAAATTAAATTATTCATCTAAAGTAGTAGATTGCGACTCAAAAGTTGCAATTTACCATATGAATATTTTTAAATTATTACCCTGAAAATAGTAGATTAAGACTAAAGGAATTGTAATTTACTGTTTAGCTTTTTTCTTAAATCAGCAAATAGGTATTTCGTAAATTACAATATTGCAGCTTGAATATTTATATTATGATTATATTTTATTGATTTGAGAATTGAGAATGCTTAATTCACCGCATACATTTCGCAAAACGGAATTAATGAGTAGTCAAATTAAATTATTCCCCTAAAATAGTAGATTGCGACTCAAAAGTTGCAATTTACTTTCATTTCAACAAGCTCGAATTATAACTTTTGATAATAATTACCAAATTATAGAATTTTGTATTTTACGAAGATTTGAATGCTGAATTACAACTTTCTCATTCATTTTATAATAAAATCGTCTTGATTTACTAAAAAAGGGTTTTCGTAAATTGCAACCCAAAATTTAGCAATTAGTGATTTTTCAATTCTCTCCGTGTACTTGACTTAATGGTGTTCTACCCATTCGAAGCAATCGTTTTATATAAAATAATTTTGACTCAAATGGGTATGCAGAAAATGAGTCTAGTGGTCCAAATTTTCGAACGTCGGTCGTTAACAACATGGCATAGATTATGTAAATTACTTGAAAAATGATCTATCCGTACAATGATTTAAAGTTGATTAAAAAGTCTTTAAACATTTCATCTGCAATTTTGTAATTTTTTCGCACTGGTCTTTACGCATACAGATAACAACCGCACAATAAAAGAGCAAAAAATGATGACTAATTTTTGGGTCATCAAACATTTTTTTTTACCACGACAATACTCAGGTACATATAATAAGAACGATCTAAAGGGTATCCCAAAATTAACGCAAGATTTGAATTAAATAGAAAACGCCGTTTTTAGTCTTTTGATAGTTATATTTTTATTGACTCGTAAAGTACATAGGATAGGGTTATGTATGGAATAACACATCGGACAAATGGCCTCCACGGCTTTGCATGCACATGCACACTCTTTTGTTGAAATTTTCCATGACCATTCTGCATAAATGTGGCTGAATTTCGTTGATGCAGCGTTGAATCTCCTCCTTTAATGCACGGGTGGTTGTGGGCTTGTTGACATAGACTTGTGATTTCAAATAACCCCATAAAAAGAAGTCTAATGGTGTTAAATCACACGATCTAGGAGGCCAATTTTGATCACCGAAACGAGAGAGTACACGACCTGGAAATGTCTCATGCAGTAATTGAATTGTTTCACGGGCTGTATGACATGTGGCACCGTCTTGTTGAAACCACATATTGGACACATCAATATCATCCAATTTTGGCAGAAAGAACTGTGTAATCATGTCGCGATATCGAGCACCAGTAACAGTCACTGCTTGACCAGCATCATTTTCAAAAAAATATGGCCCAATTATGCCTCCAGCCCAAAATCCACACCATACAGTCACGCGTTGTGGATGCATTTGTTTTTCGACAATCACATGTGGGTTCTCCGAACCCCAAATGCGGCAATTTTGGCGATTGACAAAGCCATCAAGATGAAAATGTGCTTCATCGCTTAGGATGATTTTGCTCGAAAAATCAGCCGCCAAGCTTTCACTATTTTTGAAATATTCTTTAATAATGAAGACACGTTGTTCTATCGTGTAACGCTCCATTTTTAGTAACCCTATACTGTTAGCTGTCAAATTGCTTTTTTTTCAGGGTTGCCAACACTTCACTGCACAAATGGCGGCAAATTCAAATCTTGCGTTAATTTTGGGACACCCTTTATATTCGGTTCCTTTCCAATGTGCTAAATCATTCAAACCACGGACAGGTCTATCAAACTCTTTTGGCAATTTACATCTCTGAAGAAACATTGAAACTTGATTGATTGATTAACACTCCAACGCGCTTTATGGTTATTTAAACTTCCGTTTTTCCACCCATTTAAAAATCGTTTCGTTATACCTGGAACGAAAAATAAGAAATAAGGATTTGTCTGGTTAATTTATTTGTTATTAACTCATTACCTAAATCTATTAAATGAAGACTATCTGCAATTGGAAAGTCACTTATCAAGTCAATAGGCAATTTTCTAACAATAGTTATAAGTTCGCCACTGATCATTATACACGCCAGATCGAAATTTTTCGTTTGTGCGTAACGAAGAGTTAATCTCTGTATATATCATTGTTCTTGCTGAATGAGAGTAGTAGGTATAATGTCACTTGTGGACGGGAATTTTTTGTTAGAAAGAGATAGCAATATGAGTGAGTGAAATAGGTGATAAGAGTGTATGGTTTAAGTAGTTAGTTGAGAAAGCTGATAAGGATTTTGTGGTTTGGGGTTTGGGTGTCGCATGGTTGAATGAGATAAAAATAAAAGCTGTTGGTATTTAGTGTGATTTGAATTTGAAATTTGAATTTAAATAATGATAAGGAATTTGAAAGAGTTTGAAATAATTTGAATATTTTAGCGGTTAAATGATTTAACATATTTGTTTGGTATGAAAGCTGATAAGATTTTTTTTTTTTTTTTTTTTTTGCTTTAGCGATTTTAGTGAGAAATTTATTTTGGTATCAATGGAAAAAATTAGTTTGGTGAATGAGTAATGAAAGGATGATGGGAGTGTGTTATTTTTTTAATTTTGTGGGAAAATTTTTTAGATAAAAAACTGTTGGGAATGTTATGACGACTTTGTGTTATTTGAATTTGAAATTCGAAAAGAGAAGTGAGTCATTAAGCAATTTTTGATGCTTTGTTTGAATGAAAATGATAAGAATGTTTTATTTTGTTTTTATTTTGGTTTATTTTTTTGAAAAAAGATAAAAATAAATGTCAATTGAAAGGTAGAAAAGGTTACGTTCAAATAATTGATGATCAGTCTTTGAATATCGTTTGATTGTCAAACAACTTCATATCTTCTAAGAAAATATTTTTGCTAAAAATGATGAATAACGCTTTACTGGTTGTCATTTGTACAATAGTGCCTTATTATGTATTTGGTGTTCCGATACCGATAGGTGTTGATTTAAATCAACCCAACACTTCAAATAATTTAACATTTGCTCTAAATCTTCCTAATAACGATACGGTGACGATAGGATTATCATTTAAGCTGTTATCTTATTCACCTGCTGGTATCCTAAAACAATCCACAAATGAAGATTCGTTAATGCAAAACGATGAGAAATCTTCCCACCCCACGCATGGATCCACAACAACATCAACAACAACAACAACAACAACATCAGTAGAAGAAAGTAAAATTATAAATTGTTTTATTTGCATTCGGAAACCACTGATCTGTAAGCCTGTCAACAAATACATATTCTCAATAAAAAACCCAAACAGATCACCAAATAAGCTCAAAATAAAATTATAACTGTTGACGAGGCCATTGAAAAATTTAGGCAAGATTTGATTAAAAAAGAGATTGAAATATCAGGAATTATTCAAAGCAAAGACATATTTTATAGACATTTTAAACTGGAGTTTAATGATGACCAAGCACTTACTATTCGGTGCACATATGACAGCAATTACAATTTACGCACTCTGAACATAAAAAGTTATGAATACCATGAGTATGAAACAGAGAGAGTGTTAAGTAATGGAGAAGTTGAAATCTTTATGAAAGAGGATCTGGAATACAAATCTGATGTGGAATTAATAGATTTCAAAACAATGAAGCAAGTCTATACAATGAGCGTTTCCTAAACTTGCTAAAAAAACATTGTAACAATTAGAAAATATCTATGTATAAAATTTTTATTAAAAAATAAAAAACATTTTTAATGCAATAAAGTGATTTTTAATTACAGAAAATATGTACAAGATGTTTATTTCTTTTCTTTAGGAATAGGTATCCAAGAGTTGTGATCAGTAGAGAACCCCAACCACTTTACAAACATTTTATCTTTTTTCTTTTGAAGCACTTTTTCAACTAAATATGTATCAGGAAATTTTGTTTTTTGTAGTTCCAATTCGTAGAATCCACCTTTAATAGGATTTCCTTGATAGTCTTCTAACAAATAAGTAACTGGATTAGTGAGTTTCACTTTAGTTATTTTAAAGATTTCTGTTGTCCAATTGGGCGTATACCCTTTCTCAAATACATGCTTGTATTTACTTATTCTGATCGAGTCTCCTATCTTGAATTTAGGTTTGACACGTATTTTAATGTAATTATAGATAGTGGTCAGTAGTTGTTTTTCGTTATCAGAATTCACTTCAGATGGTTTCATTTTTATGGTACGATGTTTTGAATTATTATATTTTTCAATAAGTTGTGCTATGATATCTATCCAATTATAATTTCCATAAACTGTGAATTCTTTCCACATAATAGATTTCAAGGTCCGATTAAATCGTTCAATAATAGAAGCTTTTAGATGAGTATACGTTGAATAATGATTAATATTGTATTTTTTCATCAAATTTTCAAATTTCTGGTTGAAAAACTCTTTGCCATCATCTGTTTGTAAATTCTTTGGCCAACGACCTTCATGGAATATGTTCTGTAAGGCCAATGTGACCTCGTGACCTGTTTTATTTTTAATCGGGATACCCCAAGCAAATTTGGAAAAAGTATCAATAACTGTGAGAAGATACTTGAAATTTCTATTTTCTGATGAATATGGAATCATCTCTACTAGGTCCGCCTGCCACAATTCGTCCAGTCCCTTTATAACAACTCTTCTCTTTGGAAAATGTTTACGGGTAGGTTTATGAAGTTCTTCGACAACTTCTCGTTTATTCATACTTATTTGTTTCGAAAGAAAACACAAATAACGAACTATTTTATGTATGTTTTATTATAATTTTATTGTTTTTTATTTTAATCTTTTATACAATGCCATTAACTTTTTTGATCTATTTACTTTATTATCAAGCATGAAACATGCACACGTATCAGGTCCCACTTGGCATGTGTCAGTAGACCAAGGGCAGTTCTCGAAATGACACCCATAAATTGAAGTCTTACAAGAAACATTGATGAATTGATTATAAAAATTTATGCTTCTAAGAAGTTCCTCATAATGTTCTTCAAGTAAAATTTGTTTATACTCTTTCAGAAATATTGTAATTTCTTCTAATAATATTTTAAAATTAATTTTTGACATGATTGAAACCTTTAAGTTCAACGTCTCGACGATGATTGATGTTAGTTTTTGGAATTTTGAAGTGTCCTATTAAACATGTTCTGAAAAAACTTTTTCACATGTTCTATTTCTTGATCAACGTACTGCTTTGTAGCCGCGTCTGTTTGTTCTAAAGGGTCATGCAGGTTTCTTAATCGTCTCCAGTTTATATTAAAATCATTATTTTTCGTTCTAAGAAAACCTTCTCCAGGTGGCCCAACTGGTCCAGGTAACCCTTGCCTTCCCTCTTCACCAGGTGATCCTTTTTCCCCCCTGGGCCCTCTAGGTGGAGCTCTGAGTGAATAACGACCGAACTTATCGACTGTCATATATATTTTTTTTGTTATTGAATAATATTAGCTTCTCTTAGTTCTTCAATAATGGAAACAATTTCGTTTGAGTGATTACTATGTCCAGCTTGTTGTGAAGCAATTAAAAGTCTAATCCGTTCTACAAGCTCATTAGGGTCATCCCAATATATATATTCTTTTTTAGATTGTGACATACGCATGAGACCACTTCCTGAATGTGTTATTGGTGTAGAATATGGAGTTGAAGGTGTAGAAGGTGTTGATTTTCGTACAAAATAGGGTGACTGAAATAATGTTTTAGGTAATTATTTTTTTATATTTATGACCTTTATTTCCTCGTATTCGTTTTTCTGGATCATAACTGACTCTACATGCATTAGTATCATTTAATATGGTTTTATAATTTTTTAAATCTTTGTCAGTGTAGATGTTGTCATTTGGTTTGTTTTTTAATAAAAGTTCATATAATCCTCTTGTACCCTCGAAAGTTCTATTTTTAATTTTAATATTTTTATCAAGAAACGAAAGTTCTTCATTACCGATGTAGTATTTTCCATTTTTGAAATACACACCATATGTTTTATCAAGGTCTTTGGAATCATTTATTAATAGTTCTTTATACTCCTGGGGTAGTTGATTATTTTCATTTTGTGGTATCTGTTCTGATAATTGAAGAAGTTTAGTTTTATTTTTCTCAGATGTATTGCTTTCCGGTATAGATAATAAAGAATTTTCAAAAGTAGGAGTGTTAGGTGGTGTGAAGTCATCGGTGAAAAGTTTTTTCTTAACAAGATCAAGTTTATATTTTTGTTGTTGTTGTTTTGACTTTTCTTCAGATACGTGTTCTATTTTCTCTGGACTGATTAGACTTTTCTCATTGTAAACCTGATGATGGTTCTTTTCATGTTTTGATTTGTTTATTAATTCGTTTAATGGTTTAGTAATAGGCTTCTGAGATTCTTCAATTTGAGTTTCAAAAGCATCTCTACCGATTTTTAAAGCTCTATATTTCTTACGTAGAGCTTCTGTTGTTTTGATTAACTCTTTTGTTACCTTTTCATTTGTGTTCAACATTGGTATTGAGTTATTTTTTCTCATTCAAACAACATGTGAACAAATTTTTAACTGATGTAAGACCTTCTCAAAGGGACTAAGACTCAATTTTATATTAAGATTGCTGGATTTAACTGATGAATAATGCGCATCGATTTTGTTGGATTTATTTTGTGCTGATATTATTTTTTCGTCAAATTGTTCTGTATTGCTTTCATATAACATTTCTTCATTGGAGGTGGGTAAAACTATATATATATTATATAAACTGTTAGATCGTTTGTTATAGTTTTAAACTCGTCACTTAACTGCTTTTTCCGTTTAAAAATTTGGTTTGTATTTCGGTTAACCTGCTTAGTTGCTTTAACGTTATAAATTAACTTGATTGTTTCGTTCTGCTCTCACTGAGCAATGTTTTGTATATGTTTTGATAAGTTAATGCACGTATCATTTAAAGCTTAAGGAAGCAGTCCAAACCTTTCCTGTAACGGCCTTCATTCAAAGGACTTTCTTTTTCAATAACCATAAAACCAAATTTTGTATTCCAACACTCTGCGCATACATTTTGAAATGATTTAAAAGTCATATCTGAATGAACGTGATCATTGTAAATATGTTTTAAATTCATTTCGTCTTGTTTGAAAATAATAAGAAAATTTGCGTTATCTCGAATCAATTGTTTCGGTATCTTAGTATAAGTTTGACATAAGTAAAAACTGTCTATGTCATGATGTCGCCCCATACTAAAGTATTTTCTTACTGCTTCTTGCTTTTCACAGGCAATGTCATCAAATATAAATACGGAATTTGGTTTAGCTTCTTCAGGCGGAATAACATCATTGTTATTAGAAAATGTAAAAAAACCCATGTTCTTTATGGGGAGAATTGCTTCACCCAAAAACTTATACTTTTGTTGATTTAAAGATTTAGAATATAAGTATATACATATTTTCAAATTTTAATCCATTCGGATGTAGCAATAAGCTCATCATTACATTAGTTTTTCCACAATTTGAGGGGCCAGTAATTAAACCTCTAATACTGTTCGGAAGTAGTTCGCTGTGTTTTTTCTTGACCTTTTTTCTTTTAGAGAG
The DNA here is from genome assembly GCA_920104205.1 of Eupeodes latifasciatus. Lineage (NCBI taxonomy): Eukaryota > Metazoa > Arthropoda > Insecta > Diptera > Syrphidae > Eupeodes > Eupeodes latifasciatus. The sequence goes on from OV049927.1 coordinate 29,185,726, forward strand.
ATCTGCATTTTCTACAGGTAATTGACATGCTTGTTTAACAAAACGCATTATGATGTAAACTAAATCATTTTTCTATAAAAATTAAATATATATATTAAAAAACATCATACTAAGACGGGTTTCTCTTACGTAAACATATATAAAAAATGATTGACTATTCAAAGAAATCCAAAATTGTGCAAAATATAAGAAAAGGTGAAGGCTTATTAAATTCATTAATTAACAAGCTTCCACTTGAACTACATCTACCAGGCTATCAGTTCTGTGGTCCAGGAACAAAACTTAAGGAACGCTTAGCTCGTGGCGATTCTGGAATTAATTCTCTTGATCGAGCATGCAAAGAGCATGACATTTCATATTCTAAGTTTAAAAATACATCTGATCGACATATAGCTGATAAAATATTAGCTGAAAAAGCTTGGCCACGTGTTAAATCAAAAGACGCAAGTATATCTGAGCGAGCAAGTGCTCTACTAGTTACTAATCTCATCAAGGCAAAAGTAAAATTTGGAATGGGGTGTTCGAATTCTAAAATTAAAACAACTAAGCGAAAAAAAAGCAATATGAAATCTAAGAAACTGTCATTTAAAAAATTGGTCAAAATGATTGACGATAACCTTAAAAATCGAACAAAATCTGTATGTCTAGAAAAAACTATCAAAACTGCAATCTAGACTGCTAAGAAAAACGTTGGCAAAAAAAAACAATATTAAAATACCAAGAATTATACCAGTGCCAAAAATTGGAGGAGCTATCCCCTTTCTTATACCCCTTTTCGCAGGGCTTTCAGCTCTTGGAGCATTAACGGGTGGAGCTGCCGGTATAGCTAAAGCAGTGAATGAAATAAGCATTGCTAAAAAAGACCTCGAAGAAAAACAGCGTCACAATCTGAAAATGGAATCAATTGCCGTTGGACACGGCTTGCATCTTAAACCTTATAAAAATGGATTTGGACTTTATATGAAGCCCCAGACAAAAAACTTCTAAGTTCACTACCCAATCGTGCATTGAATGAAATAGATTTAACAAATTTCTGCACTAAATTTATTCCAAATTTTCGAGGTGTGTTTATGCGAGACAACTTACCAAAAAGTAGCCCCAAGAAAAATGAGTGTAGAATTGTTAATCTTGATTCTTCCAATGGTTCTGGAACACATTGGGTAGCGTATTATAAAAAGGCAAACGGATAGAATATTTTGATAGCTTTGGAAATCTTCAACCACCTGTTGAAGTCTTAAATTATTTGGGTGAAGGTATCAACTACAATTATACACAATATCAAAGTTATGGTTCCTTTAATTGTGGACATTTATGTGTGAAATTTTTACTTAATTGTTATTTAAATAAATAAAGAGACTTAAGTTCAAATAATTTCATTGTTTTTTTATCCATCATGTCGATAACACTTACAATTAGCGGAACATCTTCTGTCCTCACTGTCGAGTATTTTCCACCTATATACTTAGATAAAGACTATGTTTGTGGTTTAATTGACTTTCAGTCGTATAATTCTATACCTAATATTGATGCGCACAACAACTTATTTCATACAGGGGAACATGAAATAGAAATCCCCGTAGGAACATATGAAATAGAAGATATTCAAAATTATATTTCCAAAGAGTTATTAAATCGAAATTCTGTAACCGAAGTTACTTTAACAGCAAATAGTAACACAATGAAGTGTGAAATCTATTCAAACGAGAAAATATTTTTCAACAAAGAAAGAAGTATTGGGAAATTATTGGGTTTTGATAAAACTATTCTACCTGAAGATACACTACATGTATCAGACATACCTGTTGATATATTCAAGGTTAACGTTCTACGTATTGAATGCAACATAATAACCGGATCTTATTTAAACAATACTCTTTTGCATACTATACATGAATTTTCACCTGAAGTTGGAGCAGGGTATAAAATCATAGAAGTTCCAAAAAATGTTATCTATTTACCTGTGAATGTCAAACGTATATAAGTACTCTTACATTAAAATTCTTAGACCAAGACGGGGATATAATTAATTTTAGAGGAGAACGGATAACAGTTCGATTACATTTAAAACCATGTTAATCTATAGTAATAATATAACCGGTAACAAGGACCTACGTTCAATTAGTTTACCCAAGACACTTAAACTGTCAAGAGCCAAACTATTACCAGAAAACAAAGCATATCTTCTTCAATTAGGATTCAAACTCAAATAAAATCGATATGCAAGACATTTTGAATATTAGTGACGGACCCGACTATGACAACAGTATAACTAAAATTGAGTTCCATAGTTATTCACCGTTCCTGCAATCCTTTAATACGAGTGACGAAATTCGTATACCTATTCAACAACAGGACTTGTGTGTTTTACCTAGTGAAAGCTACATTTATCTGGAGGGGAGTTTAACTAAAGCAGATGGAACTTTTCCTTCTTCAGCAAAACTAACCAATAACGCGTTTGCTTTTCTCTTTGAAAAAATACATTATGAACTTAATGGGGTAGATATTGAGAATAATAAAAACGCTGGCATAACAACAACATTAAAAAATTATGTATCTTTAAACGAAAATGAAAGTAAAAGTTTAGAAAATGCATCGTGGTATACTAATCCAAATTCTGCTGTAACATCTGGAACTTTTAATTTCTGCATTCCTCTCAAGAATCTTTTAGGATTCGCTGAAGACTATAAAAGAATCATAATAAATGCAAGGCATGAGTTAATTTTGATTCGTACTCGTGAAAATGCCTATATTGTAAAAGATAACGAAGAGTTAAAACTTTCTATTTTTAAATTACAATGGAGAGTTCCACACATAACCTTATCTGATTCTAATAAGCTATCATTGCTTAAACAAATACAAACAAAACCAATAACAATTAATTTTCGAAATTGGGAATTGTATGAATACCCCACCCTACCTACCACAACCGATCACGTATGGACTGTCAAGACTTCAACTCAACTGGAAAAGCCTAGATTTGTTATTATTGGCCTACAAACTGATAGGAAAAATCAAAGAAACAAGGATAGTAGCAAGTTTGACCATTGTGATATAAGCAATGCAAGATTACATTTAAATTCCGAATATTATCCTCGTGAAGATTTAAACATTAAATTTAAAACAGATAGATATGCTGTTCTTTATGATATGTACACTAAATTCCAACAATCTTACTATCAAAGGCAGTCACACCCGCTTTTATCGCGACAGGATTTTAAAGAATCAGCACCAATTATAGTTTTTGACTGTTCTCGACAAAATGAGTCAATCAAAAGCGGACCCGTTGATGTAAAAATTGAATTAAAAACAAATGTTACTATACCACCTTCAACAACTGTATATTGTTTGATTCTTCACGATCGTATAGTGGAATATAATCCAATTACCGGTGATGTTCATAAAATGGCTTTAGTAGAATGACATTACTACAGTTTTCTCAGTTAATGAAGGGCCTTTATAAGGAAATTACCAATTATTAATATTATAACCATGAATTTTTTTGTTGTGGATTTTCAAGGCTTTGGTGTATTCAATAATGGCTTTATTTTGAAAGAACTAGCTTTATTGTATGATGGATATCATTACCATTTTATTGTCACACCACCATGTAATTTGAACCAGTTACCTATAACGTTTAAAAGACAAGCTCATTGGTTGTACAAAAATTACCATGGACTGAGTTGGAATGGAGGGCAAATTCAATTCAAAAAGGTTAAACAATTTCTACGAAACAAAATTCAAAATGGGACCATCTACGTAAAAGGAGCGGAAAAAGCAAATTGGTTGAGGGGAATACTTAATAACGAGAATGTAGAAGTGAAAAACGTTGAGGATTGTTTTTTAAACTGTCCAAATTTAAGTGAACTCAAAAGAAATTATCCTAACCAAATTAAATGCCAGAATCATTCAAAGTGTTGTGCACTTCAAAATGTATATCTTTTAAATAATTACATAAGTAAATAAAAACACAAAATGTTTTGATATTAAATCAACAGAATTAATTTATTTTTATTTTTTCAACGCAACAACTACTGTTTTATTTTATGACTGTCGTCGTCTTCTAAAACCATAGGGTAATGAGCTGTGATCTTCCAAAAATTTTCTTTTTTCAGCTCTTGGTCTGTATGTTTTAGTCTCTTCGATAGTGATGATTTGGTGATCTTTAGTTCGGCGTATATTGCTTGAATTCACAATAATGCCACTTTCACTTTCGGGAGATGTTTTCAATACTGCTTCTTTTATCGATTCGAAGTTGACCTTGAGCGAAGACGTATAATTTAGGGAAATCCCTTTTACTTTGCAGATGACTTGTTCAGCGTTGGTTCTCGTGCTGAATACCTTATAGGCATAATTTTTCGGCCCTCCACTCACGAACTCAGTAATATAGCTTCCTCTACCAAAGCTTTCAAGCTCATCTGTCATATCACCTATGAATTTTCCAGTTGAAGGTTGGTATTCTCCTGGACGACTCACGTATATGACAGAATCTGTGTCATAATACAACACTCTCTCTTGTAAGCTTTCTAGGTAGGTGTACAGCTTAAGTCGAGCTTGTGCCGTAGTAAAGGCAGCTATGCAAACATTTACCGTAGGTAAGGGGTCAGCTGCCTCTTCTTTCAACTCGAAGTTGACAACAATATTTTCATCATTTACTGGTAATATGTTTGTTACCTCCACCGATGGGTGAGTTAGAAGGTGAAACAGCGTTGAAGAATCGTTCAAAATAATAGTCTGTACCTGGTTCTCATGTTGTCCAAATTTGCCCCAAAATGAATTCAATATCAGTTTTGCTAACGATCTTTTCCCTGGGTTGTTGGAAATTTTGGAATATTCCAATTGAATATTTCTTTTGCAAGAAAGTCGCGTATGTATTTTTCTTTATCTTCTTCCGTTGAACATTCACTCGGCCATCCTGAGGCTTCCTGTTTTATTTTCAGAAATTTGTTCATCATTGAAGTGAAAAGCCCCTCAGTATTTCTTTCTAGGCCGTATTCCACTACTTCGTATTCCCAAATTTCAAAAATGTTCAAAATAACATAACCCTTTTGAATGGCTTTTAGAACTTCATCGATTACCCATGTTCCAATTATTGCTCTTTCTTCGTCAGAATGGGTACAAATTTGCTCTAAGTTTTTTTCTTGACTACACGAACTACACAAAGAAAACATTAGCTTTTGATTTTGTTTTAGGGGTAAAACTGGATGGAGTAGATTCTCCGGTGGAAGAATTTTGCATTTTACTAGCCCGTTCATATCTTCTAGTTTCGATACTGAGCAATTTGCGTCACCATAAACATGAACTTTTGGATGCCCTACTGGAAATTTTCCAGTTTTGCATACCCACGGGTAAAGTGAACAAACATCTATGTATCTAATTTGTTCACCTTGCTTACTTTTATAGTAATTAAATGTATTCCCCGTTCTTCCACCATAAAAAGCATCGCGAGGATTAAGGGGTGAATTTTCTATAAGCTGATGCGTCTTTAAAAAGTTAAATTCTTCTTTGCTCAGACTCTTAAGAAGATGTTGGAATTCGCAGGACCACATTTCAATAACTTCAAAGTTAAATGACCTTAATCGTTCGGTCTTTGCTAGTGTTCTCTCGTATCTTTTGTTCAAGGTGTCGTTAGCATTTCCATGTAGAGGTTCATTTCGTTGGTGTTTTAAACAAAGAGGATGACCATGAAAATAATATCCATGGAACTCAAAAATTTGGTTTGTTTCTTCACAAAATCCGTCAACTTTAACGCCTTGGATTTTTTTTTTCTTTACCCTTATAGGCGTGTTTTATATTTATTTTTCTTCTTTTTTCTTCTAGGATCATCCACTGAATTGCTTCAATGGATTGATTATCAATGCATCTGTACCCATTTTTGGGGATTAAACCAATAGTGTTTTCTTGCAAGAAATTTCTTCTAAACAGAAGATTACACGATGAGGCTATTGTGATGGCTTCAAGAAAAGGTTAAACGTTGCTCTGACTCAGAAATAATTTTCTGAATTTTATGCAAGCTTCTGTCAATATCATAACATCACTCTTGCAATATTCTACGATTTCATGTTTCATATTGAACTCATCTTCCTTGTGCACTGAATACCATTCCATGAAGCTTTTCCGCTCTTCAATTTTCATAGAGTCTGGGGAATAAAATTCTAATGGCGGTAATTTCCCAATATAGTTTTCATTAGTTTTCGTATTGAATAAATACGGGAAATAGCCTTTTTTTAAAAGTGGTGATAAATCAAAAGCTTTAGGAAGCTTCGACAAAGCCATAGGGAAGTAGTTGATTGAGTCAATGAATTTTACATTACCGAGATACATAGCCAAAATTTTTGTTCCACGCATGATAATGTCCGGTGTTAATGAAGTTTTTGTTAAAACATAGTTCAAAATGAATTGATGGTCATATGCTTGACCATTACGAGCAATAACAATTACTTTTTTAAATTTCTTTCGGATTTCCAAAACATGTTTGAGAAATTGTGAAATTATTCCTTCACCTTGTATTATGTTCATCGAGAACTTACACACATTGCAAAAGTACAAATTCTGATCAATACATTCGTCACATTTGTGCTGATAGACGCACAAATTTGGTTCATGTAGTTTTATGTTCAAGTCTTCATCATCATCATCATGTTCACCATATAGCGACTTTTCTTGCCGACACTCTAGGTCATAAAAAATGTATAAGACCTTTTTAAGACACGGCACATTAATGTTTGGGAGAATGTAGCATAAATGGTCTTTCGAGACATGCTTCTTGCAATTTTTACAGAAGAACTCATCGCAAATGTGTTCTCGTTCTCCCCCATAACATCTTAGGCACAGGTTACATCTTTTTATCTGATCGCAAACTGATTTCTTTCCATTTGAGGCCGATAATTTGTGTTGGTCAAAGCAAATTAACCCCTTGAAGCGACGATTGCACTCCGAACATTCCATTGGGTTTGCAGTTTCTGGACAAACTGGGGCGTGCTGGCATTGTGAGCAAATTTTGTGGCAAATCCTGTGCTGACCTTTGTTGTTATATGGATAATGACAGGCTTCACAATAATATACACAGGAAAAAGTAGCAGTAAGGGATGTAATAACGTTGAAATGATGTTGAAAATAAAGGAGATTTATTTTCTTTTCATTTTCAAGCCCTTCGTATAGAACTTTTCTAGATTCACCTCCATACTCGTAAACGGTGATCTTATAGTCTGGCAAGAGGTTTTGGAAGCTTTTTAATTGCTCAATTCCGCAACCTGATTCCGGTATAGTTACCTTTGAATCTTTTAAGAGCTGTAATGCTCTAATTTGTTGAATTTTGCCAACCTTTCTTCTTACTTTTTGGTAATCTAGTTCTTTATCCGTGAAGGATTTTGCCACCACTAAAGCTCTAGGTAAGCATAAATTATCATTATTTTTTATGCAAACAATACCCCTACGTTTGATGGATTCTTCATCAAACGAGTTGTACATTCTAGAGCTTTTTCTGCCTTTTCCAGCAGGCATACGAACAGAAGTGACTGATATTACAAAGTCATCTGTGCTCATACCTTCCGAATTACTCTGGAAGATCTTACTGATCAGATGTCAGCGATCCGTAATTCCGAGAAATTTCGAAAACTCACCCACCCATTACCCCTATGGCTAGAAAAATGTTTCCCCCCGAATGTTATACCTACTTTATCTGTCGGCTGTAGGTTTCTGGTAACAAGTACAAGAATGTCTTCAACACTATTCCTGATCCATAGTGTTGGTTCCTCATCCTTGGGGGGTGTGTTTATAGAGAATTCAATTTTACGTCCTCGGAGATTGAATCTCTTTACGTTTGTCAAAAAATCGCTTTTGATTTTATACCTCTGTAAAAAAAAAAAAAAAAAAAAAAAAAAAAAAAAAAAAAACAATGTTTTATTTTTCGCATACAAATTTTATTTTATTTTTTTAATTATAATGTTACATAAATTTTTGCGAATTGAGTAAATTGTTATCTGTATCATAGTATAAGGGAGAAGGTAACTTTACCTCTTCCCTATGTTTCTGTTTTCGTGATTTAGAAACAGATGCTGCTGGTGGTGGAAAAAGGGGTTGTTGCTGCTGTTGCTGTAGTTGTTATAGTTGTTGATGTTGTTGTTGATGATGATGTTGCTGATGTTGTTGATGTTCAAGTTCAAACGTTTGTTGTATTTGTTGTAGCTCGTAATTCTGCTCTTCATTATCTGCGACCCCATTTTTAAGGTGAAAATCCACATGGTAAGAATTGTCACCATATGGCTCCACAATTTCGAAATCACATTTTGGTAAATCCAGAATATCTTCATTTGTTAGTTGGGTATTGCATCTTTTGGGTAGGTAGATGAAACAATCGTCGAGTTCAAGCATTATCTGCTCTCCGAATTTTGTATTAGTACGTTTAGAAGATATAACTGGGTACTTATGTTTGAGTTGCAATTTTGTCAACGATTTGACTACTTTTCGCTCATTTGTTTTCATAGTCACTGACTTTTTAATTCGGCTGATGAAATACATGATTAAATTTTTTTTTTTTTTTTTTTTTTTTTTTTTTTTTTTTGTATGTTATTTTTTAGGAATACAAAACAGAACTGTAGAAAAACTAAACCACATTTAGCTTTTTATACCATAATTTCTTTCAAAAACAATTAAAAAAAACATATTTATCGCAATAATTTATTTTTAATATTTTATATCAAACCACAAAAATGTGTTCTTCAGCTTATCAAACTAACCAAGAAGTTTTTCTTTACTTCAAGAATTTAAAAAAAATCTCGTTCGTTATAACGAAAAACGAAAAAAATATTTTATCACAATAATTTTATTTTTAATATTTTATATCAAACCACAAAGCGTGTTCCTCAGATTATAACAACTAACCAAGAAGTTTTTCTTTACTTCAGGAATTAAAAAAATATGTTCCTAATAACAAATAAATGAAAAAGTATTCTCTAAGACGTATGCATGCCATAGTTTTTTTTAGATTGATCATTTTTTGATACTTCTTCATTGTTAACGTAATGATGATCATTACGATGTTGTCGCTGTTTTTTTCCTTTATTTAATAATTCGACTTCACTAAATGGACAAAGGGCGGGGTATTCTCTCTCGTTTCGGGTTATAACACTAGAATTAGGATAAATTGAACCGAATATGGATATTTCTCCTCCTTTGACCCTTAAACGTACATGTTGTAAATGCTGAAATTGTAGCCGGAAACTTAAAATCGAGGGAATAGTCTCCCCATTTCTCAGGTGTAGGATAGTACACTCTACCCCATGTTCAGGTGTCGTACAGAGTTGAAAAGTATCTGAATAAAATAAAATATCTGCAAATCTTATCTCTTCCCAAGCCGCTTCACATATGCAAAAAGTTTCATCATGTTTCAATCTCTCGCACCAAAACATTTTACTTTTGCGTTATTTACGGTATAACAGGTAAATATAGACTAATAAGTTTACCTAAATATGTACCTATAATATTGATTGATGTGTCATATACAGAAAAATGTCTATCAACAATTTATTTATTTATTATTTTCATTTCAAACGAACACCACATCATCCTTCATAAAACATATACCACTTATTTTAAAATTGTTATCAATTTTTAAAATTCGAATTTCAAATTAAAATAATACAATATCGCTGTAACATATCCAACAGTTTATCATTTCATTTCATGCACGCGTCTCAAAATTTCCCCCCAGATTATTTAAATTAAAAAATAACACACTCCTTTCATCTCCTTATATTACTCATTCACAAAAACTATGATTCCCTTATGCTAAAATATTCTCAAACATACTAATCTCGCTTAACTATGCTCTGAATTTGAAATTTCAAACTGTTTTTAAATTTTTATGTTAAATCATTTAACCGCTAAAATATTCAAATTATTTCAAACTCTTTCAAATTCCTTATCATTATTTAAATTCAAATTTCAAATTCAAATCACACTAAATACCAACAGCTTTTATTTTTATCTCATTCAACCATGCGACACCCAAACCCCAAACCACAAAATCCTTATCAGCTTTCTCAACTAACTACTTAAACCATACACTCTTATCACCTATTTCACTCACTCATATTGCTATCTCTTTCTAACAAAACATTCCCGTCCACAAGTGACATTATACCTACTGAGAGTATTGCCTTTTGTTTCGCACTTCAAGCATCCATAATAACCATTGCTACCTATGACACCTATTAATGAAAAAAAAATTAATCAAAAGGTGTTAATAGGGAATTTAACAAAAAGTTTATGAAGTTATACCTTTCAAGTAGTGACGGGCTGGTGTGTCACATATAAAGCAACGAATCTTTATTAAAACGACATTTCCGTTTACATTGAGGCCTCCTTGCTCTTCAATTGAAAGAAATTCCTCCACAAATTGTTTCATAAACCAATTAACATCTTTGGGTTTGCCTTACAAAATTTTCATTTTATATTTGAAGATTAATTTTATAATATTTACGGCATGGCACCTACCTTGTCCATAGTATATTCCTACAACCATTGGAGCAATGATAGGTTTTTCATGAATGTTTACCAAAATTGGCCAAAATTCAAATCTGGAACTTTTAAATAAAGGCAGCCCATCGACATGTACATTTATTTGGATCTCTGTGTCTTTTTCCACTTCGTCCAAACAATTCTAAGTGAGTTTTCCAAACCATAGTGCCAATAAGAACCGCCAAACTCGTCGACATTAATCTCACATTTGTTTCTGGGTGTAGCCATTATTGTCCTTGAATCCTTTGGCAGTTTAAGTTTGGGAAAATTATTGTTCATCATAGAAAGAAGCGCATTCAAAGCATTTTACTTGATTAAAAATTTTGCACTCCATTCTCTAAGACCGTCAATTGTAGATAGTCTCTTATCATCAAATTCAATTTTAGCATCAAGGTGGTTTCATCGAGTTCTATGTCCCAATTTTCTGCCTGAGTATCCAGATCGGGAACAGCATAATGTTGGTTTTCAATATCAAAATGTTGAAAGTTTTTTTTCAGGAACTAAATTATTTGTATCGCTGGCGTCTTTATTTTCATTAATGGATTTGGCACGAGGAATACCCAAATCTGGGGACATAAGAGAATTTATCAGTTCTCGTCGTTTTTTCTGTGGTTTCCATTTGATTTTATTTTTTTCCATGAACTAAGATTCAATATATTTTGTTTTTGATTTATTTTATTTTCCATTATTTCGCGTTTTATTAAATTAAATTTTCACTGAAAAAAAACCAAAACTTATTTCACATGTGAAGGAAAAATTGTAAATAACCAAATGACGTTTATATCATTCATACTTGATTTAGTTTTACCTTCATTATGAAAATATTTGTGTAACTTGTACAACAGAAACAAAATAATTAACACTCGATTAGTTTGATGTATTGATGTTTTAAAAATATTACTGTGAAAAAGCATTTTTTCGTGAGTTGAAATTACCAAATTATCAAATTCAAATGTAAAACAATAACTAAACATCAATGTTTATGTTAAAACCCGATCCTAAAAACCATGTCAATTATTTCCTCACTTATAAAAAGAGTTGAGTTTTAATAAAACGTAATGTTATTAATTTATTATAAAGTCTTCATAATATCGTTGACTGAACTTATTGAAAATAATATTTTAAGGCCGCAATTTGTTTTAAACATAATATTAATTCATTGTAACAACAAAAAATAATATATTATAATATTGTTATAAAACAGTTTCCAGAGTATGTTTTATTTCAGATGTAACAACGTTTAAGCCTGAAAATATTAAAACAGAAGCTTAGAAATATAAGTAGAACTTTTTTACAACCTTCGTCTAACCAACTTTTTAATAATAATTAAGCAACAACTGGTATTTTTGTACTAACAACTTTAACTGAAATATAATAGTTTAAAAACGAGTTAAATCAAAATATTACAAATATTTTTCGATTTACAAGATCAAAACCGTTTTGTAACCATACATGTTGCAGGTTACCCCTATATAACTCAACAATAACAATTTTTTGTTATAAATCGAATTCTGTGCTACTAGGGACTGCACTCGTTAAAACGTAAACGAAATTACACTTCTGTCCTATACAAACAAATGACAAAAAGAAAATGAATTGCAATCGTGTTTCAAGCGCCAGAAAAAATTTTCATTATCAAAGGACAAAGAGAATAAATACCGATCTGGCTTTCTTTTGAGTGTAAGAAAATTTCTCGCAGCAAACGAAGTCTACGATTATACCAAGGCTGGGCTGATAATGCCAATTGGAACATTGACCACAAAAACGTATTTTTTATTCCAAATTTAATTCGACCAGCAATATATGATTTTGTTCACCAAAAAAAATCTAAATTTTTACCAATCAAACGCATCCATAAAAGCCAAGTTAAATAAAATGCACGACGGAATTGCTCCTTCATCCAGAGTCTAATCAAAAATAGTAATGGTGTTCAAGCAACGTGATAAGTTTACAAATTGTGTAAAGTGATAAGTTTACACAAAAGTTTGCGTGAACGTCCTTATAATTTATTTCGTTAAATATTGTATTTAAATTAGCTGTTCGTTAAAAGTCAATATTAAACCTTATAAAATTGTTGCTTGCGCTAACAAAAATTAGAATTTTAACCAAATTATGTAAAGCATTTTCATGAAAAATTTTACAGTTTATTTACCAAATGGGCAAGAGTACGATAACTTAGGCGACAAGATATTATAAAGGAATTTTTAAGAACAGTTAAAAACAAGCATTTTTTTACTATGGGAGGGGGGTCTATCTCCCCCCGTTTAGGCAGGAGGGGCAATTTAAAAAAATTATTATTTAAAATGGAAAAAAAAATCTTAAAAAATAACGGTAATACTTACGATTAAGTATTATACATTTTTTCAAAGCCAACTTTCTGTTCTATAAGTCAGTTTTTAAATCAAGTCAAAACTATGCATAGTTTTTGAAAAATTTAATTTTAAACTCATTTAAATTCAAAATTTGGACAAAAAAAAGTTAAAAAAAGGTTTAAAGTGTAATTTTTCAATACTTCAAGATTATTTACTATTGTTTTTATTTTAGAATTTATTGCTCTTATTTGTTTTTGATCAAAAACTGAAAACTAGATGATTTTATGTCTATTAGTTTTTGAGAAAATTGAAAATAACCACAACTACTATTTACATTTAATTATTTTTTTTTTTTTTGCTTGAGTGGTCTTTTTTTGATAGTAATAAGAGTAGGTGTGAGTTTGGGTGTATGCAACAGTGGGGTGTATGCGAGTTTGGGTGTAGGCCACACCGAGGTGTGAATGGGGGGCATGATGCCCCCTGTAACCCCCCTGCTTGGGCACACTATAGGATTTGGGGTGGGTGCGAGGTGGAGTGGGTGCAAGGTGGGTGGGTGAAAGGTGCGGTGGGTGCAAGATGGGGTGCATGCAAAGTTTCTTTTGCATTTAAATAAGCTGGATTTAAGAAAAATTAATTTATCCTTGGTATATCTTAATCCATATTCGATTATTACTATCAAAATAAGACTACGTAAATACTCAAGCAAGGAAAAAATAATTTAATTAAAAGATTTTTTTTGCTAATTTTCAATTTTCTCAAGAATTAGAAGACATAAAATCATCTAGTTTTCAGTTTTTGATCAAAAACAAATAAGAGCAATGAATTATAAAAAAAACAGTAGTAGATAATCTTAAGGTTTTGAAAAATTACACTTTAAAGCTTATTTTTAACTTTTTATTGTCCAAATTTTGAATTTAAAACTACTTTTTTCAAAAACTATGCATAGTTTTGACTTGATTTAAAAACAAGCTAATAGACAAAAGTGTTAGCTTTAAAAAAATGTATAACACTTATTTGTGAGTATTACCGTTATTTCTTAATTATTTTTTTTCCATTTAACGTACATATTTTTTTAAATTGCCCCTACCGCCTAAACGGTGGGAGATAGACCCCCTTCTATAGTAAAAAAAATGCTTGTTTTTAACTGTTCTATACAAATCCATCATTAAACTTTGTCGCCTAAGTTTTCGTACTCTCCCCACCAAATTTTTTACGTCATTGTGTGAATACCCTTAGTATCTATATTTTAAGATTTAAAAATATACCTGCAAAATAAGTTTATCTTCGAAAATTTAAATGACATTTGTTCAAAAAAAAAAAACTGATTTTATTAAATTTGTTTCTCAGATCGTTATGGCGATGTTTTTATATATGTACCTACACAATGTTTAAATTTATTTTAGAAATATTATTTTTTCAGTGCTTTTAAATTTCGTTAAAAAATAATTATTGAAAAAAATAGGATTTTTAAAACCAAAAAACATAAGGACTTGTTCAGAAAAAAATGACTAAAATCGGTTTAATAGTTCCTAATAGTTATATGGGAACCGTTTTTGAAAAAATCGAATGCAATACTAGCCATATAGTTCCCTTATGTCGCAAATAAATATCTAAAAGTAAAAAATTGTAACCAAGGAACTATTGACTACGACGTATGTATCGGGTGATTTTTTTGAGGTTAGGATTTTCATGCATTAGTATTTGATAGATCACGCGGGATTTCAGACATGGTGTCAAAGAGAAAGATGCTCAGTATGCTTTGACATTTCATCATGAATAGACTTACTAACGAGCAACGCTTGCAAATCATTGAATTTTATTACCAAAATCAGTGTTCGGTTCGAAATGTGTTTCGCGCTTTACGCAAATTTTATGCGTTTTTTTTTAAAAAAAAGTTCTCAAGCTCTTAAAAAATCACCCATTATGTATTTATTGTCCTCCATTGAAAAGAGGACATTGTTTAATATAATGGGTGATTTTTTAAGAGCTTGAGAACTTTTTTTTAAAAAAAAACGCATAAAATTTGCGTAAAGCGCGAAGCACATTTCGAACCGAACACTGATTTTGGTAATAAAATTCAATGATTTGCAAGCGTTGCTCGTTAGTAAGTCTATTCATGATGAAATGTCAAAGCATACTGAGCATCTTTCTCTTTGACACCATGTCTGAAATCCCGCGTGATCTGTCAAATACTAATGCATGAAAATCCTAAGCTTAAAAAAATCACCCGATATAAGCAGTGTGTTATGTATTGTGGTTTGTTCGCAATGTTCATGTTTCGCAAAATCATCATAGGTATTCAGCCCTATCAGGAGTCTCGTCCGAAAAAGCTATCAGAAGCTCCACTCGAATAAGATTTCACTTCGAATTTAGAACTCACGGTTCGAAAAATATGTATGTTCAGAAAACAACTCTCAAAAAAATTTCCCGTCTCTATTATGGGAACAGAGAATGAAATCTGAACATGCTTGAATAAGAAGAAGATGCAACACCGCGTCGAACTGTTTTGCGTCAGTATGTTAATAATAATAACAAACAAGTTATTCGAAAAACTAACATTTTAAATTTGTTGTCATCCTCTTCGCCTCCAAAATTGAAGCGAAATTTTAAACCGTGAAATGTGTAAGATTTTACCCAGAATGCCCATGATAAGGGGAATTTTTCGAACATAATTTTTTTTTGGCGAAACTCAAATTAAAGAAAGAGAAAAAAGGTATATTCTTTCGTGTGGAATGATATTTGGGTGAAACTCCTGATAGGGCTAGTTATGTATTTTAATAGTAGAAATCAATAATAATATGAGCCCAATTCTTTTAAAATACATGTGCAAATACAACAAGAGAAGTACATTAATGAAAACGACATGTTTATTAAGGTTGTTATAAATTAACGATAATTGATATGAACCTATTGAAACAAATCTAGGCGTACCCAAGGATTTATCCTAGATCCTAGAAATATAAGAACAATGTGTTCAGCAAGAGTCTTTACTTAAGAGATTTGTTCTCTTTAGCTCTTTAAACTGATTAATATTTCCAATTTGTGTATACAGGGGCCCTACTATATAACTCGATTCTACCTTTGTATATGAAAACTATGGTACTCTCATGGTGGAAGTCGAATAGGGCGGCATGTAGATATTTTGTGTGGAACGTCTAGTCAAGACATTCATGGAGAAATCGATTTGCAGTCGGGAGACTTGGGAGACTTAAAAATGTTATAATTTGAAATAGAGAAAGACTATAGAGAATTAACGAAAGTCTGAGTGAGTGAGGAAAACACATTTTTTTTTCTTTGTGTTTGTATTTTGGTGTGGTTATATTTTTTGGTTACATCTTTGTATATGAAAACTTTTTCATATACAAAGGTTACATACGCAAAACGGTAGTCTTTCTATACAAAGATGATAAGACAAAAGCAGGTGAATTGCGATTTCGTGTAGGAATTTTATATTCTTGGTTGAGATTTTATATTTTTGATGATTTGAGGATTGTATTAGGGAATTATAACTTGAACTATTATAGACAAGTAAATATGTAGGTATTGTATTCTTATCCAATAATAGATATGTAGCTAGCTTGGCACGAGAACGATAACTTTGGCACCAAGATAGATATAATAACGGTTTTTGGTAGAGGGGCTTAATACAAGCATTTTTTACTATGGGAGGGGGGTCTATCTCCCCCCGTTTAGGCGGAAGGGGCAATTTAAAAAAATTATTATTTAAAATGGAAAAAAATAATTAAAAAATAACGGTGATACTTACAATTAAGTTTTATAAATTTTTTTAAAGCCAATATTCTGTTTTATTAGCCAGTTTTTAATTCAAGTCAAAACTATGCGTAGTTTTTGAAAAATTTAATTTTAAACTCAAAATTTTAGTAAAAAAAGTTTAAAAAAAGGTTTAAAGTGTAATTTTTCAATACTTCAAGATTATCTACCATTGTTTTTATTTCAGAATTTATTGCTCTTATTTGTTTTTGATCAAAAACTGAAAACTAGATGATTTTATGTCTTTAAGTTTTTGAGAAAATTGAAAATAACCACAACTACTATTTAAATTTAATTCTTTTTTTTGCTTGAGTGGTCTTATTTTGATAGTAACAATGGTAGGTGCGAGTTTGGGTGTATGCAACTGTAAGGTGTGTGCGAGTTTGGGTGTATGCAACACTGGTATCTGTAAAAACCCCCCTGCTAAGAAACACTATAGGATTTGGGGTGGGTGCAAGTTGGAGTGCGTGCAAGGTGGGGAGTGGGCAAGGTTCGGTGGGTGCAAGATGGGGTGCATGCAAAGTTTCTTTTTCATTAAAATAAGCTGGATTTAAGAAAAATTAATTTACCCTAGGTGTATCTTAATTCATATTCGATTATTACTATCAAAATAAGACTACGTTAATACTTAAGCAAGGAAAAAGTAATTTAATTAAAATATTTATTTTGGTAATTTTCAATTTTCTCAAGAACTAGAAGGCATAAAGTCATCTAGTTTTCAGTTTTTGATTAATTTTTTTTGCATAAATTTTTAGTTTAAAACATTTTTTTTCAAAAACTATGCATAGTTTTGACTTGATTTAAAAACAAGCTAAACGACAAAAATGTTGTAATAAGAAAGTATACACTATACATCCCTGCTGTAATAAGAAAGTATACATCCCTGCACAAGCAGATTTATAATTGTATTAGCAAATAAGTTTTAGTCAGATACCATACCAGATGCCAAAGAATAAAGACAACACAAAACACAACAGTTAATCTCTTTATTTTCTAGAACATAAAACATGGTGTCAGAAGTGGCAGAAGTTTAAATTAATAATTTTATTATTTAACATACATACATAAATAATATTCAGTGTGATTTTTTTTAAATTATAAAACGCAGTTTGTTTGTAAATTGAAGCAAAAATAAAGCACAAATTGTTTATTATAAAAAGTGACGCAATATAAAATTACATTGTGAGATCATGGATTTGCGGTTGCCACAAGCATTGGATTGTTCGGATTTACCAAAAGAATGGCCCCGATGGAAACAAACATTCATGATTTACCTCATTGCAAATAATAAAATGAAGGAATCTGAAACGACAAAAATTGCAACATTTTTGTGGCTCATCGGTCAACGTGGCATGGAAACATACAACACATTATTTCCAAATGATGGAAGTGTCAATGCAATGTTTGGTACAACAAAAAAAAGCCAATGGAAAAAGTTCAATATACGTGAGGGATGAAAAAGACGAAAAGAAAAAAGGAGGCGAAAAGGATCAAGAAGGCGAAAAGAAAAAAGATGGCGAAGAAAAAGATGCTGATTCCGTTGTTGATGAGAAAACACATGTTCCAAATACACTGGATGACATCATCGTTGCATTTGATGAGTATTGTTTGCCGACAAAAAACACGACAATGGAAGCATTTAAGTTCAACATGATCGTTCAGAAGGAAAAACAACCATTCACAGAATTTGAAACAGAACTTCGTACACAACTACAGTACTGTGATTTCGAATGTTCTGGTTGCAACAAATCGTATGTTGTTAGACCGCATTGTCATTGGTGTGGCCGACAAAAAATTACAGTTAAAACTGTTGGATGGAAAACAACAAACACTCACGCATGTTATCGATACATGCAAGGTATTTGAATAAGCATCGGCAAATAAACTTTTGTTGGATAAGACGAATGTTTCGCCACGTGAAGTGAATGCAATTGAACAACAACCGGTACAGTGTGTTCCGACAAGTAATGTTCCATCAGAGGTGGATGCAATCAACACCAAGTGTTTCAACTGTGGACAAACGTATTCTGGTCGTCATCGTCAATTTTGCCCAGCGAAGAACATCAAATGTAACTCTTGTGGACGTATTGGGCATTTTGCTCGGCTGTGTAAATCGAATAGCAACAACAACAGCGGCAATATTAACAACAACAACAGACAAGGTGGTTTCACGCAACAAAAACAAGTCAACGCAGTTGAAAACTGGAGTTCCAATGGTAATTGTTTACATACATATAGGCATTATTCATATTAATAGTTGTAAATTAAATAAGCATAAACGTTTTAAAGGATTGGAAGTAATTAATCGAATTCGATGGGGAAAATCATACGTCATTCAAGATTGGCCAATCAAATTTAAAATTGATTCTGGTTCAGATGCAAACTGTATTCCGATTGATTTTATTAAAAAAATTACAAAAGCAAACAACTTTTCACACGTTAACTGTGATGTTATTGACTATAGTTCTAATAAAATTAAAATTTATGGCCAAATAAGGTTGAATTGTTTTGATGTTGACAGGCAAACTAGTCATTCTGACAAATTTTTGATTGTTGACCATTGTTTTGAACCAATCTTGGGTCTTGAGTCAAGCATAAAGTTCGGATTGATAAAGCGAATTGATGCAATTCAATTGTCTCTCCCAAGTGTAGTATCGGAATTCGTAGAAACTTATGGGGAAGTATTTGATGGGCTTGGAAAAATTCCAGGTAAATGTTCAATAACGCTGAAGGAAAACTCTATCCCGTCATTACACTACAAGAAACGTATACCCTTAAGTTTGCATGATAAATTAAGAAACAAACTTGATGTTCTATTGCAAGAAGGAATCATAAGTTTTGTTGACCAGCCAACTGATTGGGTTAGCAATTTGCAAATCGTAGAAAAACAAGATGGTGAAATTCGATGTTGCCTAGATCCAAAGCCATTAAACATGTGTATTAAGCGTGAACATTTTCTAATTCCCACATTTGATCATATTATTAGTCGTTTGTCAAACAAACGTGTATTTACTGTTTTAGATTTATGTAACGGATTTTGGCATATGGAATTAGATGAAACGAGTTCATATTTGACGACATTTATGACGCCGGTGTTTGGTCGCTATCGTTGGCATCGGGTCCCTTTTGGACTAAAGAATGCACCAGAGATGTTTCAACAACGTATGGTAAAAATATTTGGTGACATTCCAGGTGTCAAAATTTATTTTGATGACATTTTCATTGCTGGTAAAAATGCTAATGAACATGATAAAACGTTACTTTTTACTAGAGCGAGCAAAAGTAAATAACATTAAATTTAACAGTAAAAAAATTCAGTATCGAACAAACAGGGTGAAGTTCATGGGTCATATAATTGTTGACGGAACCGTAATGCCAGATAATAAAGATATTCAGGCTATCATAGGTATGCCTAAACCAGCTAACAAATCTGACGTTTTGCGATTGTTGGGTCTATTAAAATATTTAGCACGTTTCATCCCAAGTTTATCTTAGAAAACAGCTAGTTTGCGTGAACTTACCAAGAATAACGTAAAGTTTGAATGGGCAAATGCTCATGATGCTGAATTTAATGAGTTGTTGAGTATTATAACTAATAAACCAGTGTTGGCAATTTATGATCCAAAACTGCCAGTGACCATACAAACCGCAGCTCAAAGGATGGGCTGGGAAGTGTCTTACTGCAGAACAACAAGCCAGTAGCGTATGCATAAAGAACACTGTCTAAAACTGAGCAACGCTGGGCTCAGATTGAAAAAGAACTATTGGAAATTGTGTTTGCGTGTAAAAAGTTTCATCATTATGTGTATGGACGAGAGTTCAATGTCGATTCAGACCATAAACCGCTAGAAAATCTAATGAAACGTGACATTGATGATATCACACCTCGCTTACAGCGAATGTATTTAATGTTGCTTAAATATCCAAGCATGACAATCACATATAAGCCTGGTAAGGAAATGCTGGTTGCTGACTGTCTTTCTAGAGCACCATTATCCGATTCAGAAGAGTTTGACAGTGAAATGTCAATGGTTATTCACTCAGTCATAAGAAAAGCATGTATGTCCAAAGACAATTTTGAAAATTATAAAACTACTTTTAAAAAGGATGAGAAATACAGTCGCATAGTAAAATATGTGGAAACACAATGGCCATCATATCATCAACTTGATGATTTGAGCCAACGGTTCCACAAATATCGAGATGAGTTGCACGTTGAGAATGGCATTTTGTTTAAAAATCATTGTTTGATTGTTCCAACGGAACTCCAAAGCAAAATCAGCAAGTGGCTTCATAATCCACATTTGGGAATGTCTACGGACATTACTGAACTTGTTAAGAGTTGCAAGGTTTGTGAAAAATTCACAAGAAATAATCAAAAGGAAACATTAATTCAAGAAACGCCAGCCCAATATCCGTTTCAAAAAGTGTCAACAGATATTTATGAATATGCAGGAAAAAAATTCATTGTTCTCATAGATGCATATTCGTGTTTTGTTTTGTCACAAGAGCTTAGAGAAAAGTCCATTCGTCATGTAATAAATGTTTTCGAACGCATATTTTGTGAATACGGCTATCCAACTGAAATCAAAAGTGACAACATTCCGTTCAATTCACGTGAATTTGAAGTATATTGCAATAAAGTAAATATAACACAAAAATTATCGAGCCCGAGATATCCTCAAAGTAATGGTTTGGCTGAAAAGGCTGTTGCCATTGTTAAAAACATTCTCATGCGTTGCTATGAGACGGGGGATATGAATGATTTTCAATATCGACTACTCGAATACAATACAACACCTGTAGCTAGTATGGGCTTGTCACCATCACAATTGTTCTTCGGCCGATTAATTAAGATCCGTTTGCCAATAGATGAAAATCTGTTGGTAAGAGAAAACATCGCAGAAAACGTTGTGCAGAATAATATGGCTGCAAAACAAAAAACACAAAAATTTTATTTTGATCGGAATGCAAGAGATTTGCCAATATTGAATGACGGTACAAAAATTATGTTTAAGAAAGACGGAAAAGAATAGGTTCATGGAGAAATAGTTCGTAAAGTTAACGATAGATCTTACATAATTAGGGACAATTATAATAATTATTACCGTAGAAATAGACGTTTTATTGTAACATCAAGAAATGTGGACTTCAATCCTATTGAAGTTCTAACAGAAGATTAACTATTTAACAGTTTAGTACCCATTGAAAATAGTGATAATTGAGCCGTTTATTTTGAAAGTGGTATAAGTCACTTTTTTTTTAAGTCGAGATATTTAAGATATTTGTTATACCGTTAATTACCAATACTTCTCTCGAAGAAATCTCAATAGTTCTCAACTTATTGAGTGCAAATTTTTTAAAAATAAAAAGATACCGTTCAATTATATTTAGTGTTGCCATTAACTCGATTTTTTTGAAAAAGTGACTTATGCCACTTTCAAAATAAACGGCTCAATTGTAATCGTTCATTTAATAATGATGTATCGAATAATGATAATATTGTTCTTGATGATTCTAATGTAAACAGTTCAACAGAAGATGTAAATCAAAATAATGTAAATCAAAGTAATGTAAATCAAAATGTTCCATATGTGACAAGAAGTGGAAGAGGTGTTAGACCACCAAATCGTTATGGCTTTGATTAGGTTTATTTAATCAATGTTAATTAGTTAATTTTAAAAAAAAAAAAAACATGTAATAAGAACGTATACACTATACATCCCTGCTGTAATATTAAAGTATACATCCCTGCACAAGCAGATGCCAAAGAATAAAGACAACACAAAACACAACAGTTAATCTCTTTATTTTCTAGAACATAAAACAAATGTTGGCTTTAAAAAAAGGTATAATACTTAATTGTAAGTATTACCGTTATTTTTTAATTATTTTTTCCCTTTAATGTACATATTTTTTTAAATTGCCCCTACCGCCTTAACGGGGGGAGCTAGTAAGTTTTTATGATATATGTAGGTATTTATTAAAAGAAGGACCTTCCTATCAACAATTTTGAATGATCAAGGGTATAAGCAAATGTTTACTTTAAATAAGGCTAAAGACTTTGTTTACATCTTTATTTTTAGAGAAGTATTAGACTTTGTAATTGTACTTACATAAATTTGATGCCTTTGTCTCAGTCTTAAGATATCTAAATTCTAGCAAATCCAATTTTTGTATGCCAGAGCAATGTTTTTAACTCAGGAGTAATTTTTCTATAAATTCGAAATACACATAACGTCTTACTACTGTTTTAAATATACGTACGTGCACTTTTGACTACCGAAATGGGGGTCTATGTCTCTTCGTGTAGGAGGTAGAGGCAATTTTAGAACGAATCAGTTCAATTGAAAAACAAAGAGTATTTAAAATATTTCCTGTATTTTTAAATTTAAAAATGTACCTGTTAAAAAAGCTTGTTTACAAAATTTGATTTCTCATAAAAACCTTAATGTTTCAAAATTCTTATTTGAAAATCTTTAGAGCAGTTTACTTTTTAAATTAATTTTGTACACATACAATTTTTCAATTTTAGTTAAAATATTATATATTTTTGGTATGCAGTTATTTTGAACTAATTAATATACAGTTTCGTAAAAAACTAATGACCCATTTTGGATACATCGAATTTTGAAAAAAAATGTACTATTTTTTAAAAAACCCAAAAATAAAGCCAATATAAGAGCTTGTGCAAAAAAAAAACTATTGTAATCAGTTGATTTGTTCTTGAGAAAACTTAAAACCAAAATAACGTGGGGTACCCTACTGGAGCAATACAAAAATCTATCGGCTTAAGCAACACATAGATGCCTGCCTAAATATAAACCATATCCACATATACATATGTTGTTTATGCCCTCTATAAGGTCCGTGCTTTGTTGTCCACATTAATTTGTTAAAAATGAAGCAAAAAGTAGAATTGTTGTAATACATATAAATAAAGGGGAGAGTACGATAACTTTGGCGACAAAGTTTAATGACGGATTTGTATAGAACAGTTAAAAACAAGCATTTTTTTACTATGGGAGGGGGGGGTCTATCTCCCCCCGTTTAGACGGTAGGGACAGTTTAAAAAAATATGTACATAATGTGAAAAAAAATAATTAAAAAATAACGGTAATACTTATAATTAAGTATTATACCTTTTTTAAAGCCAACACTTTTGTCTATTAGCTTGTTTTTAAATCAAGTCAAAACTATGCATAGCTTTTGAAAAAAATTGTTTTAAAGTCAAAATTTGTGATAAAAAAAGTTAAACAAAAGGTTTAAAGTGTAATTTTTCAAAACTTTCAGATTATCTACTATTTTTTTTTTATAATTCATTGCTCTTATTTGTTTTTGATCAAAAACTGAAAACTAGATGACTTGATGTCTTCTAGTTCTTGAGAAAATTGAAAATTACCAAAACAAAATATTTTAATTAAATTACTTTTTCCTTGCTTAAGTATTAACGTAGTCTTATTTTGATAGTAATAATCGAATATGGATTAAGAGGTAAATTAATTTTTCTTAAATCCAGCTTATTTAAATGCAAAAGAAACTTTGCATGCACCCCATCTTGCACCCACCGCACCTTGCACCCTCCCCACCTTGCACGCACTCCAACTTGCACCCACCCCAAATCCTATAGTGTTCCCAAGCAGGGGGTTGCAGAGGGCAGCATGCCCCCCTTACAGATCCCACTGTTGCACACACCCAAACTCGCGCACACCTTACTGTTGCATACACCCAAACACGCATTACGCATATGCAAATACCATTATTACTATCAAAATAAGACCACTCAAGCAAAAAAAAAAAGAATTAAATTAAAATAGTAGTTGTGGTTATTTTCAATTTTCTCAAAAACTAAAAGACATAAAATCATCTAGTTTTCAGTTTTTGATCAAAAACAAATAAGAGCAATAAATTCTGAAATAAAAACAATGGTAGATAATCTTGAAGTATTGAAAAAGTTACACTTTAAACCTTTTTTAACTTTTTTTACTCAAATTTTGAGTTTAAAATTAAATTTTTATTTTCAATTTTCTCAAAAACTAAAAGACATAAAATCATCTAGTTTTCTGTATTTGATCAAAAACAAATAAGAGCAATAAATTCTGAAATAAAAACAATGGTAGATAATCTTGAAGTATTGAAAAAGTTACACTTTAAACCTTTTTTAACTTTTTTTACTCAAATTTTGAGTTTAAAATTAAATTTTTATTTTCAATTTTCACAAAAACTAAAAGACATAAAATCATCTAGTTTTCAGTTTTTGATCAAAAACAAATAAGAGCAATAAATTCTGAAATAAAAACAATGGTAGATAATCTTGAAGTATTGAAAAAGTTACACTTTAAACCTTTTTTTAACTTTTTTTACTCAAATTTTGAGTTTAAAATTAAATTTTTCAAAAACTACGCATAGTTTTGACTTGATTTAAAAACTGGCTAATAGAACAGAATGTTGGCTTTAAAAAAATGTATACAACTTAATTGTAAGTATCACCGTTATTTTTTAATTATTTTTTTCCATTCCATTCTCCTAAACGGGGGGAGATAGACCAACCCCCCCCCTCCCATAGTAAAAAATGCTTGTATTAAGACCCTCTACGAAAAACCGTTATTATATCTTGGCGCCAAAGTTATCGTACTCGTGCCTAAATAAAAGCCATACATTCCATATTAAAAAACATTTTATGAAAAAACTGACTGTTGGATTTTTATAAAAAAAAATTACTGTGAGATTAAATTAGTTTGAAGCCAATATTTTTAATTTTTGTAAAGATATTTGAGTCGAAAGTAATTTTTTACCAACTTTTAGAAATGTTTTTATTTTTTGCAAGAAAACTGTCAATTCGATTTGTCTCAAAATTTAACTGAATCTTGAAAACAATATTTTTGTTCGTAAAATATTTGAGGTGACAAATATTTTTGTTTAGTTTTTTTGATTTATAAAAAAACCGTTAATTTGATTTTTTTTTCCAAAAAATATACTAGTTTTGTATCGCGTTAAAATATATAATATAAAATTTAATTCAAGTCTCTAGCGTTTTTGGTTCGTGATATATATTAAGGGTTAACCAAAATGTTCACCTTTTTTTTAAATTGCTTTGGTAAAAAATCACCCACTCAATTTTTTTTAGAGTCCTTTCTGCATCTTTCTCCATTATTATCTGTATAACAAAATTTATTTGAAGTCGATATCTCTTCTGGTTCTTGAGCTATGGACGACGAAAAAAACTTCCCGAACGTACGTACACACGCACGCACAGACATCTCTCTAAAAATCTTTTATTTCGACTCTAGGGACCTTGAAACGTCGAGAAATCGGACCGATTACAATAACTTCCTATGGGAATTCAAGAACGCTTAACGCGAATCGGCTCTTACCCTTAATTTCCAAATTTTAGGTCAATCAACCTAATGCCTTGGGGTGAAGGTACGGGCCAGGACGAAATCAGGGGACCCACTTCCACTTCTCTACCATCGAAATGTCATTTTTGATTTAAATCTTGAGTTCGGAATATTTTACGAATGCAAAACTTGCCTACCTACATATGTATACCTATGACGCAAGTAAAAAAATTAAGTTCAGACCCATGATTTTCTAAATTGTGAAATTAAGCCTTAAATTGACTTTAAATGTCTGAAGAATCCTTCATCTTAACAAGGTTTTAACACCAAGGTTGTGAAATAACATGAGTAATTAATAATTATCATTGGTAGGTATAATTTTGCGTTTAACGTTACAAAATTATTGGTTGGTGAGTGGCACAAGAAAACTTCGAAATCGTATAAAAGAAAATTTCAAATCAATACAAAAAATACCTACTTCGACACTACATTTACGAAACTATACTTACTAATAGTTAATATAAGTTAAAAAAAACTTTCGATTGGGTTTTCCTAAAAGTCATACATCTTAAAATAGAAGAGCTGACAAAATTGTATTAAAGGTAGGTACCTACAACAGCAAACAACATATACCTACCTACCTACCTACCTAAATATAAACTAAATTTGTTGTTATTGTTTATGGCTAAGGTCCCAGCTTTATTGTTTCCATTTATTTATGATAAAACAAAAGAAGGATTGGAACATAAACAGACACAAATTTCAATTATCAAATTAATCAAATTATCTGAACCAACATAAAGAATGCATTTTTGTTTTTATTTTTATTTTAAACTACATACTATTTATAAATACTGTACCTACCTGTCTACTAATCTCAAACAAAGTGCTAAGTGTACGGATATTATCGCACTGTCCGGATACTAGTAGGAATTCCCTATGAAATTTCATAAATTACCTGCCTACCTACCAATATCTTTTATATCTAAAATTTGAATTTAAAATCAAACCCGCATCCTGAAAAAAAAAATCACCTACCAATTGATATTTATCTACAAAAAAACTTTAAAGGTCAAACAAATCTAATCTTCAAATATTGCAGAAATATTTAATGCCAAATAAAAGCAAAATGCCCACTCGACAAAATATACATAACTCTGTGGCCCCGAGGCAGAACCGCTAAAGTCTGTTTTTAACATTTTTCAGGAGAGCATTTTGAAGTTTTAAGAAAAGTTCGCAATTACAAATTGATGTAGAAAATTATTGGATCGTCTGACAGTATTGAAACTAGTATGGATTTAAAGGTTTTAAACCATTCTTTTGATCCGAAATTTAAAAACAAATCAAACATTGAAATTAAAAGCGTGGGAAGCAAAAGAAACAGTTTAGTTGTTTTTCCTCGGGAGAAATGTTCATACGAAATATCTTAAGTCGAGTTAAGCTGTTTTTCCTCGAAGTAAATTGATTTTTAGTTTGCCAAAGTCGACTTAAGTTGTTTTTCCCTAATTTAATAAGACATTTTGCTCCGCGTAACTCGACTTTAGTTTTTATTCCATAACTGTATTGAGTGAGATATGGCAACAAAATTTTGAGATAAGATTTTTAAACGCTTAAAATCAAAGATACAATCTTGTTTTTGTATTAAAAAAGACACCAATTTATTAGAAAATATCTTACACAATATTGAATAATAAAAATAAATATTACATCAAGATAAAACCATTGAGAAATATAAAATTAACAAAACAAAAAAACAACAAAAAAGAATTCACACTTCGCAATTTTTTAATTGTTAGACAAAAGTATCAATATGTATTTAACGTTTTATTAACGTACTAAAATTGAAAATTTTTACAAATATTGAGATCATAAATAGTTTCTTAGAAAAAAAAGGTAGGTATTAGATTTTTTAAGTTTTACAAGTAATAGCAATAGTAATACGAGTAGTATGGAATAAGGTAAATATAGAAAAATAGCTTTAATTTTCATCGTCTTCACTTTCTAAATCAGGATGTGTGTTTAGTGCACTTGAAGTTGTGCGAAGGCTTCGGTAAAACTCATGAAATTCGGGATTAATATATTGCATCAATTCCATAAGATCCTTCTTTTTTTCGCCAGATATATTTGGTACATCTTCAATAATTTTAAGCTCGCTTAATGAAAAAGTAGAAGATCCTCTTTTTGCCAATGATAATATTTTGAATGGTTCTTCTGGATTCAAAGCCGTTTTATAAAATATTTTTTTACTCTCACTGGTGTATCGAATCCACCTCACGGTGCTCCAAACAAATTTTTCTCCTTCTAAATTAGATCGTTTCCAATTCAAATTGGTTTTTGAGATTTCACAAAAATTGAAAAATTCAGCTTGTTGCATTTCATATACCTTTATTTTGGAATTAATACCACCAATAAACTATTACCAATCTCTAGGGACACTAATTTCAACATTTGACTTTTTCTTTTTCCTTTCAATTAGAATCGCATTCCATATGTGTATGGCCAGGCTCTAAGAACTTGATATATTCAATTGATGAATTAATTTTCTTTTAGAAAAAGGAGAAACAGCAGCCACGAACGAGTTTTTATTTTGGCCAGAGCATGAATCGCTGTAAAATGTTATTTTACGATCACTTGGTGGTAACGATCTAAGAAGTTTAAAAATGCAGGAAGAAATCTCATTCGCACCCCTACGCGCAATACCTTCGTGCCACATGTAGCAGCCAGAAAAATTAATCTCTAAATCATGTACCGTAAGATTGAAACTCCATAGTTGCCTTTTTTAAAAACTTACGGAGTTTCTTAGAAAAGGCGTTGGCAGACATTGCCGTAAGTCAAACGCAAAGGCTCTTTTGCTTTGATTTTGCTTCGCGTTTTCCTTATCAATCTTTTTTTGGTCTTAGCCGAACTCTGCTTTTACAAGGTGTAATTTTTTTTGCTCAAATAATATCTTTTTCTCTTCATCGTCTTGAGCAACTTTAATTTTAGATATAAATGTATCACAATTTGAACAGGTGTCTAATTTAGGGGCTTTAAACTTAAGATTCATAGTTTGGAATATTTCAGCATATTTGGTCATGCCCACAGGGCTAGCTACTTCTTCTTTATACATGCGGTGCATTGTTGCCAGATTTAAGCTCCCATGAATAAAGTTTTGGGATGTATCCCTACGGCTATAGTGGCTTTCATATGCCGGAAATTTTTGTATGTGCCGCTTTATTTCTTCTTCTTTCTCTTGACTAGTTTTGTTGGGAGGAGTTCATTTCCCACAACAATTTTTAAATGGCAAAGGTCGACATGACAGTTTTTTACAAATTACACTCCTAATAAAACTTTCAGTTTCATCAAAGCACTGTGTAAAATGTTTTCAACAAAATTTAGAACGTTTGCCAGCATGCTCCAAAAAATATAAAACGGTATTTTGACGATTACGTTTTCGGTCAGTTAAATTTGTCCGTGTATCACTTTTTTTTTGTCAATAACTAACAGGTTTCCAATATATAGAATACGTTGATCATAAGATCCCAGGGACCAATAGTGATTGAAAATGGATTGAACGTTCTCAAATAAAAATTTTACCTAGCAGATAAATCGACACCTACTAAACGGTTGTCAAATTCTGGCCTGCTTAATTACTCCAGAAGTAGATTCATAAGCTTTTCCAACATTTCTGGATATCTGTCGGCAAAGTCTTTTATTTTCACGTTTTGATTCTTTTAGGAATTTTTATTTTCAATCTCTTCATCATCGGTGCATGAATCATGGGAAGTAATTTGAAAATCGGGATCTTTAAAGTAATCATCAGAATCTTCCCATTCGGGAAGATCATCGCAGTTAATAGAGACATTTTCCTTGTCTTTGTTGCTAACTGTTGCTAAATATTGGTCTACAAGTGTAATAGTGAAATACTAAGAAATAGTAACTTTTGAATAAAAAAATAAGATTCTTACTGTCAAAAAAACATCTCATATCGATGTCAAATCCATTCATTGAAGATTTTGTTTCGAATTCGTTGTATGGAATTGATTGAAAATAATAATCTGATTCAATTGTTTCATTTGAATAATCATACGATGAATATTTTAGTGGCCATTGGTTTAGTGATATTTCATTATTATGTTCATTAAGAGATTCAACAGGATGTGTAGACGTGCAAGCTTCAAGTATTATATGCCCTGGGCAATCATAAAGAAAATATTCGTTTCATTTTTTGCCTTTTAATCTAATATGTACCTTTTTTGCTTACCACTAACTATATTATTTTCTGGTGTAGAACTTCTCTGCATTACAAAATTATATGATTGCTTCGATGTTTCTGTAAATCATAAAAAAATATTCTTCAAACCAACATCGGCATAGGCACATTCAAAACAAATAAGGCATAAGGATCAAACATATCACCACATACATAAATACAGATCGACACAGCCAACATTGCAAGAAAGGAAGACAGACAAGCAAAAAATATCCCTCACGTCAATTATATAAGTAAGAAAGATGCAGGTGCGCACGGGTCTCATGGAAAGTCAGACAGACAGATAACCACTTTAGTAGAGATCGACACAGACAAGCAATACGAATATACACAGGCAGAGTAACACTGGCACACACACAATAGAAAAAACAGCAAGTCGCCAACAGACACTCAGTCTATACATAGCTAGATTTGCAGTTATGGTGATCCAAACATTATAACAGATTGACACACCCAGGCAGACATAAGGACAGACAATCACACAATGAGACAAAAAAACACACACACACAAAACTAAGTTATAAAATTATCAAACCTTCATTTATAGCTTTTTCCTTTAACATTCGGGCCAGTGCCAAAAGCCTTTGTGATCGAGAGGACATTTTAATTACACTTATTTTAAATTCAAAACACTTCAAAAATCTAAAAAAGGAAATATCGACCGTGCCTAAAATCTAAAGTCGAGTTATGACAAAACTATTTATTATTTTTATTTTCTTATCTTCGTGCAAAAATAACTCAAGTTGACTTAAGTACACACTTGTTTTTGATTTGGTCGCGCAATAACAACTAAACTCTACATTATATTTTTATAAACTGACTCTTTGCCGCGGAAAAAGGACTAAAGTCGAATTAAGATTTTTATGATCAATATTTCCTTGTGGAATAACGACTAAACTGAACTTAAGACACGACAAATTTATTTATCTCTCGGAGAATGACAACTTAAGTTGAGTTAAGTTGTTTTTCTCCAAATAGAAATTTAAAAAATACAACAATTTCATTGAGGAAGAACAACTAAACTCGACTTAAGCGGTTTTTTCCCAACACAAAAGTAGACCAAAATCCATAATTTTCTCGCGAAAAAACAACTTAACTTAAGTTTAGTCGTTATTCCTTGAGAAAAATTGAAAACAATTTAATCTTAAGTCAACTTTAGATAATATGTAAGGACTTTTTCCAATTTTGTTTGAGTTGAATTGTTTTGCCTTGAGGAGAATGTACAAAACTGACTTTAGTGGTTTTGTTTTTGTAAAATTGTGGCTACATTTTTTATGATAAAAATGTAAAAAAAAATTACAAAATAGATTCGAACGCGCTGAATCTAATGGTATCAATAACTCAACTTTGTCTTAAGTCGACTTTAGCGGTTCTGCCTCCTGGGCACAGAACTATAATCAAACGTATGTATAACTATCCCAATATGTTTCTTCTTCACAAAAATCGCATCGTAGCGTAGCTTCGTATACATAAACAACCATTTTTCATATACATACAAAGATCGTACACAAGGAGAAGCAGTCATGAATGTAAATAAAAACAAAAATCGGTACAAGATCCTGGACAGCTGATGTAAGCATACAAAAATTTCATTCATCCCCTTATTAGACACAATATTGAGACATTGCCATTTTCCATATAAAAGTGCATTGATATAAAGAAAAAACAAAAACAAATTCATCGTCCTTCATATGGAAGCTTTGTATATGAAAACATATACAAGGATAGACTCAAAAAGAATTAAGGAAATTGTGTCGACTTTTTGGCTGCTAAATTAACTGTCTCCCTTATTCTGTAGGCTGCTTATAGGAATGGAAATAATATTTTTCTCTCGCTCCCCCGAAATTTCTCCATTTTCGATACTACCGCCAACGACGGCGTCCGGTCGCGTAAAAAAATTCTGCCCATGGCCATGAGAGTACTATAGTTTTCATCAAAAACACTCTAGTAAAGATATAAATCCTCGGTAGCCATATTGGTTTGCCTACAAACTAAACCGGAAACGGACCTGATAAAACAATTCTTAGTGTGCGTGAAAACACGTACCCTAAGACACAACTAATCAGTTCCGGTCCGAATCGAATTGTTGTTGGATTTCACATTTATTCATGGACATCATGTCAAAATTACAAATACAACAATGTAAACAAATGGGTTTTGGAGGGTGATACGTACGAAGGATTTATATCTTCATTAGAGTGTTTTTGGTTTTCATATACAAAGATAGTACTCACTGGATGCTCATAAGTCGCATGGTCGTTAGAGCAATGTTCGGTGTCCACTTCTATTTGTAATTATTCAATGGTACTACGTATGAAAGTAGAATCGAATGCCAGTAATGCCAACCTTTTAGCCAACAAATTTGCGAATTTAGATAGAGTCTCGCATTACGTTTGACATAAGTTAAGTTAAAAAAAAAAAAAACAAATGTTGATTTGGCGACCAATACTTTCGGAAAATAACTAAATAAAGAATTATATGTAAATAAAAATGGACAGTGTGGCAATTTGGTTCGAGTCGGAAGAAAATGGAGAAAGAGTTTATCAAACTGAAAGAAGGCGGATTAGGGATAAATCCAACATAATGGAGCTCAGCGACGAAAGGTTTCCTTTATTGAGTATTTATGTAGGCATTTTTAATCTAAAAAAATACTTTATTTCAGCTTTGTTAAAAACTACCGTCTTTCAAAAGAAGCCTTTATGTATTTATTAATTAAACAATATAACAACAGACTTAAGTATTCGCAGAAACCAAACTTCTGTTCCCAACATAATTAAGCTATCAGCTACATTGAAATGTTTGGCAACAGGTGGTTACCAAAACCAGATCGGTGGAGACATGCATGCGGGGCTTGCTCAACAAACTTTATCCAAAATTATAAAAGAGGTTTTAACATCACTAGAAAAAGTAATTTGTTCTCAACTTATCAACTTCAAAATGTCAGATGAAGAAAAAAGAAAGTCAAAGCGTCATTTTTGGGAAAAATCTGGAATTCCTGGTGTGATTGGTGTTGTCGATGGAACACACATTCAACTGATTCGGCCAGCTAACAGTGAACAACTTGTTTTTAACAGAAAGCTTAAGCATAGTATAAATGTGATGGTGGTAAGTTCAATTTATCATTATTCATACACCTTCTTTATGCATACATACATTATGTACATATGTAAATTGGAATCAAAAAATACTTTTTTTTGTAACTAGATATGTGACTACACTATGGCGATAAGATCGGTAAACGGACGATATAGAGGAGCATCCCATGATTCCCATGTCTGGGCTCTTAGTGCGGAAAGAGCTTACCTCAAACGTTGCTTTGAGAATGGAGATAAGTCATCCTGGATCTTAGGTAAGTACATATCTATGTACATATATAGTTTTAAAACAAAATAATATTAAAAAATTATTTAAGGAGACTCAGGATATCCGTTAGAGCCCTGGATTATGACACCGTACAGTTTCAAGATCAATAATTGAGCGCGTTTTTGGTGTTCTAAAGGCAAGATTTCGATGTCTTTTGGCGGCCAGGGAACTTCATTATCCACCCGAGAAGGTTACTCAAATTATGAACGTGTGTTGCGATCTCCACAATCTCTGTTTGAAGTTCAGAGTTGAACTCCCTAATTCAACACAAGTATTATTAGAAGAAGACGAGAACCATTTCTCTTTGGAAGAACAGCCTTTAGAAACAAATGAACATTCTAATTTGGCTAAAAGAATAAGAAATAAAATAAGAGATGATTTAACAAATTCATAAAGTTTTTATTTTTGAAAAGCAACTCTTAAGACTAAATATAATAATAAATAAAAAAGAACGAAACAAAAAAAAATAAATTCAGTCTTTTTAAATTAGCACATATTATGGTATTTAAATATTAAATGTACGTACTTCATAAAACTAAAAAAATCACATTATGAAAGCAAAAAATAATTCAATTTCTAAACTAAAAAAAATATGTGAATGAAACTTCAAACACAATCAATATGGATTGTTTAGTGATTGGCGAAGTGTTAGAATCTCGGATTTGAGTTTCAATTTAGTCACAGCATCTTGTTTTTTTTTTCAATAAACTTTTTTTTTTGAATTCAAACTTTTCTTTTTTAAGTTGCAGTTTTTCTGTTTTAAGTTCTAGTTTTACTTTTTTAATTTTGTATATTTTTTCCTTCAATTCGGAGTCTCTTCGTTTATATTTCAAAATTCCTTTCAGATTTTGATTCATTTCCTTCATCACTTCCAAGGAATTGTTCTGGTAGGATGTTTGATTTTGAACTTGTTGTTCTAAGAGTGTAATCTGCCGTTTTTTTGGTGTTATTCGCGGGGGTGGAATGTTTTCTTTTTCACCACTCAGATTTTCTATACCTCTTACTTCATTTTCGACAATGAGATCACTGGTAACGTCATTATCCAAATGTGAAGGGTTTCCGTTATTTTGTTCTACCACTCCAAAACTTAATGAACCGGTCATTCCCTCAATCGCTTGACCTAAGTCCAAAAGTTCAGCGACCTTCTCTTCTAGTGGAGTTAATTCATTATATTTTGGCGGACCACGACCAGTTCCAGACAAACTAATTTTGTTCCTTCTTAGCTTGGCTTTTGTATGCACTTTGAAGTCAGCCCAAACCTACATACATACATAGATAAAACAAATAAAAGAAATTCGGCTTTGTTGAAATTTTGATTTACCTTTTTCCACCCGACGCTATCAAGTTGTGGTGGACCTTCCGCATTCAATTGATTGGATAAATTTGTCCATTGATGGTTGGACTTTTGTCTTGCTTCCGGTGTTTTGAGGTACCCTTTTGATAAGTCCGGATGTTTCGTCATATAGAGGACGAGAATTTCAAACTGTGTGGCGTTCGTGTTTGAAGTTTTTGATGAATTCCTTAGCAGGAAACATATGTATATTAGTATGTTTATTAAATAATTCAACTAAATATTAACAATATATAATTTCCATTTACTTACATTTCGAAAGAAAACTTCTTGTTTCGACCGCTCGCAAACACATTTGATATAGAATGATTATTTACGAATTCGGATGACTTTGACATTTAAATTAGAATTAAGTAGTACCGAATTTCCGAATAAAACAAAAATAGTTGGCATTACTAGAGCTGTTTGCTATCGAGTTACAGAGTTGCGATTTTGCGAATTCGATCATTTTTATTTTTATTGTAGAATCGAGTTACATAGTAGGGCCCCAGTAATTGCCAAAGAAATTGTGTTTGTTCGTAAACAAAAAAAAAAAAGTTTTCCAATAGTAATAAAAATGTATGATTATATAGTACCAAATAAACACCCATTCGAAGTATGCTAAAAATAAGTGGTTAGCAAAGATTTGTTGCGATTTATGATTATCGACTAGAGCCAATGTACAACCTTTTAACCTAAGAAAAAATAATAACTTAACTTTAAAACATATAATTTTATAATAAGTTTAAATAGTCAATGAACTTCGAGGTAATGTATGAACTGAAACAAATATTGTAAATTTAAAAAAATACGAACGATTCTTTGTGAAAATTAATTACTAAATTTAAGAAAATATTTGGAATTAGAAAATGTATAAATCGTTAAAATAGCTTATTCAAGCTAAATAAACTTAATCTAATCTAATCTAGTCAATTATTTTAAATCAACATCCAAAGTTATTTAGAATTCCAAATTTGTTGTTGCCTTTCTTCTAAAGCTGCAAAACTTTCCATCACAATTTTAGCAACTTTTTAAAATTTAATTTGTAAATAAAATAATGGATTTCTAGACTCCATTTTTCGTTTCTGGTTTTGTATGGAACTTTTGTTAATAATTTGGATAGCCTTCCGTCTAAACAGAAGAAAAAATAATGCATTAATTTGTTCACCTTTGACTCAACTTACAATATCCTATCTCGATGCAATTGAATCAACCAACTTATCGCAATCCAGCTCATCACATGAGATAACTCATCAGAGCGGACAACTCAACATGAAAGCAAACATTAATAGTGAACCATCATACATTATGAACAATTTTCCGCTTTAATGAGCAATCACGGTTTATATATGGTAAGCATGATATTTAGCGTGCTCTTAGTTATATGATTGAAAGTATTGAGTATTATCGTTTTGTTTATTATTAGCTGATCTTAATCCTGTTTAGAGAAACACATATTCATAAGTAAAGCTATAAAAACTTGAAATCAGGAAATATTTGGTTATCTGGTTTGACTTGTAGCTGAAAGTTTCAAAAAGCGCCATATTGAATTAGAATCCCATACACTTTTTAAGCTAAAACAAATTTAACTTTTAAGTTGACTAAATTATTTACTTTGTAAGAAATTTTTTGAAAAAATGCTTTTGCCTCTTATTAATACTGTTCTTTTCGATTCAATCAACTGTTGAATGCTTAAATGTAGATTTAAAACAAAACAATGCTCAAGACTTCACTAAATGGAAACGTTTAGTCGGACGAAAATAAACGCTAAAATAGAATTCTAATAGTTCTTCATTTAGATCCTACAAATTATCTACTTAAATAAGGTACAAATAGTTTTTTTGGAGGTTATAGGGATAGATCTACTAAGTTTACATTGTATTAATCTAAAATAAAAATGCAGTAGTTGATTGTTTTTAATTGATACTTATGTAACCCTATGCTTATTCTCTCTTTATAGTTTACAGTTTCGATTCACATAACTGTTTTGTTTGTTTCTTAATTTTTGTGGTTTACATCTATAACTTACTTAAAGAAAAATATTTACTTTAGTTAACATATTTGGTACCTGCCCATCACAAAACATCCGATATTGGCTCCCTACTTTTGTTTTCATTTTTTTTGTTTTTACAATTTATTTTTGTTTTTTTTACAATTACTTTTTACCTTTTTTATCGAAAATTCACTTAGTCTACTCCATATTTTCATGTTATCACTGATATCTGTTTTGTATTTCACATTCTGACAATTGGATTGTTTTTCTCAATTTTCTTTTTTTCTTCTGAAATTAAAAAAAAAAAAAAACAAAATTAAATTTTTAACAGTAGTTGTATACGAAAAGAGAACAAAATTAAGTTAAAAATTTGTTTGCTCATGAAACTTTCTAGTTTCAATACGAGTATACGATAATTATTTAAGCCAAAATCTGTTTTCTTATACTTCTCTGTTTTGAGTTGTAGACATCGTAGCGTAGCTTCGTATACATAAACAACCATTTTTCATATACAAAGATCGTACACAAGGAGAAGAAGAGTCATGAACATAGAGAAATATATCTACCAAGAGAACCGACTTATGGGGTTCGCTCTCTTTCGACCTACAAACTAAATTGAGCACATTTTGCCCATTAGCATAAGCAAAGCATGTGTTAGTTGTCCCGTGCATTTCTTATGGAAAAATCCAGATTCTATGTAGTTGTTATATGTTATGGGCTTTTGGGGCTCAGTATGCACAGTTAGGGGGAAAACAATGTGAGGTGAACTCAGCCGTTCAAAAAAGAAAAATTGTTGCAATATTTTAAGAAAAATTAATTTTGCAACTTCTTTTTAGTGAAAACTGTGCTAAAAATAGTATTTGACTGCTTTTGGCACACAAATTCTGTGATTTTTATGAAAAGTTTCGCTAAAAACAAAAAAAATCATGCAGAAAGTATAGGCACACCATAGAACTGCAATGCGAACGTGGCCTAATTTGAGTTTAACCCAGTTTTGACAGATTAACAGCGAGGTGAGAATTTTGACAATTCTACGAAAATGAAAAAAAAATATAATGTTTTTGATTGCGATCAACGAGAAGTCTAGACTGCAGACAATAAATATAAATTCGAATTAATCAGAATTAATAATCTTTTTGAAGCGTTTTTTCTCTCTTTACAAGTAAGTTGGTTTTTAAATATATCTTAATATAATCATTCTTTCTTTGTAGATATACAAATTATATTTCCGTTCTGGCAAATTAATAGGTATTCTCGTGAAAAAAGTTTCGAGTTTTAGTTGGGTTGTGCACTGGCAGTAAGTAGAGTGGTGTTTTGTGAGCCACAGTAGCTGCTTCGTCGGCATATTCGTTTCCTTGAATTCCTGTGTAACCGGGGGTCCACATTACTTTTAGTTTTGTTGGTGAACGAATGAGAATGTCTAATTTGTT
Organism: Eupeodes latifasciatus; assembly: GCA_920104205.1. Classification (NCBI taxonomy): domain Eukaryota; kingdom Metazoa; phylum Arthropoda; class Insecta; order Diptera; family Syrphidae; genus Eupeodes; species Eupeodes latifasciatus. The sequence continues at coordinate 29,224,033 of OV049927.1, forward strand.
GTTATAATGTATTTTCCCTTTCTTTTTAGAGAAGTTTTGGCTGCTTCCAATATAGCATGAGCCTCTGCCTTGAAAATAGAAGCTTGTTCGCATAGTAGACCCATGCTAATAAGCAATCCATTCTCTTAGACAACAGCGAAGGAGACGCTTTCGTTTATTTTTGACCCGCCGCGCGCCGGTGAATATAAAATACCGTGCTTTTGATTTTAGTTCGCTGGAGATGTCATTGTAGATAGCACGGTATAGTATCTGTTGTCAGTAATACCTTTTCTATTGAAGTTAAGGTCTAGGATAAAAGAAGACTTTGATTGTCCAAGGTGGATGCAAGGCCTTATATTTGGAGAATTGTCTCAATGGAAGTTTCAATTAAGTTGCAACTAAATTTAAGTGGTTCGAAGTTCTTAATTGGTTTGTTTTTTCTCATTTCCACGTTATTTTAGGCCAACGCGAGCTGAAATTCTGAACCATTGCCGATATCTAGTAAGAAAGCTGTTTTACGAAGGATAAACTCTATCAAAGCACTTCGCTACTTACAAACGCATATATCTGAAGTTATTAACCATTCCGATCCAGTGCAGTTAAATAATGTAGGCTAATTAAAATTAATCTAAATTTCTATGACACCATAAAGTTTAAAATTTTTATTTAGTTTCATAAACTCGCCGCATTTTTGTTCAGACCAGAAGATCCAGTATCCGTAGGACAGTTGACTTTAGCTACATTGTCTGTTGAAAACCAAAATCTGGAATCTAAAGGTAAAATATTTTGAATCTACTTAAATTATTCAATTAACTTTCACAAAATTACTATAGCAGAGGAGAATGAAAATGAAAACGATTTCAACAAAGAATCTTATGATTCCAGTTCATCTTTATCCGATAGTTAGTTATACAATTTATATAAAAAGAGCGGTGGAAAACTTGCCAAACAAGACTACGTATTCGAAATAAGAAGCCGTAGAGCATTTTTATTCAACAAGCTTTCTCAATTGATGCCAACGAATATAGTTCAACCAAAAGGGAATTTAAGTGATTTTATTTTGACATAACTTTAAATTGCTTTTATTTTATTAACTTTTCTCAAAAAGAATTAAAGTGTATTTAAGTAAATTTAGGCGATGCGCCTGACGAATTTTTTGATTAAAGTTGAGAGTAATTTAATTTATTATTTTTGATGTTGTGTTGTTTCAAATAACCTGATTTTATTTTTGATGTTTAAAACAATTGTAATATTGTACCTAATGTAAGTGAATACGAAAATGAAAAAATTTGTTTCAAAAACTATTTTATTGCATATTGCAAGAAACTTAAATCATAAAATAAAACTTTGTTTTTTTATATTATAGGATTAGTAAAATTTTGTTCAAAGTTTGGTTAGTAATACATTTATGTATGTATCTATTAAAAAAAATATTTGTACATTTGAAAACATTTGAAGATTGATAAAATGCAGATACATACATGGTTAGGTTAGGTTAGGTTATAGTGGCTGTCCAAGATGGAAACGGACACACTTAGGCCAGTTTAATGGCCCATTGAATGAATGAATCTTGAGGCTTCCTCCTAAGCTCAATGGAACCAATTTGAGTCCCTTACGAAACGTGAGAGGCTGATTATGCTGATATGATTTAGATCTTTAAAGAAGAATTCTCCTAGGTAATTCTTGCGTTTTCGAGCCAGAGCAGAGCATGTGCAGAGAAGATGAAGAACTATTTCTTCCTCGTCCATACAGCTTCTGCAAAAGTCATTTGAGAATACGCCTAATCTCGTGGCGTGCTTTCCTATTAGACAGTGTCCGGTTATGACACCTCGTCGCCTGGATAAAATAGTGTCGTATGTAACAATTTGCTACTTTTCAGGAGACGCATTTAAAGTTCAAAAAATTATTTCTAAAAAACTACACGGTGGATTTTTTTGAAAATAAAATGGCTTATGCACAAAACATCTGCCGACCAAAAAACGACAAAATAATCACACATACGACAATAAATTAAAAAAAATGTTATGTTATTAGTATATAACATACGACAATATAGAAACATACCAATTATTTATTTAAAAACAAAAACAAACCCATATTTATTTTTACTTATTTATTTTTCGGTATAAAAATATTTGTTTTTATTCTCAACAAAATTAAAATAAACAAAAGTCCATATTCGATTAATTAAAAAATACTTTTGGTGTCTAAACTTAAATATATCCGTAAGTATAAAAAAATCACCATAATTAAAACATAAACATAAAAAATTCGTAAGTTAAAAATAAATCACATTATTTAATTCACAGTTCATTTGATTTTTTTAAATATTAAGTTAATTAACATTCTAGCAGGAACACAAATATACCTATAGACTTTAAAAGATCAAAGTTTTAGTAATTGATTTTTAGAATAGCACGATAAAATGCTTTATCTTAATTTTTTTCTAGGTACGGAATCATACTTTTTATTTCATTTTTTTTTGGAGTCAATGGCCTTTTGCTGGAGCTAAACGTAGCTCATTTTGCCATAAATTTTCATCGTTTGGCTTTTGAAAACGTCCGGTCCTTTTTATCAAATCATAATAAGTGTAGTCCACTTCTTTGAATGAAGTCTTACATCCTATTTTATAAGTATTCACCTCGTTGTAAATAAGAGTTTTGACTTTAAAAAACTGGATACTGGAAAGCCAGACTTGAAAGCATAGTTTTTAAAATCCCTTTGATTCATTTGCAAATTTTTTAAGCTAACGTTTTAAAAATTCATTTTGTTTAAAAGCCGAATTAAAGTGACTTGACTGGGTATTTCGATGTTTCGTAAATATTTTTCAATTACGCTGTGGACACAGTCAACTTCTTGCAAACAAGAATGTCCTGGCTCACAAAACCTTTGCGTTATTTCTTTGATTGTATTTTGATGGTCATGAAGGAATTGCAGGATGGCAGTCGACGTTATCCGGTTTCTATTTTATGGAACGCATGAATCGCTCCACAAAATTATTCTTTTCATATTTGGGTGGTCATCTACAACTTTTTTTAAGATTTTTTTTAATCCGCTGGCGATATCATTTCCAGACCGCCCGCTTACTGTCTCATTTAAGATTACGCAGTATGTTACTTTTACGGAACCGGGTATGATAAGTGTACCAGTTAGATTGTATACACAAATTTTTTTTTATAAAAAAAAGTTTGATGTATATATTGTTGGTAGTGTAAATACGTTTTCTAGGTCATACATCAAAACGGCGCGCGGTGCTTTCATCAAGGTTTTGGAAGTTTTTTTCGCGCTCAGCCTTCGTGAATCTCTTTTCTTCCAAGTGTTTTTCATAAATCTGAATTTCAGCTTCCGAACATGTTTCTTTATTAGCCCTATAAAGACTACACTTCTCGCATAAGTCTTTTTTTGGGGCATGGAATGACACATACGACAATTATTTAGCAAACGTTGACTGAACAGATATTGTATGAAAAAAATGTCGTATGTTTTAATTTTGTCGTATGTGTAGCATTTTGTATACACATACGACAAAGAAATACTTAAATGTTGGCGACCTTGCACATACGACAAATTTTAAGGATATTATCTTGGAAACTAAGGCAGATATCGAAAAACGGATTTCACTAGATTGTAGAGAAAAAATCAAATAACAAAACTGCATTTAAATCTCAAAACCTCAATTTTTCACATACGACAGTATTTTATCCAGGCGACGACCTATTGTCGAGCTTATATGCGATCTGCTTAGAGAGAGCAAGCACCTTGAACGTTTTAGATCTAGTGTTGGCCAGATTTTTTTTGTGACTTGACACGTGGTGATGTTGTTCCACCTGGTGCCTGCCCTCCTCACAGCGTCTTGCATTAGCAACAGTTTACAAGTAGCGATTGATATGCCAGTACGTGCCAAACGTGGTAGGATGGGCTGTACAGTTACCTGGAATGTCTCTATGGCCCGGAACCCAGCAAAGGTGAATATTAAACTGTTGTGCCATCTCCATTAGTGATGATCGACAGTTATGGACTGTTATAGAGTTTGTAGAGACAGAGTCCAGAGATTTGATAGCGGTCTGACTATCCGAGAAAATACGGATATCAGATGTTGATATCACGTTTTCTTTAAGCCAGGACAAGACTTCTTTTATCGCCAAAAGTTCCGCCTGGAACACGCTACAATGATTGGGAAGGCGGAATGAGAGACTTAATTTCAGTCGTTCAGAGTACACACCTCCACCAACCCCGTCTTTTGTTTTTGACCCATCTGTATAGATATGGATTAACTCATCTCCCAGGAATTTCCTATCCACCCAAAAAGATCTGGGAGGTATAGATATCTGGAAATTTCTGTCAAATTGCAGTTGGGGGATGGTATAGTCTGTGTGCTTTGGAATTGATTCTAAATACCTAAGAATTACGGAGTGGCCAATGTTGTTGTTAGACCACTGCGACAAAGCTTTGAGGCGAATAGCAGAGCTTGCAGCTATTTGTTTGCTAGAAATGTCAAGAGGTGTTAGGTAGAGTAAGGTGTCGAGTGCCGCAGATGGGGTCGTGCGAAGCGATCCGCTTATACATAGGCAAGCTGAACGTTGGACTTTATTTAATTTATCCCGGTTTATACCTTTCTCTAAAGCAGTCCGCCATACTGCCACACCGTACATTAAAATCGGTCTGATTACCGATGTGTATAGCCAATGCGTGATTCTGGGTTGTAAGCGCCATTTATTCATAGCTTCAGTCGAACTCAAAACGAAACTCTAGTTTTGTTTAGATGAAAGCTTTTGAGACAATTTTGTTGTCATTCAAGTACAAAGCTCCTCCTCCGAAAGTACGATTATCTTCATATCAAGCTTGAATCTACCCTAAAAACGGCCAAAAATGCCCCTAGAAAATCTTCGTCCAGTCCAACATATCAATGCATTTTATCACAAATCAATTGAAAACTAATATGCTATCCATACTACTCCAGAACAATAAGAGATCTCAAATTTGTTGTATGAATTAAAAAAAGAATATCACTAAATATATATTTTTAAATTTTATATTATGAATTATCCATAATTTTTGTTTATATTATAAAAATTCAGAAGCGAAGTAGATTTTTACTTCTTGGGAGTGGGAGCGGCCTTCTTCTTGGCAGCCAACTTCTTTTTCCTTTCGGCTAAGGCCTTGGACAACATCTTTGAGCGGTTAGCCTCGGCTTTAACGGCGACATTAGCGAAGTGGTGTTTGGGCAATACAATGTTGTTTTTCTTGGCGTTCAACAACACTCGGGGCAGATTGTATCCCTTCTTCAAGGTGGATGGAGTCTTCCATGTGCCGAACCTTCGTCCTTGGTATAGACGACCAAAGGTCCACGGCGAGCAATGCGACGACGGTCACGCATGGTACTTCGTCCAGCACGGAAGCGCTGGGATTTGTACACCTGAAATGATGAAGTGTAAGTTATTTATGGCATGTCACGGTCTTAATAAGATACAATGTAGGATCAAGCTACCCCGAGATTGAGCGAGAAAAACTCTAAAACGGAACGCCTGTTGATCCAATATAATCTAGCAACACCTGCAGCAGAAACACAGGTCATAGTGTCACCGCAAATAAATGCAAATGTTGCGGAAAGATGATAACTCAAGTTCAATTGCTTACCTTTTGGATGTCAGCCCAGATCTTCATACGTCTCAAGAAGACAACAGCTTGTTTGGTCTTCTGCAACTTTTGGACCTCATCGGAAACAACCAATGGGAACTCAGAGACTTCATCGATGATGTGTCCCTTGGATTGAACCAAAGCTGGTACGCCAGAGGCGGCGATAGCTGAAACAACGGCCGGCGTAGCGACGTTGGTTCACATTGATCTTGCGGTGCCACCTGCGGAAAGTCTTGGTTGGGGCAAACATACGACCACCACGACACATGTTACCGAAAGCACCCTGACCGGAGCGATGAGTACCACCACCACGGACACGAGGAATACGGGCAACAGCACGACCAGTACCCCAGGATTCAGCAGAGGTTTGGTGACCTATAGGAAGAAGACGAAAAACAATCATTAGCAATGTATAAATACTGAGAGGCCTGTGACGCGGAGCTACTAACCTGCAAGTTTGCTGACAGCATAAGCTTGACGCTTGTTGCGGCGCATCAATTGATGAACCTCATTGACAACATCGGGGCGAATTGGTGCCTTGAATACAAACGGGAGGCAGATTTTCTTCTCCTTGATTTGTTCATTTGTGTCCGTAAAGACGGAGACCAAAGGTCTGGCGTTGGCTAAACTCTGAAATGGAGAAAGTCGATCTTAAGTCGCGAGGCACACAATATTCACTTCTCAATAACACGTGCAGTATTTTTCAACAACACTTTTCGATGAAAACCGATGGATTCAACTCGCCGACATCGTCAGTAGCTGCCGAGGGACTGATCTGAATCTGTTTGGCCTTTTGGGATTCTTGTCGGGCCAGCCCATTTGCCTCCGAATGATTCCCACCGTTAAGCCAGTGCGATCCTTAGGAGCAAAATGAATGGATTAGTTTTAGATTTAATATTTGAATTCATTTAATTTACAGTCAAGGTTGGAAATTTGTTGGAGTCTTCCTGCGATTGTAGTCTTGTTTTTCTTGCTTCTCTTGCAGAACTACCGACTGGTAGTACTCTTTACACCTAGAAGATGAAGATTAAGCGAGTTGACTACGATATGAATGTTTCGATTCGTACTTACACAATTGATCTCCGCGCGCTCTAGTGTCGTTTTTTTTTTGAGCCGCTTGCATTTTATTTCTTGGCAGCTGATGAATAGGCCGAGTTGGCAGTTGCTGCTATTATGTCGTTCCAACACCAACACTCAGCTGCTGGGAGAAGGGCGTTAGCGGTCGACTATTGCATGGCAAAACTTCCACTTGCATCATTGACTTGGTGGTGTTATTGCTGCTGGTTTTCTTGCATTGAATCCGTTTGACTATTGGTAGAGATGGTGACACCTCCACCGTCAACGCCTGCGGGAGCTATGCCGTTGAGATGTACATATATACAAACACAATGGGCAGTATCTGTCGTGTTAAAAACATTGATAATATTTTGTTAAGAGAAATATAATATATAAAAACTTGCCTGCAAATCAGCGCCTTGTTTGCTTTGTCTTCCAGATTTCTTCAGGGAAATTGCTTCCTGCATTATGGTATGTTATTGGCAGCATCTAAAATGAAAACACAGACTATAAAATAAATCGATTATTGTTGCACCTTCTTCACTGCGATTTGACTTACTTTTTATTCAATGAAGTGAATTTGTATGTATATACTTTCTTCATTATAAAGAATTTTGGTCTGGAAAATATCAAATTATATTAAATATCAAAACAATTAACAAAAACTTACTCTTCAAATCCGAAATCCATTGTTTTGTTTTGCAAAATTGATTGTCATTTTTGACAGGTCACAAAAATTCCATAAGTTTCTTTTTAGCCCAGTCCCCCATTTTGCTTTTTTTTGCACCACTCACATGTATTCACCGATAGTGAATTTGAGAGAGTTCACCTCGAATTTGAGAGTTCACCTCAAATAAAATTTGAGGGTGTTTCAGGCAAGACGGGTACCGGTCGGTTCTCTTGGTAAGTATATTTCTCTATGGTCATGAATGTAAATAAAAACAAAAATCGGTACAAGATCCTGAACAGCTGATGTAAGCATACAAAAATTTCATTCATCCCCTTATTAGACACAATATTGAGACATTGCCGTTTTCCATATAAAAGTGCATTGATATAAAGAAAAAACAAAAACAAATTCATCGACCTTCATATGGAAGCTTTGTATATGAAAACATATACAAGGATAGACTCAAATAGAATTAAGGAAATTGTGTCGACTTTTTGGCTGCTAAATTAACTGTCTCCCTTATTCTGCTGGCTGCTTATGGGAATGGAAATAATATTTTTCTCTCGCTCGTCCGAAATTTCTCCATTTTCGATACTACCGCCAACGACGGCGTCCGGTCGCGTAAAAAAATTCTGCCCATGAGAGTACTATAGTTTTCATATACAAAGATAGTACTCACTGGATGCTCATAAGTCGCATGGTCGTTTGAGCAATGTTCGGTGTCCACTTCTATTTGTAATTATTCAATGGTACTACGTATGAAAGTAGAATCGAATGCCAGTAATGCCAACCTTTTAGCCAACAAATTTGCGAATTTCGAACGAGTCTCGCATTACGTTTGACATAAGTTAAGTTAAAAAAAAAAAAAAAAAAAAACAAATGTTGATTTGGCGACCAATATTTTCGGAAAAAAATTAAATAAAGAATTATATGTAAATAAAAATGGACAGTGTGGTAATTTGGTTCGAGTCGGAAGGAAATGGAGAAAGAGTTTATCAAATTGAAAGAAGGCGGATTAGGGATAAATCCAACATAATGGAGCTCAGCGACGAAAGGTTTCCTTTATTGAGTATTTATGTAGGCATTTTTAATCTAAAAAAATACTTTATTTCAGCTTTGTTAAAAACTACCGCCTTTCAAAAGAAGCCTTTATGTATTTATTAAACAATATAATAACAGACTTAAGTATTCGCAGAAACCAAACTTCTGTTCCCAACATAATTAAGCTATCAGCTACATTGAAATGTTTGGCTACAGGTGGTTACCAAAACCAGATAGGTGGAGACATGCATGCGGGGCTTGCTCAACAAACTTTATCCAAAATTATAAAAGAGGTTTTAACATCACTAGAAAAAGTAATTTGTTCTCAACTTATCAACTTCAAAATGTCAGATGAAGAAAAAATAAAGTCAAAGCGTCATTTTTGGGAAAAATCTGGAATTCCTGGTGTGATTGGTGTTGTCGATGGAACACACATTCAACTGATTCGGCCAGCTAACAGTGAACAACTTTTTTTTAACAGAAAGCTTAAGCATAGTTAAATGTGATGGTGGTAAGTTCAATTTATCATTATTCATACACCTTCTTTATGCATACATACATTATGTACATACATATGTAAATTGGAATCAAAAAATACTTTTTTTTCTAACTAGATATGTGACTACACTATGGCGATAAGATCGGTAAACGGACGATATGGAGGAGCATCCCATGATTCCCATGTCTGGGCTCTTAGTGCGGAAAGAGCTTACCTCAAACGTTGCTTTGAGAATGGAGATAAGTCGTCCTGGATCTTAGGTAAGTACATATCTATGTACATATATAGTTTTAAAGCAAAATAATATTAAAAAATTATTTAAGGAGACTCAGGATATCCGTTAGAGCCCTGGATTATGACACCGTACAGAACGGCAGCTGAAGGATCTATGGAATCGAAATTCAACGAAAAATTTTCAGTTTCAAGATCAATAATTGAGCGCATTGAAGGCAAGATTTCGATGTCTTTTGGCGGCCAGGGAACTTCATTATCCACCCGAGAAGGTTACTCAAATTATGAACGTGTGTTGCGCTCTCCACAATCTCTGTTTGAAGTTCAGAGTTGAACTCCCTAATTCAACACAAGTATTATTGGAAGAAGACGAGAACCATTTCTCTTTGGAAGAACAGCCTTTAGAAACAAATGAACATTCTAATTTGGCTAAAAGAATAAGAAATAAAATAAGAGATGATTTAACAAATTCATAAAGTTTTTATTTTTGAGAAGCAACTCTTAAGACTAAATAAAATAATAAATAAAAAAAGAACGAAACAACAAAAAATAAATTCAGTCTTTTTAAATTAGCACATATTATGGTATTTAAATATTAAATGTACGTACTTCATAAAACTAAAAAAAATACATTATGAAAGCAAAAATGAATTCAATTTCTAAACTAAAAAAAAAATATGTAGATAAGGAATGAAACTTCAAACACAATCAATATGGATTGTTTAGTGATTGGCGAAGTGTTAGAATCTCGGATTTGAGTTTCAATTTAGTCACAGCATGTTGTTTTTTTTTCAATATAACTTTTTTTTTTAATTAAAACTTTTCATTTTTAAGTTGCAGTTTTTCTTTTTTAAGTTCTAGTTTTTCTTTTTTAATTTTGTATATTTTTTCCTTCAATTCAAAATTTTTATTGTAGAATCGAGTTACATAGTAGGGCCCCAGTAATTTCCAAAGAAATTGTGTTTGTTCGTAAACAAAAAAAAAAGTTTTCCAATAGTAATAAAAATGTATGATTATATAGTAACAGATAAACACCCATTCGAAGTATGCTAAAAATGAATGGTTAGCAAAGATTTGCTGCGATTTATGATTATCGACTAGAGCCAATGTACAACCTTTTAACCTAAGAAAAAATAATAACTTAACTTTAAAACATATAATTTTATAATAAGTTTAAATAGTCAATGAACTTCGAGGTAATGTATGAACTGAAACAAATATTGTAAATTTAAAAAAATACGCACGATTCTTTGTGAAAATTAATTACTAAATTTAAGAAAATATTTGGAATTAGAAAATGTATAAATTTAAAATAGCTTATTCAAGCTAAATAAACTTAATCTAATCTAATCTAGTCAATTATTTTAAATCAACATCCAAGGTTATTTAGAATTCCAAATTTGTTGTTGCCTTTCTTCTAAAGCTGCAAAACTTTCCATCACAATTTAAGCAACTTTTTAAAATTTAATTTGTAAATAAAATAATGGATTTCTAGACTCCATTTTTCGTTTCTGGTTTTGTATGGAACTTTTGTTAATAATTTGGATAGCCTTCCGTCTAAACAGAAGAAAAAATAATGCATTAATTTGTTCACTTTTGACTCAACTTACAATATCCTATCTCGATGCAATTGAATCAACCAACTTATCGCAATCCAGCTCATCACATGAGATAACTCATCAGAGCGGACAACTCAACATGAGAGCAATCACGGTTTATATATGGTAAGCATGATATTTAGCGTGCTCTTAGTTATATGATTGAAAGTATTGAGTATTATCGTTTTGTTTATTATTAGCTGATCTTAATCCTGTTTAGAGAAACACATATTCATAAGTAAAGATATAAAAACTTGAAATCACGAAATATTTGGTTATCTGGTTTGACTTGTAGCTGAAAGTTTCAAAAAGCGCCATATTGAATTAGAATCCCATACACTTTTTAAGCTAAAACAAATTTAACTTTTAAGTTGACTAAATTATTTACTTTGTAAGAAATTTTTTGAAAAAATGCTTTTGCCTCTTATTAATACTGTTCTTTTCGATTCAATCAACTTTTGAATGCTTAAATGTAGATTTAAAACAAAACAATGCTCAAGACTTCACTAAATGGAAACGTTTAGTCGGACGAAAATAAACGCTAAAATAGAATTCTAATAGTTCTTCATTTAGATCCTACAAATTATCTATTTAAATAAGGTACAAATAGTTTTTTTGGAGGTAGAGTGATAGATCTACTAAGTTTACATTGTAATTTTTTCATTCATTTTATTTTTTTACACATAATTGATACTTATGTAACACTATGCTTATTCTCTCTTTATAGTTTACAGTTTCGATTCACATAACTGTTTTGTTTGTTTCTTAATTTTTGTGGTTTACATCTATAACTTACTTAAAGAAAAATATTTACTTTAGTTAACATATTTGGTACCTGCCCATCACAAAACATCCGATATTGGCTCCCTACTTTTGTTTTCATTTTTTTTGTTTTTACAATTTATTTTTGTTTTTTTTACAATTACTTTTTACCTTTTTTATCGAAAATTCACTTAGTCTACTCCATATTTTCATGTTATCACTGATATCTGTTTTGTATTTCACATTCTGACAATTCGATTGTTTTTCTCAATTTTCTTTTTTCCTTCTAAAATTAAAAAAAAAAAAAACAAAATTAAATTTTTAACAGTAGTTGTATACGAAAAGAGAACAAAATTAAGTTAAAAATTTTTTTGCTCATGAAACTTTCTAGTTTTAATACGAGTATACGATAATTATTTAAGCCAAAATCTGTTTTCTTATACTTCTCTGTTTTGAGTTGTAGACATCGTAGCGTAGCTTCGTATACATAAACAACCATTTTTCATATACAAAGATCGTACACAAGGAGAAGCAGAGTCATGAATGTAAATAAAAACAAAAATCGGTACAAGATCCTGAACAGCTGATGTAAACATACAAAAATTTCATTAATCCCCTTATTAGACACAATATTGAGACATTGCCATTTTCCATATAAAAGTGCATTGATATAAAGAAAAAACAAAAACAAATTCATCGTCCTTCATATGGAAGCTTTGTATATGAAAACATATACATATACAAGGATAGACTCAAATAGAATTAAGGAAATTGTGTCGACTTTTTGGCTGCTAAATTAACTGTCTCCCTTATTCTGCAGGCTGCTTATAGGAATGGAAATAATATTTTTCTCTCGCTCCCCCGAAATTTCTCCATTTTCGATACTACCGCCAACGACGGCGTCCGGTCGCGTAAAAAAATTCTGCCCATGAGAGTACTATAGTTTTCATATACAAAGATAGTACTCACTGGATGCTCATAAGTCGCATGGTCGTTTGAGCAATGTTCGGTGTCCACTTCTATTTGTAATTATTCAATGGTACTACGTATGAAAGTAGAATCGAATGCCAGTAATGCCAACCTTTTAGCCAACAAATTTGCGAATTTCGAACGAGTCTCGCATTACGTTTGACATAAGTTAAGATAAGTTAAAGAAAAAAAAAATGTTGATTCGGCGACCAATGTTTTCGGAAAAAAAATTAAATAAAGAATTATATGTAAATAAAAATGGACAGTGTGGCAATTTGGTTCGAGTCGGAAGGAAATGGAGAAAGAGTTTATCAAATTGAAAGAAGGCGGATTAGGGATAAATCCAACATAATGGAGCTCAGCGACGAAAGGTTTCCTTTATTGAGTATTTATGTAGGCATTTTTAATCTAAAAAAATACTTTATTTCAGCTTTGTTAAAAACTACCGCCTTTCAAAAGAAGCCTTTATGTATTTATTAAACAATATAATAACAGACTTAAGTATTCGCAGAAACCAAACTTCTGTTCCCAACATAATTAAGCTATCAGCTACATTGAAATGTTTGGCTACAGTTGGTTACCAAAACCAGATAGGTGGAGACATGCATGCGGGGCTTGCTCAACAAACTTTATCCAAAATTATAAAAGAGGTTTTAACATCACTAGAAAAAGTAATTTGTTCTCAACTTATCAACTTCAAAATGTCAGATGAAGAAAAAAATAAAGTCAAAGCGTCATTTTTGGGAAAAATCTGGAATTCCTGGTGTGATTGGTGTTGTCGATGGAACACACATTCAACTGATTCGGCCAGCTAACAGTGAACAACTTTTTTTTAACAGAAAGCTTAAGCATAGTATAAATGTGATGGTGGTAAGTTCAATTTATCATTATTCATACACCTTCTTTATGCATACATACATTATGTACATACATATGTAAATTGGAATCAAAAAATACTTTTTTTTCTAACTAGATATGTGACTACACTATGGCGATAAGATCGGTAAACGGACGATATGGAGGAGCATCCCATGATTCCCATGTCTGGGCTCTTAGTGCGGAAAGAGCTTACCTCAAACGTTGCTTTGAGAATGGAGATAAGTCGTCCTGGATCTTAGGTAAGTACATATCTATGTACATATATAGTTTTAAAGCAAAATAATATTAAAAAATTATTTAAGGAGACTCAGGATATCCATTAGAGCCCTGGATTATGACACCGTACAGAACGGCAGCTGAAGGATCTATGGAATCGAAATTCAACGAAAAATTTTCAGTTTCAAGATCAATAATTGAGCGCATTTTTGGTGTCATAAAGGCAAGATTTCGATGTCTTTTGGCGGCCAGGGAACTTCATTATCTACCCGAGAAGGTTACTCAAATTATGAACGTGTGTTGCGCTCTCCACAATCTCTGTTTGAAGTTCAGAGTTGAACTCCCTAATTCAACACAAGTATTATTGGAAGAAGACGAGAACCATTTCCTTTGGAAGAACAGCCTTTAGAAACAAATGAACATTCTAATTTGGCTAAAAGAATAAGAAATAAAATAAGAGATGATTTAACAAATTCATAAAGTTTTTATTTTTGAGAAGCAACTCTTAAGACTAAATATAATAATAAATAAAAAAAGAACGAAACAAAAAAAATAAATTCAGTCTTTTTAAATTAACACATATTATGGTATTTAAATATTAAATGTACGTACGTCATAAAACTAAAAAAATTACATTATGAAAGCAAAAATGAATTCAATTTCTAAACTAAAAAAAAAAATATGTAGATAAGGAATGAAACTTCAAACACAATCAATATGGATTGTTTAGTGATTGGCGAAGTGTTAGAATCTCGGATTTGAGTTTCAATTTAGTCACAGCATGTTGTTTTTTTTTTCAATATAACTTTTTTTTTAAAACTTTTCTTTTTTAAGTTGCAGTTTTTCTTTTTTAAGTTCTAGTTTTTCTTTTTTAATTTTGTATATTTTTTCCTTCAATTCAAAATTTTTATTGTAGAATCGAGTTACATAGTAGGGCCCCAGTAATTTCCAAAGAAATTGTGTTTGTTCGTAAACAAAAAAAAAAAGTTTTCCAATAGTAATAAAAATGTATGATTATATAGTACCAGATAAACACCCATTCGAAGTATGCTAAAAATAAATGGTTAGCAAAGATTTGCTGCGATTTATGATTATCGACTAGAGCCAATGTACAACCTTTTAACCTAAGAAAAAATAATAACTTAACTTTAAAACATATAATTGTATAATAAGTTTAAGTAGTCAATGAACTTCGATGTAATGTATGAACTGAAACAAATATTGTAAATTTAAAAAAAAGCACGACTCTTTGTGAAAATTAATTACTAAATTTAAGAAAATATTAGGAATTAGAAAATGTATAAATCGTTAAAATAGCTTATTCAAGCTAAATAAACTTAATCTAATCTAATCTAGTCAATTATTTTAAATCAACATCCAAAGTTATTTAGAATTCCAAATTTGTTGTTGCCTTTCTTCTAAAGCTGCAAAACTTTCCATCACAATTTTAGCAACTTTTTAAAATTTAATTTGTAAATAAAATAATGGATTTCTAGACTCCATTTTTCGTTTCTGGTTTTGTATGGAACTTTTGTTAATAATTTGGATAGCCTTCCGTCTAAACAGAAGAAAAAATAATGCATTAATTTGTTCACTTTTGACTCAACTTACAATATCCTATCTCGATGCAATTGAATCAACCAACTTATCGCAATCCAGCTCATCACATGAGATAACTCATCAGAGCGGACAACTCAACATGAAAGCAAACATTAATAGTGAACCATCATACATTATGAACACTTTTCCGCTTTAATGAGCAATCACGGTTTATATATGGTAAGCATGATATTTAGCGTGCTCTTAGTTATATGATTGAAAGTATTGAGTATTATCGTTTTGTTTATTATTAGCTGATCTTAATCCTGTTTAGAGAAACACATATTCATAAGTAAAGCTATAAAATCACGAAATATTTGGTTATCTGGTTTGACTTGTAGCTGAAAGTTTCAAAAAGCGCCATATTGAATTAGAATCCCATACACTTTTTAAGCTAAAACAAATTTAACTTTTAAGTTGACTAAATTATGTACTTTGTAAGAAATTTTTTGAAACAATGCTTTTGCCTCTTATTAATACTGTTCTTTTCGATTCAATCAACTTTTGAATGCTTAAATGTAGATTTAAAACAAAACAATGCTCAAGACTTCACTAAATGGAAACGTTTAGTCGGACGAAAATAAACGCTAAAATAGAATTCTAATAGTTCTTCATTTAGATCCTACAAATTATCTACTTAAATAAGGTACAAATAGTTTTTTTGGAGGTTATAGGGATAGATCTACTAAGTTTACATTGTATTAATCTAAAATAAAAATGCAGTAGTTGATTGTTTTACAAATCCTATATTTTTTCATTCATTTTATTTTTTTACACATAATTGATACTTATGTAACACTATGCTTATTCTCTCTTTATAGTTTACAGTTTCGATTCACATAACTGTTTTGTTTGTTTCTTAATTTTTGTGGTTTACATCTATAACTTACTTAAAGAAAAATATTTACTTTTGTTAACATATTTGGTACCTGTCCATCACAAAACATCCGATATTGGCTCCCTACTTTTGTTTTCATTTTTTTTGTTTTTACAATTTATTTTTGTTTTTTTTACAATTACTTTTTACCTTTTTTATCGAAAATTCACTTAGTCTACTCCATATTTTCATGTTATCACTGATATCTGTTTTGTATTTCACATTCTGACAATTCGATTGTTTTTCTCAATTTTTTTTTTTCCTTCTAAAATTAAAAAAAAAACAACAAAATTAAATTTTTAACAGTAGTTGTATACGAAAAGAGAACAAAGTTAAGTTAAAAATTTGTTTGCTCATGAAACTTTCTAGTTTTAATACGAGTATACGATACGAATCTGTTTTCTTATACTTCTCTGTTTTGAGTTGTAGACATCGTAGCGTAGCTTCGTATACATAAACAACCATTTTTCATATACAAAGATCGTACACAAGGAGAAGCAGAGTCATGAATGTAAATAAAAACAAAAATCGGTACAAGATCCTGAACAGCTGATGTAAACATACAAAAATTTCATTCATCCCCTTATTAGACACAATATTGAGACATTGCCATTTTCCATATAAAAGTGCATTGATATAAAGAAAAAACAAAAACAAATTCATCGTCCTTCATATGGAAGCTTTGTATATGAAAACATATACAAGGATAGACTCAAATAGAATTAAGGAAATTGTGTCTACTTTTTGGCTGCTAAATTAACTGTCTCCCTTATTCTGCAGGCTGCTTATAGGAATGGAAATAATATTTTTCTCTCGCTCCCCCGAAATTTCTCCATTTTCGATACTACCGCCAACGACGGCGTCCGGTCGCGTAAAAAAATTCTGCCCATGAAAGTACTATAGTTTTCATATACAAAGATAGTACTCACTGGATGCTCATAAGTCACATGGTCGTTTGAGCAATGTTCGGTGTCCACTTCTATTTGTAATTATTCAATGGTACTACGTATGAAAGTAGAATCGAATGCCAGTAATGCCAACCTTTTAGCCAACAAATTTGCGAATTTCGAACGAGTCTCGCATTACGTTTGACATAAGTTAAGATAAGTTAAAGAAAAAAAAAATGTTGATTCGGCGACCAATGTTTTCGGAAAAAAAATTAAATAAAGAATTATATGTAAATAAAAATGGACAGTGTGGCAATTTGGTTCGAGTCGGAAGGAAATGGAGAAAGAGTTTATCAAATTGAAAGAAGGCGGATTAGGGATAAATCCAACATAATGGAGCTCAGCGACGAAAGGTTTCCTTTATTGAGTATTTATGTAGGCATTTTTAATCTAAAAAAATACTTTATTTCAGCTTTGTTAAAAACTACCGCCTTTCAAAAGAAGCCTTTATGTATTTATTAAACAATATAATAACAGACTTAAGTATTCGCAGAAACCAAACTTCTGTTCCCAACATAATTAAGCTATCAGCTACATTGAAATGTTTGGCTACAGGTGGTTACCAAAACCAGATAGGTGGAGACATGCATGCGGGGCTTGCTCAACAAACTTTATCCAAAATTATAAAAGAGGTTTTAACATCACTAGAAAAAGTAATTTGTTCTCAACTTATCAACTTCAAAATGTCAGATGAAGAAAAAAGAAAGTCAAAGCGTCATTTTTGGGAAAAAACTGGAAATCCTGGTGTGATTGGTGTTGTCGATGGAACACACATTCAACTGATTCGGCCAGCTAACAGTGAACAACTTTTTTTTAACAGAAAGCTTAAGCATAGTATAAATGTGATGGTGGTAAGTTCAATTTATCATTATTCATACACCTTCTTTATGCATACATACATTATGTACATACATATGTAAATTGGAATCAAAAAATACTTTTTTTTCTAACTAGATATGTGACTACACTATGGCGATAAGATCGGTAAACGGACGATATGGAGGAGCATCCCATGATTCCCATGTCTGGGCTCTTAGTGCGGAAAGAGCTTACCTCAAACGTTGCTTTGAGAATGGAGATAAGTCGTCCTGGATCTTAGGTAAGTACATATCTATGTACATATATAGTTTTAAAGCAAAATAATATTAAAAAATTATTTAAGGAGACTCAGGATATCCGTTAGAGCCCTGGATTATGACACCGTACAGAACGGCAGATGAAGGATCTATGGAATCGAAATTCAACGAAAAATTTTCAGTTTCAAGATCAACAATTGAGCGCATTTTTGGTGTCCTAAAGGCAAGATTTCGATGTCTTTTGGCGGCCAGGGAACTTCATTATCCACCCGAGAAGGTTACTCAAATTATGAACGTGTGTTGCGCTCTCCACAATCTCTGTTTGAAGTTCAGAGTTGAACTCCCTAATTCAACACAAGTATTATTGGAAGAAGACGAGAACCATTTCTCTTTGGAAGAACAGCCTTTAGAAACAAATGAACATTCTAATTTGGCTAAAAGAATAAGAAATAAAATAAGAGATGATTTAACAAATTCATAAAGTTTTTATTTTTGAAAAGCAACTCTTAAGACTAAATATAATAATAAATAAAAAAAGAACGAAACAAAAAAAAAATAAATTCAGTCTTTTTAAAGATTCATAAAACTAAAAAAATCACATTATGAAAGCAAAAATGAATTCAATTTCTAAACTAAAAAAAAATATGTAGATAAGGAATGAAACTTCAAACACAATCAATATGGATTGTTTAGTGATTGGCGAAGTGTAAGAATCTCGGATTTGAGTTTCAATTTAGTCACAGCATGTTGTTTTTTTTTTTTTTCAATATAACTTTTTTTTTTAATTCAAACTTTTCTTTTTTAAGTTGCAGTTTTTCTTTTTTAAGTTCTAGTTTTTCTTTTTTAATTTTGTATATTTTTTCCTTCAATTCAAAATTTTTATTGTAGAATCGAGTTACATAGTAGGGCCCCAGTAATTTCCAAAGAAATTGTGTTTGTTCGTAAACAAAAAAAAAAGTTTTCCAATAGTAATAAAAATGTATGATTATATAGTACCAGATAAACACCCATTCGAAGTATGCTAAAAATAAATGGTTAGCAAATATTTGCTGCGATTTATGATTATCGACTAGAGCCAATGTACAACCTTTTAACCTAAGAAAAAGTAATAACTTAACTTTAAAACATATAATTTTATAATAAGTTTAAATAGTCAATGAACTTCGAGGTAATGTATGAACTGAAACAAATATTGTAAATTTAAAAAAATACGCACGATTCTTTGTGAAAATTAATTATTAAATTTAAGAAAATATTAGGAATTAGAAAATGTATAAATCGTTAAAATAGCCTATTCAAGCTAAATAAACTTAATCTAATCTAATCTAGTCAATTATTTTAAATCAACATCCAAAGTTATTTAGAATTCCAAATTTGTTGTTGCCTTTCTTCTAAAGCTGCAAAACTTTCCATCACAATTTTAGCAACTTTTTAAAATTTAATTTGTAAATAAAATAATGGATTTCTAGACTCCATTTTTCGTTTCTGGTTTTGTATGGAACTTTTGTTAATAATTTGGATAGCCTTCCGTCTAAACAGAAGAAAAAATAATGCATTAATTTGTTCACTTTTGACTCAACTTACAATATCCTATCTCGATGCAATTGAATCAACCAACTTATCGCAATCCAGCTCATCACATGAGATAACTCATCAGAGCGGACAACTCAACATGAAAGCAAACATTAATAGTGAACCATCATACATTATGAACACTTTTCCGCTTTAATGAGCAATCACGGTTTATATATGGTAAGCATGATATTTAGCGTGCTCTTAGTTATATGATTGAAAGTATTGAGTATTATCGTTTTGTTTATTATTAGCTGATCTTAATCCTGTTTAGAGAAACACATATTCATAAGTAAAGCTATAAAATCACGAAATATTTGGTTATCTGGTTTGACTTGTAGCTGAAAGTTTCAAAAAGCGCCATATTGAATTAGAATCCCATACACTTTTTAAGCTAAAACAAATTTAACTTTTAAGTTGACTAAATTATGTACTTTGTAAGAAATTTTTTGAAAAAATGCTTTTGCCTCTTATTAATACTGTTCTTTTCGATTCAATCAACTTTTGAATGCTTAAATGTAGATTTAAAACAAAACAATGCTCAAGACTTCACTAAATGGAAACGTTTAGTCGGACGAAAATAAACGCTAAAATAGAATTCTAATAGTTCTTCATTTAGATCCTACAAATTATCTACTTAAATAAGGTACAAATAGTTTTTTTGGAGGTCATAAGGATAGATCTACTAAGTTTACATTGTATTAATCTAAAATAAAAATGCAGTAGTTGATTGTTTTACAAATCCTATATTTTTTCATTCATTTTATTTTTTTACACATAATTGATACTTATGTAACACTATGCTTATTCTCTCTTTATAGTTTACAGTTTCGATTCACATAACTGTTTTGTTTGTTTCTTAATTTTTGTGGTTTACATCTATAACTTACTTAAAGAAAAACATTTACTTTAGTTAACATATTTGGTACCTGCCCATCACAAAACATCCGATATTGGCTCCCTACTTTTGTTTTCATTTTTTTTGTTTTTACAATTTATTTTTGTTTTTTTTTACAATTACTTTTTACCTTTTTTATCGAAAATTCACTTAGTCTACTCCATATTTTCATGTTATCACTGATATCTGTTTTGTATTTCACATTCTGACAATTCGATTGTTTTTCTCAATTTTCTTTTTTCCTTCTAAAATTAAAAAAAAACAACAAAATTAAATTTTTAACAGTAGTTGTATACGAAAAGAGAACAAAAATTAAGTTAAAAATTTGTTTGCTCATGAAACTTTCTAGTTTTAATACGAGTATACGATAATTATTTAAGCCAAAATCTGTTTTCTTATACTTCTCTGTTTTGAGTTGTAGACATCGTAGCGAAGCTTCGTATACATAAACAACCATTTTTCATATACAAAGATCGTACACAAGGAGAAGCAGAGTCATGAATGTAAATAAAAACAAAAATCGGTACAAGATCCTGAACAGCTGATGTAAACATACAAACATTTCATTCATCCCCTTATTAGACACAATATTGAGACATTGCCATTTTCCATATAAAAGTGCATTGATATAAAGAAAAAACAAAAACAAATTCATCGTCCTTCATATGGAAGCTTTGTATATGAAAACATATACAAGGATAGACTCAAATAGAATTAAGGAAATTGTGTCGACTTTTTGGCTGCTAAATTAACTGTCTCCCTTATTCTGCAGGCTGCTTATGGGAATGGAAATAATATTTTTCTCTCGCTCCCCCGAAATTTCTCCATTTTCGATACTACCGCCAACGACGGCGTCCGGTCGCGTAAAAAAATTCTGCCCATGAGAGTACTATAGTTTTCATATACAAAGATAGTACTCACTGGATGCTCATAAGTCACATGGTCGTTTGAGCAATGTTCGGTGTCCACTTCTATTTGTAATTATTCAATGGTACTACGTATGAAAGTAGAATCGAATGCCAACCTTTTAGCCAACAAATTTGCGAATTTCGAACGAGTCTCGCATTACGTTTGACATAAGTTAATTTAAAAAAAAGAAAAAAAAAAAAACAAATGTTGATTTGGCGACCAATATTTTCGGAAAAAAATTAAATAAAGAATTATATGTAAATAAAAATGGACAGTGTGGCAATTTGGTTCGAGTCGGAAGGAAATGGAGAAAGAGTTTATCAAATTGAAAGAAGGCGGATTAGGGATAAATCCAACATAATGGAGCTCAGCGACGAAAGGTTTCCTTTATTGAGTATTTATGTAGGCATTTTTAATCTAAAAAAATACTTTATTTCAGCTTTGTTAGAAACTACCGCCTTTCAAAAGAAGCCTTTATGTATTTATTAAACAATATAATAACAGACTTAAGTATTCGCAGAAACCAAACTTCTGTTCCCAACATAATTAAGCTATCAGCTACATTGAAATGTTTGGCTACAGGTGGTTACCAAAACCAGATAGGTGGAGACATGCATGCGGGGCTTGCTCAACAAACTTTATCCAAAATTATAAAAGAGGTTTTAACATCACTAGAAAAAGTAATTTGTTCTCAACTTATCAACTTCAAAATGTCAGATGAAGAAAAAAGAAAGTCAAAGCGTCATTTTTGGGAAAAATCTGGAATTCCTGGTGTGATTGGTGTTGTCGATGGAACACACATTCAACTGATTCGGCCAGCTAACAGTGAACAACTTTTTTTTAACAGAAAGCTTAAGCATAGTATAAATGTGATGGTGGTAAGTTCAATTTATCATTATTCATACACCGTCTTTATGCATACATACATTATGTACATACATATGTAAATTGGAATCAAAAAATACTTTTTTTTCTAACTAGATATGTAACTACACTATGGCGATAAGATCGGTAAACGGACGATATGGAGGAGCATCCCATGATTCCCATGTCTGGGCTCTTAGTGCGGAAAGAGCTTACCTCAAACGTTGCTTTGAGAATGGAGATAAGTCGTCCTGGATCTTAGGTAAGTACATATCTATGTACATACATATATAGTTTTAAAGCAAAATAATATTAAAAAATTATTTAAGGAGACTCAGGATATCCGTTAGAGCCCTGGATTATGACACCGTACAGAACGGCAGCTGAAGGATCTATGGAATCGAAATTCAACGAAAAATTTTCAGTTTCAAGATCAATAATTGAGCGCGTTTTTTGTGTCCTAAAGGCAAGATTTCGATGTCTTTTGGCGGCCAGGGAACTTCATTATCCACCCGAGAAGGTTACTCAAATTATGAACGTGTGTTGCGATCTCCACAATCTCTGTTTGAAGTTCAGAGTTGAACTCCCTAATTCAACACAAGTATTATTGGAAGAAGACGAGAACCATTTCTCTTTGGAAGAACAGCCTTTAGAAACAAATGAACATTCTAATTTGGCTAAAAGAATAAGAAATAAAATAAGAGATGATTTAACAAATTCATAAAGTTTTTATTTTTGAAAAGCAACTCTTAAGACTAAATATAATAATAAATAAAAAAAGAACGAAACAAAAAAAAAAATAAATTCAGTCTTTTTAAATTAGCACATATTATGGTATTTAAATATTAAATGTACGTACTTCATAAAACTAAAAAAATCACATTATGAAAGCAAAAATGAATTCAATTTCTAAACTAAAAAAAAAGTGTATAAAAGGAATGAAACTTCAAACACAATCAATATGGATTGTTTAGTGATTGGCGAAGTGTTAGAATCTCGGATTTGAGTTTCAATTTAGTCACAGCATGTTGTTTTTTTTTTTCAATATAACTTTTTTTTTTAAATTCAAACTTTTCTTTTTTAAGTTGCAGTTTTTCTTTTTTAAGTTCTAGTTTTTCTTTTTTAATTTTGTATATTTTTTCCTTCAATTCAAAATTTTTATTGTAGAATCGAGTTACATAGTAGGGCCCCAGTAATTTCCAAAGAAATTGTGTTTGTTCGTAAACAAAAAAAAAAGTTTTCCAATAGTAATAAAAATGTATGATTATATAGTACCAGATAAACACCCATTCGAAGTATGCTAAAAATAAATGGTTAGCAAAGATTTGCTGCGATTTATGATTATCGACTAGAGCCAATGTACAACCTTTTAACCTAAGAAAAAGTAATAACTTAACTTTAAAACATATAATTTTATAATAAGTTTAAATAGTCAATGAACTTCGAGGTAATGTATGAACTGAAACAAATATTGTAAATTTAAAAAAATACGCACGATTCTTTGTGAAAATTAATTACTAAATTTAAGAAAATATTTGGAATTAGAAAATGTATAAATCGTTAAAATAGCTTATTCAAGCTAAATAAACTTAATCTAATCTAATCTAGTCAATTATTTTAAATCAACATCCAAAGTTATTTAGAATTCCAAATTTGTTGTTGCCTTTCTTCTAAAGCTGCAAAACTTTCCATCACAATTTTAGCAACTTTTTAAAATTTAAATTGTAAATAAAATAATGGATTTCTAGACTCCATTTTTCGTTTCTGGTTTTGTATGGAACTTTTGTTAATAATTTGGATAGCCTTCCGTCTAAACAGAAGAAAAAATAATGCATAATTTGTTCACTTTTGACTCAACTTACAATATCCTATCTCGATGCAATTGAATCAACCAACTTATCGCAATCCAGCTCATCACATGAGATAACTCATCAGAGCGGACAACTCAACATGAAAGCAAACATTAATAGTGAACCATCATACATTATGAACAATTTTCCGCTTTAATGAGCAATCACGGTTTATATATGGTAAGCATGATATTTAGCGTGCTCTTAGTTATATGATTGAAAGTATTGAGTATTATCGTTTTGTTTATTATTAGCTGATCTTAATCCTGTTTAGAGAAACACATATTCATAAGTAAAGCTATAAAATCACGAAATATTTGGTTATCTGGTTTGACTTGTAGCTGAAAGTTTCAAAAAGCGCCATATTGAATTAGAATCCCATACACTTTTTAAGCTAAAACAAATTTAACTTTTAAGTTGACTAAATTATGTACTTTGTAAGAAATTTTTTGAAACAATGCTTTTGCCTCTTATTAATACTGTTCTTTTCGATTCAATCAACTTTTGAATGCTTAAATGTAGATTTAAAACAAAACAATGCTCAAGACTTCACTAAATGGAAACGTTTAGTCGGACGAAAATAAACGCTAAAATAGAATTCTAATAGTTCTTCATTTAGATCCTACAAATTATCTACTTAAATAAGGTACAAATAGTTTTTTTGGAGGTTATAAGGATAGATCTACTAAGTTTACATTGTATTAATCTAAAATAAAAATGCAGTAGTTGATTGTTTTACAAATCCTATATTTTTTCATTCATTTTATTTTTTTTACACATAATTGATACTTATGTAACACTATGCTTATTCTCTCTTTATAGTTTACAGTTTCGATTCACATAACTGTTTTGTTTGTTTCTTAATTTTTGTGGTTTACATCTATAACTTACTTAAAGAAAAACATTTACTTTAGTTAACATATTTGGTACCTGCCCATCACAAAACATCCGATATTGGCTCCCTACTTTTGTTTTCATTTTTTTTGTTTTTACAATTTATTTTTGTTTTTTTTACAATTACTTTTTACCTTTTTTATCGAAAATTCACTTAGTCTACTCCATATTTTCATGTTATCACTGATATCTGTTTTGTATTTCACATTCTGACAATTCGATTGTTTTTCTCAATTTTCTTTTTTCCTTCTAAAATTAAAAAAAAAAAAACAAAATTAAATTTTTAACAGTAGTTGTATACGAAAAGAGAACAAAAATTAAGTTAAAAATTTGTTTGCTCATGAAACTTTCTAGTTTTAATACGAGTATACGATAATTATTTAAGCCAAAATCTGTTTTCTTATACTTCTCTGTTTTGAGTTGTAGACATCGTAGCGAAGCTTCGTATACATAAACAACCATTTTTCATATACAAAGATCGTACACAAGGAGAAGCAGAGTCATAAATGTAAATAAAAACAAAAATCGGTACAAGATCCTGAACAGCTGATGTAAACATACAAAAATTTCATTCATCCCCTTATTAGACACAATATTGAGACATTGCCATTTTCCATATAAAAGTGCATTGATATAAAGAAAAAACAAAAACAAATTCCTCGTCCTTCATATGGAAGCTTTGTATATGAAAACATATACAAGGATAGACTCAAATAGAATTAAGGAAATTGTGTCGACTTTTTGGCTGCTAAATTAACTGTCTCCCTTATTCTGCAGGCTGCTTATGGGAATGGAAATAATATTTTTCTCTCGCTCCCCCGAAATTTCTCCATTTTCGATACTACCGCCAACGACGGCGTCCGGTCGCGTAAAAAAATTCTGCCCATGAGAGTACTATAGTTTTCATATACAAAGATAGTACTCACTGGATGCTCATAAGTCACATGGTCGTTTGAGCAATGTTCGGTGTCCACTTCTATTTGTAATTATTCAATGGTACTACGTATGAAAGTAGAATCGAATGCCAGTAATGCCAACCTTTTAGCCAACAAATTTGCGAATTTCGAACGAGTCTCGCATTACGTTTGACATAAGTTAAGTTAAAAAAAAAAAAAAAAAAAAAAACAAATGTTGATTTGGCGACCAATATTTTCGGAAAAAAAATTAAATAAAGAATTATATGTAAATAAAAATGGACAGTGTGGCAATTTGGTTCGAGTCGGAAGGAAATAAAGAAAGAGTTTATCAAATTGAAAGAAGGCGGATTAGGGATAAATCCAACATAATGGAGCTCAGCGACGAAAGGTTTCCTTTATTGAGTAATTATGTAGGCATTTTTAATCTAAAAAAATACTTTATTTCAGCTTTGTTAAAAACTACCGCCTTTCAAAAGAAGCCTTTATGTATTTATTAAACAATATAATAACAGACTTAAGTATTCGCAGAAACCAAACTTCTGTTCCCAACATAATTAAGCTATCAGCTACATTGAAATGTTTGGCTACAGGTGGTTACCAAAACCAGATAGGTGGAGACATGCATGCGGGGCTTGCTCAACAAACTTTATCCAAAATTATAAAAGAGGTTTTAACATCACTAGAAAAAGTAATTTGTTCTCAACTTAACAACTTCAAAATGTCAGATGAAGAAAAAATAAAGTCAAAGCGTCATTTTTGGGAAAAATCTGGAATTCCTGGTGTGATTGGTGTTGTCGGTGGAACACACATTCAACTGATTCGGCCAGCTAACAGTGAACAACTTTTTTTTAACAGAAAGCTTAAGCATAGTATAAATGTGATGGTGGTAAGTTCAATTTATCATTATTCATACACCTTCTTTATGCATACATACATTATGTACATACATATGTAAATTGGAATCAAAAAATACTTTTTTTTCTAACTAGATATGTGACTACACTATGGCGATAAGATCGGTAAACGGACGATATGGAGGAGCATCCCATGATTCCCATGTCTGGGCTCTTAGTGTGGAAAGAGCTTACCTCAAACGTTGCTTTGAGAATGGAGATAAGTCGTCCTGGATCTTAGGTAAGTACATATCTATGTACATATATAGTTTTAAAGCAAAATAATATTAAAAAATTATTTAAGGAGACTCAGGATATCCGTTAGAGCCCTGGATTATGACACCGTACAGAACGGCAGCTGAAGGATCTATGGAATCGAAATTCAACGAAAAATTTTCAGTTTCAAGATCAATAATTGAGCGCGTTTTTTGTGTCCTAAAGGCAAGATTTCGATGTCTTTTGGCGGCCAGGGAACTTCATTATCCACCCGAGAAGGTTACTCAAATTATGAACGTGTGTTGCGATCTCCACAATCTCTGTTTGAAGTTCAGAGTTGAACTCCCTAATTCAACACAAGTATTATTGGAAGAAGACGAGAACCATTTCTCTTTGGAAGAACAGCCTTTAGAAACAAATGAACATTCTAATTTGGCTAAAAGAATAAGAAATAAAATAAGAGATGATGTAACAAATTCATAAAGTTTTTATTTTTGAAAAGCAACTCTTAAGACTAAATAATTATAAACCGTGATTGCTCATTAAAGCGGAAAATTGTTCATGATGTATGATGGTTCACTATTAATGTTTGCTTTCATGTTGAGTTGTCCGCTCTGATGAGTTATCTCATGTGATGAGCTGGATTGCGATAAGTTGGTTGATTCAATTGCATCGAGATAGGATATTGTAAGTTGAGTCAAAAGTAAACAAATTAATGCATTATTTTTTCTTCTGTTTAGACGGAAGGCTATTCAAATTATTAACAAAAGTTCCATACAAAACCAGAAACGAAAAATGGAGTCTAGAAATCCATTATTTTATTTACAATTTAAATTTTAAAAAGTTGCTAAAATTGTGATGGAAAGTTTTGCAGCTTTAGAAGAAAGGCAACAACAAATTTGGAATTCTAAATAACTTTGGATGTTGATTTAAAATAATTGACTAGATTAGATTAGATTAAGTTTATTTAGCTTGAATAAGCTATTTTAACGATTTATACATTTTCTAATTCCAAATATTTTCTTAAATTTAGTAATTAATTTTCACAAAGAATCGTGCGTATTTTTTTAAATTCACAATATTTGTTTCAGTTCATAAATTACCTCGAAGTTCATTGACTATTTAAACTTATTATAAAATTATATGTTTTAAAGTTAAGTTATTACTTTTTCTTAGGTTAAAAGGTTGTAATGGGTGATTTTTTTGAGGTTAGGATTTTCATGCATTAGTATTTGACAGATCACGCGGGATTTCAGACATGGTGTCAAAGAGAAAGATGCTCAGTATGCTTTGACATTTCATCATGAATAGACTTACTAACGAGCAACGCTTGCAAATCATTGAATTTTATTACCAAAATCAGTGTTCGGTTCGAAATGTGTTTCGCGCTTTACGTCCGATTTATGGTCTACATAATCGACCAAGTGAGCAAACAATTAATGCGATTGTGACCAAGTTTCGCACTCAGTTTACTTTATTGGACATTAAACCAACCACACGAATGCGTACAGTGCGTACAGAAGAGAATATTGCGTCTGTTTCTGAGAGTGTTGCTGAAGACCGTGAAATGTCGATTCGTCGCCGTTCGCAGCAATTGGGTTTGTGTTATGCGACCACATGGAAGATTTTACGCAAAGATCTTGGTGTAAAACCGTATAAAATACAGCTCGTGCAAGAACTGAAGCCGAACGATCTGCCACAACGTCGAATTTTCAGTGAATGGGCCCTAGAAAAGTTGGCAGAAAATCCGCTTTTTTATCGACAAATTTTGTTCAGCGATGAGGCTCATTTCTGGTTGAATGGCTACGTAAATAAGCAAAATTGCCGCATTTGGAGTGAAGAGCAACCAGAAGCCGTTCAAGAACTGCCCATGCATCCCGAAAAATGCACTGTTTGGTGTGGTTTGTACGCTGGTGGAATCATTGGACCGTATTTTTTCAAAGATGCTGTTGGACGCAACGTTACGGTGAATGGCGATCGCTATCGTTCAATGCTAACAAACTTTTTGTTGCCAAAAATGGAAGAACTGAACTTGGTTGACATGTGGTTTCAACAAGATGGCGCTACATGCCACACAGCTCGCGATTCTATGGCCATTTTGAGGGAAAACTTCGGAGAACAATTCATCTCAAGGAATGGACCGGTAAGTTGGCCACCAAGATCATGCGATTTGACGCCTTTAGACTATTTTTTGTGGGGCTACGTCAAGTCTAAAGTCTACACAAATAAGCCAGCAACTATTCCAGCTTTGGAAGACAACATTTCCGAAGAAATTCGGGCTATTCCGGCCGAAATGCTCGAAAAAGTTACCCAAAATTGGACTTTCCGAATGGACCACCTAAGACGCAGCCGCGGTCAACATTTAAATGAAATTATCTTCAAAAAGTAAATGTCATGGACCAATCTAACGTTTCAAATAAAGAATCGATGAGATTTTGCAAATTTTATGCGTTTTTTTTTTTAAAAAAAAGTTCTCAAGCTCTTAAAAAATCACCCGATATAATAATAAATAAAAAAAGAACGAAACAAAAAAAAATAAATTCAGTCTTTTTAAATTAGCACATATTATGGTATTTAAATATTAAATGTACGTACTTCATAAAACTAAAAAAATCACATTATGAAAGCAAAAATGAATTCAATTTCTAAACTAAAAAAAAAAATGTGTATAAAAGGAATGAAACTTCAAACACAATCAATATGGATTGTTTAGTGATTGGCGAAGTGTTAGAATCTCAGATTTGAGTTTCAATTTAGTCACAGCATGTTGTTTTTTTTTTTCAATATAACTTTTTTTTTTAATTCAAACTTTTCTTTTTTAAGTTGCAGTTTTTCTTTTTTAAGTTCTAGTTTTTCTTTTTTAATTTTGTATATTTTTTCCTTCAATTCAAAATTTTTATTGTAGAATCGAGTTACATAGTAGGGCCCCAGTAATTTCCAAAGAAATTGTGTTTGTTCGTAAACAAAAAAAAAAGTTTTCCAATAGTAATAAAAATGTATGATTATATAGTACCAGATAAACACCCATTCGAAGTATGCTAAAAATAAATGGTTAGCAAAGATTTGCTGCGATTTATGATTATCGACTAGAGCCAATGTATCTATATGGTAAGCATGATATTTAGCGTGCTCTTAGTTATATGATTGAAAGTATTGAGTATTATCGTTTTGTTTATTATTAGCTGATCTTAATCCTGTTTAGAGAAACACATATTCATAAGTAAAGCTATAAAAACTTGAAATCACGAAATATTTGGTTATCTGGTTTGACTTGTAGCTGAAAGTTTCAAAAAGCGCCATATTGAATTAGAATCCCATACACTTTCTAAGCTAAAACAAATTTAACTTTTAAGTTGACTAAATTATGTACTTTGTAAGAAATTTTTTGAAAAAATTCTTTTGCCTCTTATTAATACTGTTCTTTTCGATTCAATCAACTTTTGAATGCTTAAATGTAGATTTAAAACAAAACAATGCTCAAGACTTCACTAAATGGAAACGTTTAGTCGGACGAAAATAAACGCTAAAATAGAATTCTAATAGTTCTTCATTTAGATCCTACAAATTATCTACTTAAATAAGGTACAAATAGTTTTTTTGGAGGTTATAAGGATAGATCTACTAAGTTTACATTGTATTAATCTAAAATAAAAATGCAGTAGTTGATTGTTTTACAAATCCTATATTTTTTCATTCATTTTATTTTTTTACACATAATTGATACTTATGTAAAACTATGCTTATTCTCTCTTTATAGTTTACAGTTTCGATTCACATAACTGTTTTGTTTGTTTCTTAATTTTTGTGGTTTACATCTATAACTTACTTAAAGAAAAACATTTACTTTAGTTAACATATTTGGTACCTGCCCATCACAAAACATCCGATATTGGCTCCCTACTTTTGTTTTCATTTTTTTTGTTTTTACAATTTATTTTTGTTTTTTTACAATTACTTTTTACCTTTTTTATCGAAAACTCACTTAGTCTACTCCATATTTTCATGTTATCACTGATATCTGTTTTGTATTTCACATTCTGACAATTCGATTGTTTTTCTCAATTTTCTTTTTTCCTTCTAAAATTAAAAAAAAAAAACAACAAAATTAAATTTTTAACAGTAGTTGTATACGAAAAGAGAACAAAAATTAAGTTAAAAATTTGTTTGCTCATGAAACTTTCTAGTTTTAATACGAGTATACGATAATTATTTAAGCCAAAATCTGTTTTCTTATACTTCTCTGTTTTGAGTTGTAGACATCGTAGCGTAGCTTCGTATACATAAACAACCATTTTTCATATACAAAGATCGTACACAAGGAGAAGCAGAGTCATGAATGTAAATAAAAACAAAAATCGGTACAAGATCCTGAACAGCTGGTGTAAACATACAAAAATTTCATTCATCCCCTTATTAGACACAATATTGAGACATTGCCATTTTCCATATAAAAGTGCATTGATATAAAGAAAAAACAAATTCATCGTCCTTCATATGGAAGCTTTGTATATGAAAACATATACAAGGATAGACTCAAATAGAATTAAGGAAATTGTGTCGACCTTTTGGCTGCTAAATTAACTGTCTCCCTTATTCTGCAGGCTGCTTATGGGAATGGAAATAATATTTTTCTCTCGCTCCCCCGAAATTTCTCCATTTTCGATACTACCGCCAACGACGGCGTCCGGTCGCGTAAAAAAATTCTGCCCATGAGAGTACTATAGTTTTCATATACAAAGATAGTACTCACTGGATGCTCATAAGTCACATGGTCGTTTGAGCAATGTTCGGTGTCCACTTCTATTTGTAATTATTCAATGGTACTACGTATGAAAGTAGAATCGAATGCCAGTAATGCCAACCTTTCAGCCAACAAATTTGCGAATTTCGAACGAGTCTCGCATTACGTTTGACATAAGTTAATTTAAAATAAAGAAAAAAAAAACAAATGTTGATTTGGCGACCAATATTTTCGGAAAAAAATTAAATAAAGAATTATATGTAAATAAAAATGGACAGTGTGGCGATTTGGTTCGAGTCGGAAGGAAATGGAGAAAGAGTTTATCAAATTGAAAGAAGGCGGATTAGGGATAAATCCAACATAACGGAGCTCAGCGACGAAAGGTTTCCTTTATTGAGTATTTATGTAGGCATTTTTAATCTAAAAAAATACTTTATTTCAGCTTTGTTAAAAACTACCGCCTTTCAAAAGAAGCCTTTATGTATTTATTAAACAATATAATAACAGACTTAAGTATTCGCAGAAACCAAACTTCTGTTCCCAACATAATTAAGCTATCAGCTACATTGAAATGTTTGGCTACAGGTGGTTACCAAAACCAGATAGGTGGAGACATGCATGCGGGGCTTGCTCAACAAACTTTATCCAAAATTATAAAAGAGGTTTTAACATCACTAGAAAAAGTAATTTGTTCTCAACTTATCAACTTCAAAATGTCAGATGAAGAAAAAATAAAGTCAAAGCGTCATTTTTGGGAAAAATCTAGAATTCCTGGTGTGATTGGTGTTGTCGATGGAACACACATTCAACTGATTCGGCCAGCTAACAGTGAACAACTTTTTAACAGAAAGCTTAAGCATAGTATAAATGTGATGGTGGTAAGTTCAATTTATCATTATTCATACACATTCTTTATGCATACATACATTATGTACATACATATGTAAATTGGAATCAAAAAATACTTTTTTTTTCTAACTAGATATGTGACTACACTATGGCGATAAGATCGGTAAACGGACGATATGGAGGATAATCCCATAATTCCCATGTCTGGGCTCTTAGTGCGGAAAGAGCTTACCTCAAACGTTGCTTTGAGAATGGAGATAAGTCGTCCTGGATCTTAGGTAAGTACATATATAGTTTTAAAGCAAAATAATATTAAAAAATTATTTAAGGAGACTCAGGATATCCGTTAGAGCCCTGGATTATGACACCGTACAGAACGGCAGCTGAAGGATCTATGGAATCGAAATTCAACGAAAAATTTTCAGTTTCAAGATCAATAATTGAGCGCATTTTTTGTGTCCTAAAGGCAAGATTTCGATGTCTTTTGGCGGCCAGGGAACTTCATTATCCACCCGAGAAGGTTACTCAAATTATGAACGTGTGTTGCGCTCTCCACAATCTCTGTTTGAAGTTCAGAGTTGAACTCCATAATTCAACACAAGTATTATTGGAAGAAGACGAGAAAAATGAAAAGCAACTCTTAAGACTAAATATAATAATAAATAAAAAAAGAACGAAACAAAAAAAAATAAATTCAGTCTTTTTAAATTAGCACATATTATGGTATTTAAATATTAAATGTACGTATGTACTTCATAAAACTAAAAAAATCACATTATGAAAACAAAAATGAATTCAATTTCTAAACTAAAAAAAAAATATGTAGATAAGGAATGAAACTTCAAACACAATCAATATGGATTGTTTAGTGATTGGCGAAGTGTTAGAATCTCGGATTTGAGTTTCAATTTAGTCACAGCATGTTGTTTTTTTTTCAATATAACTTTTTTTTTTAATTCAAACTTTTCTTTTTTAAGTTGCAGTTTTTCTTTTTTAAGTTCTAGTTTTTCTTTTTTAATTTTGTATATTTTTTCCTTCAATTCAAAATTTTTATTGTAGAATCGAGTTACATAGCAGGGCCTTAGTAATTTCCAAAGAAATTGTGTTTGTTCGTAAACAAAAAAAAAAGTTTTCCAATAGTAATAAAAATGTATGATTATATAGTACCAGATAAACACCCATTCGAAGTATGCTAAAAATAAATGGTTAGCAAAGATTTGCTGCGATTTATGATTATCGACTAGAGCTAATAAACAACCTTTTAACCTAAGAAAAAATAATAACTTAACTTTAAAACATATAATTTTATAATAAGTTTAAATAGTCAATGAACTTCGAGGTAATGTATGAACTGAAACAAATATTGTAAATTTAAAAAAATACGCACGATTCTTTGTGAAAATTAATTACTAAATTTAAGAAAATATTTGGAATTAGAAAATGTATAAATCGTTAAAATAGCTTATTCAAGCTAAATAAACTTAATCTAATCTAATCTAGTCAATTATTTTAAATCAACATCCGAAGTTATTTAGAATTCCAAATTTGTTGTTGCCTTTCTTCTAAAGCTGCAAAACTTTCCATCACAATTTTAGCAACTTTTTAAAATTTAATTTGTAAATAAAATAATGGATTTCTAGACTCCATTTTTCGTTTGTGGTTTTGTATGGAACTTTTGTTAATAATTTGGATAGCCTTCCGTCTAAACAGAAGAAAAAATAATGCATTAATTTGTTCACTTTTGACTCAACTTACAATATCCTATCTCGATGCAATTGAATCAACCAACTTATCGCAATCCAGCTCATCACATGAGATAACTCATCAGAGCGGACAACTCAACATGAAAGCAAACATTAATAGTGAACCATCATACATTATGAACAAATTTCCGCTTTAATGAGCAATCACGGTTTATATATGGTAAGCATGATATTTAGCGTGCTCTTAGTAATATGATTGAAAGTATTGAGTATTATCGTTTTGTTTATTATTAGCTGATCTTAATCCTGTTTAGAGAAACACATATTCATAAGTAAAGCTATAAAAACTTGAAATCACGAAATATTTGGTTATCTGGTTTGAAAGTTTCAAAAAGCGCCATATTGAATAAGAATCCCATACACTTTTTAAGCTAAAACAAATTAAACTTTTAAGTTGACTAAATTATGTACTTTGTAAGAAATTTTTTGAAAAAATGCTTTTGCCTCTTATTAATACTGTTCTTTTCGATTCAATCAACTTTTGAATGCTTAAATGTAGATTTAAAACAAAACAATGCTCAAGACTTAACTAAATGGAAACGTTTAGTCGGACGAAAATAAACGCTAAAATAGAATTCTAATAGTTCTTCATTTAGATCCTACAAATTATCTACTTAAATAAGACACAAATAGTTTTTTTGGAGGTTATAGGGATAGATCTACTAAGTTTACATTGTATTAATCTAAAATAAAAATGCATTTGTTGATTGTTTTACAAATCCTATATTTTTTCATTCATTTTATTTTTTTACACATAATTGATACTTATGTAACACCATGCTTATTCTCTTTCTTTATTCCGTTAGAGCCCTGGATTATGACACCGTACAGAACGGCAGCTGAAGGATCTATGGAATCGAAATTCAACGAAAAATTTTCAGTTTCAAGATCAATAATTGAGCGCGTTTTTTGTGTCCTAAAGGCAAGATTTCGATGTCTTTTGGCGGCCAGGGAACTTCATTATCCACCCGAGAAGGTTACTCAAAATATGAACGTGTGTTGCGCTCTCCACAATCTCTGTTTGAAGTTCAGAGTTGAACTCCCTAATTCAACACAAGTATTATTGGAAGAAGACGAGAACCATTTCTCTTTGGAAGAACAGCCTTTAGAAACAAATGAACATTCTAATTTGGCTAAAAGAATAAGAAATAAAATAAGAGATGATTTAACAAATTCATAAAGTTTTTATTTTTGAAAAGCAACTCTTAAGACTAAATATAATAATAAATAAAAAAAGAACGAAACAAAAAAAAAATAAATTCAGTCTTTTTAAAGATTCATAAAACTAAAAAAATCACATTATGAAAGCAAAAATGAATTCAATTTCTAAACTAAAAAAAAAATATGTAGATAAGGAATGAAACTTCAAACACAATCAATATGGATTGTTTAGTGATTGGCGAAGTGTTAGAATCTCGGATTTGAGTTTCAATTTAGTCACAGCATGTTGTTGTTTTTCAATATAACTTTTTTTTTAATTCAAACTTTTCTTTTTTAAGTTGCAGTTTTTCTTTTTTAAGTTCTAGTTTTTCTTTTTTTAATTTTGTATATTTTTTCCTTCAATTCGGAGTCTCTTCGTTTATATTTCAAAATTCCTTTCAGATTTTGATTCATTTCCTTCATCACTTCCAAGGAATTGTTCTGGTAGGATGTTTGATTTTGAACTTGTTGTTCTAAGAGTGTAATCTGCCGTTTTGTTGGTGTTATTCGCGGGGGTGGAATGTTTTCTTTTTCACCACTCAGATTTTCTATACCTCTTACTTCATTTTTAACAATGAGATCACTGGTAACTTCATTATCCAAATGTGAAGGGTTTCCGTTATTTTGTTCTACCACTCCAAAACTTAATGAACCGGTCATTCCCTCAATCGCTTGACCTAAGTCCAAAAGTTCAGCGACCTTCTCTTCTAGTGGAGTTAATGCATTATATTTTGGCGGACCACGACCAGTTCCAGACAAACTAATTTTGTTCCTTCTTAGCTTGGCTTTTGTATGCACTTTGAAGTCAGCCCAAACCTACATACATAGATAAAACAAATAAAAGAAATTCGGCTTTGTTGAAATTTTGATTTACCTTTTTCCACCCGACGCTATCAAGTTGTGGTGGACCTTCCGCATTCAATTGATTGGATATTTGTCCATTGATGGTTGGTCTTTTGTCTTGCTTCCGGTGTTTTGAGGTACCCTTTTGATAAGTCCGGATGTTTCGTCATATAGAGGACGAGAATTTCAAACTGTGCGGCGTTCGTGTTTGAAGTTTTTGATGAATTCCTTAGCAGGAAACATATGTATGTATATTAGTATGTTTATTAAATAATTCAACTTAATATTAACAATATATAATTTCCATTTACTTACATTTCGAAAGAAAACTTCTTGTTTCGACCGCTCGCAAACACATTTGATATAGAATGATTATTTACGAATTCGGATGACTGACATTTAAATTAGTAAAAAGTAGCACCGAATTTCCGAATAAAACAAAAATAGTTGGCATTACTAGAGCTGTTCGATTTTCGTTTATTATAATTTGCTATCGAGTTACAGAGTTGCGATTTTGCGAATTCGATCATTTTCATTGTAGAATCGAGTTACATAGTAGGGCCCCAGTAATTGCCAAAGAAATTGTGTTTGTTCGTAAACAAAAAAAAAAAGTTTTCCAATAGTAATAAAAATGTATGATTATATAGTACCAGATAAACACCCATTCGAAGTATGCTAAAAATAAATGGTTAGCAAAGATTTGTTGCGATTTATGATTATCGACTAGAGCCAATGTACAACCTTTTAACCTAAGAAAAAATAATAACTTAACTTTAAAACATATAATTGTATAATAAGTTTAAATAGTCAATGAACTTCGAGGTAATGTATGAACTGAAACAAATATTGTAAATTTAAAAAAATACGCACGATTCTTTGTGAAAATTAATTACTAAATTTAAGAAAATATTAGGAATTAGAAAATGTATAAATCGTTAAAATAGCCTATTCAAGCTAAATAAACTTAATCTAATCTAATCTAGTCAATTATTTTAAATCAACATCCAAAGTTATTTAGAATTCCAAATTTGTTGTTGCCTTTCTTCTAAAGCTGCAAAACTTTCCATCACAATTTTAGCAACTTTTTAAAATTTAATTTGTAAATAAAATAATGGATTTCTAGACTCCATTTTTCGTTTCTGGTTTTGTATGGAACTTTTGTTAATAATTTGGATAGCCTTCCGTCTAAACAGAAGAAAAAATAATGCATTAATTTGTTCACCTTTGACTCAACTTACAATATCCTATCTTGATGCAATTGAATCAACCAACTTATCGCAATCCAGCTCATCACATGAGATAACTCATCAGAGCGGACAACTCAACATGAAAGCAAACATTAATAGTGAACCATCATACATTATGAACAATTTTCCGCTTTAATGAGCAATCACGGTTTATATATGGTAAGCATGATATTTAGCGTGCTCTTAGTTATATGATTGAAAGTATTGAGTATTATCGTTTTGTTTATTATCAGCTGATCTTAATCCTGTTTAGAGAAACACATATTCATAAGTAAAGCTATAAAAACTTGAAATCGCGAAATGTTTGGTTATCTGGTTTGACTTGTAGCTGAAAGTTTCAGAAAGCGCCATATTGAATTAGAATCCCATACACTTTTTAAGCTAAAACAAATTTAACTTTTAAGTTGACTAAATTATGTACTTTGTTAGAAATTTTTTGAAAAAATGCTTTTGCCTCTTATTAATACTGTTCTTTTCGATTCAATCAACTTTTGAATGCTTAAATGTAGATTTAAAACAAAACAATGCTCAAGACTTCACTAAATGGAAACGTTTAGTCGGACGAAAATAAACGCTAAAATAGAATTCTAATAGTTCTTCATTTAGATCCTACAAATTATCTACTTAAATAAGGTAAAAATAGTTTTTTTGGAGGTTATAGGGATAGATCTACTAAGTTTACATTGTATTAATCTAAAATAAAAATGCAGTAGTTGATTGTTTTACAAATCCTATATTTTTTCATTCATTTTATTTTTTTACACATAATTGATACTTATGTAACACTATGCTTATTCTCTCTTTATAGTTTACAGTTTCGATTCACATAACTGTTTTGTTTGTTTCTTATTTTTTGTGGTTTACATCTATAACTTACTTAAAGAAAAATATTTACTTTAGTTAACATATTTGGTACCTGCCCATCACAAAACATCCGATATTGGCTCCCTACTTTTGTTTTCATTTTTTTTGTTTTTACAATTTATTTTTGTTTTTTTTTACAATTACTTTTTACCTTTTTTATCGAAAATTCACTTAGTCTACTCCATATTTTCATGTTATCACTGATAGTCTAAGAGCCGGCAGTAAATTTACGCAACATTATGCCAAAAGCAACCGTCTGGCAGGTTTTTTTTTCAGCCGGGGGCGGGGGTGGGAGTTCGAAAATGGTCATTTTTCTGATTTTGGGGTCGAAGTGATAACCACTTAAATGCATATATAAACAATAGGGGATAGTGCCCTGATGTCAAAAAAGTGAGTCCAAGACGTTTTGCTTTCAGTCTTCCCCTTGCCAGACGGCCGCCAAAATGCGCGAAAATCAACTTTTTGGGTCGAAGTGATAACCACTTAAATTAATATATAATCAATAGTAGATGGTCCACCGATGTCAGAAAAGTGTGTCCAAGACGTTTTACTTTCAGCCTTCCCCTTGCCAGACGGCCGCCAAAATGCGCGAAAATCAACTTTTTGGGTCGAAATGATAACCACACGAATGATACATCAAAAAATCAGAAAAATTCTCCTGATTGTAAAAATGTGTGTCCAAGACGTTTTATTTTCAGCCTTCCCCTTGCCAGACGCATTTTAACACTTTTTAACACAATTTTTCAACTTAAATCCTTAATAGCTTTTTTCCTATTAACCATAACCAAAACAATCATATACCAAAATATCAGACAAATTCCCCTGATTCTAAAAATGTGTGTCCAAGACGTTTTGCTTTCAGCCTTCCCCTTGCCAGACGCATTTTAACACTTTTTAACACAATTTTTCAACTTAAATCCTTAATAACTTTTTTCCTGTTGACCATAACCAAAACAATCATATACCAAAATATCAGACAAATTCCCCTGATTCTAAAAATGTGTTTCCAACACGTTTTGCTTTCAGCCTTCCCCTTGCCAGACGCATTTCAACACTTTTTAACACAATTTTTCAACTTAAATCCTTAATAACTTTTTTCCTGTTGACCATAACCAAAACAATCATATACCAAAATATCAGACAAATTCCCCTGATTCTAAAAATGTGTGTCCAAGACGTTTTGCTTTCAGCCTTCCCCTTGCCAGACGCATTTTAACACTTTTTAACACAATTTTTCAACTTAAATCCTTAATAACTTTTTTCCTGTTGACCATAACCAAAACAATCATATACCAAAATATCAGAAGATTTCCAATACGTTTTTTTTTTCAGTCTTATGCTTGCCAGAAAACCCTAAAGAAAGAATGCACAAAAACCACCGTTTTCCTTTAAAGCATAACAATTGTATTTTATTTAGAAAAAAATTATTGAATCACATGACATAAAATTGAATGAAATTTTGAAATTAGAAATTATAAAAAAAACTATTCTTCATCATCAGATTCGTCCGATGAAGAATTTTGCGAAATATTGTCTTCTTCGCTATCATTTTCATCACAGAAAATTAAATTTTCAATGGTTTCTGGGGCCACGACTCCGTTGAACCATTTCAATTTGACCATGTCATCCTCCATGGTCCAGCCGCATTGAAATGGGGAAAGTAGTATCCTTGTATTTAATATTGCACTTTTCCAAATATGGCATATATAGTTGCAACGATTAATTTGTTGCAGTAAGACGCTTCTGTTTGGTGGCAACTACCTTCAAAACCTTCAGATAAAATGGTTAAGCATATAATTGCTTAAGGTTTTAAAGAAATATTTTAAATTTTTAACTTACTTTTAATATTTTTGAAAATTTTTTTCGAAGTCTGTTTACAAGTTTTGTAAAATAGTTCATATCTGGCATCATTCACTTTGAGGGCGGTTGTTTTATAAATTTTGCAAACAAATTCCTCTATTGTTAGAATGTCCTCTTCACTTATATAAGAAAATTGTCCGAATTTTGAAAAAGCGTTTTGAAATTCTATAGAACCCTTGAGAATTTCAAAAGGTTTCACTTTTCCTTTCTTAAAAAAACTTGGTGTGTAATCACAACCAGTAAAGCTGTGAAACGCGGGAAGTGCAGGACAAAGCGTCGGACCCAAATTAAGATACATTTCATTTATGTGTAAATACCTTAACAATATAAAGATAGATTTACTATGTCTTTTTTAATGTTTATTTTATACATTCATACCTTAATGAGTTTTTAGAAATATTTCCTATTTCCAGCCATACTTCAGCCTTATTTTTCAAGTACGGAAAAGAATTGAGAGCTACAATTAGCACATCGGTATCTACCGTTTTTATGACCACTGACATGTTCGATGGAAGAAAG
This sequence comes from Eupeodes latifasciatus, assembly GCA_920104205.1. Lineage (NCBI taxonomy): Eukaryota > Metazoa > Arthropoda > Insecta > Diptera > Syrphidae > Eupeodes > Eupeodes latifasciatus. Next base: position 29,264,968 of record OV049927.1, read on the forward strand.
GCCAAATGGAGCATCATCCGGGTATCAGCTTCTTCTTGTAAACTCTCCAATTTGAGTTGGAGCAATGCTAATTGTAGTTTTCTCGAGGTGTCTAAGAAAAGCTGATTTATCGGTTTTAATCATTGACCCATCCAAGTGTCCAAAAGATTGAGGAACGGGTGTTAATGGGTACTTAAAAATTTGTTTCATATCAATTTGGAGCGAATTTTGTGAGGCTATGAAAACTATCCTTCCATTCCTTTCCATTTTTATTTCTTGAATTTTCCCACATGCAAATGTTTTTGCCACCTTGTATTCTGAAGAAAAATTTAAAATGTTCGTTTTTGAAATTCTGTTTTCAAATCTCTTGGGATCGACTCTGCACTCATTCAAGAATGTGTCACGTTTTTTTCTCCCAACTGCTTCATGTTAAGCAAAAACTGTTCGGTGGGCTGGGATGCACATTTTCCGGTGCATATGTTAAAAAGTCTTTCACTCTGATGACGGATTGTATCCGAAAAAGGGTTACTGAAGTTTTCTATTTCTGTTGTCAACTTCTTCAAGTCTTCAGAAAATTTTTTAATCTGCCCACTTTTAAGATCACGCGTTATGTCATCCTTCTGCAACAGCCCCAACATGTTGTACAAGGATGATATATTTGCAGTTCTATCCGCACGAGTTTTTGCCTGGTATTTTGGTATATGATTGTTTTGGTTATGGTCAACAGGAAAAAAGTTATTAAGGATTTAAGTTGAAAAATTGTGTTAAAAAGTGTTAAAATGCGTCTGGCGAGGGGAAGGCTGAAAGCAAAACGTCTTGGACACACATTTTTAGAATCAGGGGAATTTGTCTGATATTTTGGTATATGATTGTTTTGGTTATGGTCAACAGGAAAAAAGTTATTAAGGATTTAAGTTGAAAAATTGTGTTAAAAAGTGTTAAAATGCGTCTGGCAAGGGGAAGGCTGAAAGCAAAACGTCTTGGACACACATTTTTAGAATCAGGGGAATTTGTCTGATATTTTGGTATATGATTGTTTTGGTTATGGTCAACAGGAAAAAAGTTATTAAGGATTTAAGTTGAAAAATTGTGTTAAAAAGTGTTAAAATGCGTCTGCCAAGGGGAAGGCTGAAAGCAAAACGTCTTGGACACACATTTTTAGAATCAGGGGAATTTGTCTGATATTTTGGTATATGATTGTTTTGGTTATGGTCAACAGGAAAAAAGTTATTAAGGATTTAAGTTGAAAAATTGTGTTAAAAAGTGTTAAAATGCGTCTGGCAAGGGAAGGCTGAAAGCAAAACGTCTTGGACACACATTTTTAGAATCAGGGGAATTTGTCTGATATTTTGGTATATGATTGTTTTGGTTATGGTCAACAGGAAAAAAGTTATTAAGGATTTAAGTTGAAAAATTGTGTTAAAAAGTGTTAAAATGCGTCTGGCAAGGGGAAGGCTGAAAGCAAAACGTCTTGGACACACATTTTTAGAATCAGGGGAATTTGTCTGATATTTTGGTATATGATTGTTTTGGTTATGGTCAACAGGAAAAAAGTTATTAAGGATTTAAGTTGAAAAATTGTGTTAAAATGCGTCTGGCAAGGGGAAGGCTGAAAGCAAAACGTCTTGAACACACATTTTTAGAATCAGGGGAATTTGTCTGATATTTTGGTATATGATTGTTTTGGTTATGGTCAACATGAAAAAAGTTATTAAGGATTTAAGTTGAAAAATTGTGTTAAAAAGTGTTAAAATGCGTCTGGCAAGGGGAAGGCTGAAAGCAAAACGTCTTGGACACACATTTTTAGAATCAGGGGAATTTGTCTGATATTTTGGTATATGATTGTTTTGGTTATGGTTAATAGGAAAAAAGCTATTAAGGATTTAAGTTGAAAAATTGTGTTAAAAAGTGTTAAAATGCGTCTGGCAAGGGGAAGGCTGAAAATAAAACGTCTTGGACACACATTTTTACAATCAGGAGAATTTTTCTGATTTTTTGATGTATCATTCGTGTGGTTATCATTTCGACCCAAAAAGTTGATTTTCGCGCATTTTGGCGGCCGTCTGGCAAGGGGAAGGCTGAAAGTAAAACGTCTTGGACACACTTTTCTGACATCGGTGGACCATCTACTATTGATTATATATTAATTTAAGTGGTTATCACTTCGACCCAAAAAGTTGATTTTCGCGCATTTTGGCGGCCGTCTGGCAAGGGGAAGGCTGAAAGCAAAACGTCTTGGACTCACTTTTTTGACATCAGGGCACTATCCCCTATTGTTTATATATGCATTTAACTGCTGGAACACAATGCAAATCGGAGCCGGAGTCGTAACTGGAGTCGGAACAGTTGTCGTACGTTTCACAAAAAGTACGCACACAATGTGTCGTACGGCTTTTTGATGTTATTTGGTATATTTGCAGTTTACAACCACATGGTCAGTGAACTTTCGTTGGGGAAGGTCCCCTCTGTGTTGTGCGTTCGTCGATCGTCCGTTACCTGTGATCGTTTTTGTTCGAGACTTGTCGTGTTAATTATTTTTGAATATACATACATACATACAAAACAAAAACTCATTACTTACATTCATACATATTACGAACAACAAATAACAATAATAATATCAATAACAAAATCAATCAATAGCCTCACACATTTATTTATTTATTAAGTGTACAAGTGAAGAAAAATATAACAACAACCAAAAAAACACCAAATCACGCCACCCTGGAGCAATCCAATAAAAAAAACAACATAAAACAACCAACAGAAATATGATAAGCCAAGCACAGCATAGCACAGTGAGTACCATCCTTCACTTTCCCCTTTCTCCTACAGTTGCACGGCTTAGCATGTGCATTAAATTGCATTGGGTTTTATAGCTAATGCAATTGATACACAGGCTACGTCGTCGCTTGACTACGGATTATGGATAGACAAAATTTTACTGTTTTGTATTAACAGGGGCGGATTCGATTTTTGTCACTACTAAGGCATAACACTAGTAGTGGCGTATATCGAATAGCATTCTGTGGTCCAACTCAGTGATATTTTTGTATTGTCTTTGTCTGTTTTGGTTTTTGTTATTTTTTTAAATTGCAATGGCTGTAAATTTCAGGGTAGATTGTTGTAATATTCGTGGGCTTAGAGCGAATTTTCTTTCGGCGTACTCCCATACTGTTTTAAACAGGCCAGCTGTATTGGCACTAAGTGAAACCCAAGTAGGTGAGGATTCCGATCCTGCTGAATTTCTTATTCATGGGTATAGCTTGGTGCCTTTATTCTTTTCCCACCATGGCCTCGCCATCTACATTAGGAGTGATGTTGCTTATCAGCTCTTACCACAATATGGTCTTTGCACCAATTCCTTTTTTAATTATATGTGGATTAAATTTTCCGTAAATAAGCAAATCACTCACTATTGTTTCCTTTATCGAAGCCCTAATCTAGACAGAGTATCAACTTCTCGTGAATTTGATGCTTTGTCTGATTCCATCCAAAGAATTGTTTCGTCCTATCCTCGCACTGAAATCGTTGTTACGAGCGATTTCAATGTACACAATTCTTCATGGCTTCAACATTCGGGCCAGACAACATCCGAAGGAGTGTGTGTTGAGATCTTCGCTGAGTTGAACCACCTAACTCAGCTGGTCAACGAGCCCACTCGAATATCGGACGTGGTAGGTCGAGCAGAAAACACCCTTGACTTGTTTCTTACCTCTGACCCTGATAAGTACACTATTAGTGTTCTATCTCCTCTAGGCTCATCTGACCATTGTGTTATATCTGCAAATTTCTCGTGTCAAAACTCCTCAGTTAAAGAAAGAGCTCCTAGGAGAACCGTTTGGCAATACGAGAAAGCCAACTGGGACGGTCTCAATAACTATTTTAGGATCTTTAACTGGTCACTATGCTTCCTCGATAGTGACGTTGACGCCAGCGCAGATATGATCACAAGTTTGATTCTCCTGGGAATGAGAACTTTTATCCCGAATAGGGTTAAAAGCATCAGACCTAAGGAAAACGCATGGTTCGATGCGAGCTGTAAAGAGGTTATTAGGGTCAAGAAGGTAAGTTTCCGTTGTTTTAAAGCCAATCCAACTGAGGAAAACCGGAATAAGTTCAAGCAAGCCAGGAAGGCCTGCAACGTCCATATTCGACGGACCAAATTTTTACATGACCAAAAATTAAGGCAAAAAATACTGCAATGTCCCAAAGGCAGTAAAAATTTTTGGTCCTTTGTAAAAAACATGAGGAATTCTTCCTCTTCCTCGGTTCCTACGCTCGTTGTCAATGACACTCCATTTGTTAGCTCTTTAGAGAAAGCTAATCTTTTCGTTAGGCAGTTCGCCGCCAATTCAACGCTGCCAGTAAGTGTTATGACTCCGCCTGTTATCGAGCGCGTTAGTGATTCTATGGGGCAAATCTTTTTTCGCACTCGTACTGTGGCGAGAGTCCTAAAAGATCTTAATACACATAAATCCGCTGGTCCGGATGGTATCCCCGCTATTGTTCTGAAGAGGTGTTCTTCAACGCTGGCAAAACCACTGCGTAAGCTTTTTCATCTGTCCTACTCCTCTGGTCTCGTTCCGAGCGGATGGAAAACTGCATTTGTCCAGCCTATTCCCAAAAAAGGCGAATCTTCCTCACCCTCTAATTATCGACCGATTGCACTTACGTCCCTTCTTTCCAAGGTCATGGAAACGCTGGTAAATTATCAGCTTAAGAAATATCTCGAAGATCGAAAGCTTCTTAATGACCGGCAGTACGGCTTTCGCAGCAATAGGTCCACTGGTGATCTCATGGTTCATCTCACCGAACAGTGGAGCAAATCTTTACATCGTTTTGGAGAAAGTAAGATTATTGCACTTGATATTTCAAAAGCATTTGATAGGGTTTGGCATCAGGCTCTCTTATCGAAAATGCGTGCTTTCGGTTTTCACGAATCCCTGCTTCATTGGATTAGTAATTACCTTTCGGATCGTTCAATACAAGTAGTATTGGATGGGTTCAAGTCTGAAAACCATAAAATAAATGCTGGTGTGCCCCAGGGCTCTGTTCTATCTCCAACACTCTTTCTCATTTTTATTAATGATCTCCTGTCTGCAACTTCTAATCCAATACATTGTTTCGCTGACGATAGTACTCTCAGCTTTTCATATTCGTTTTCAGAATCACATCCCTCCTCTTCGGATGTGGAACTGCAACGACAAAATATGATAAGTTCATTAAATTCCGACCTAAACAGCATTCTTGAATGGGGATTAAAAAACCGCGTGGAATTTAATGCTTCGAAAACGCAATGCTGTCTTGTATCGTTAAAGCGAGATATACCCCCATTGCCATTATCCATGGATGGCGCTTGCATCGAGGAGACTGAACATCTCGATATTCTCGGTATGTGTATCACCAACCACCTCTTGTGGAATGATCACATACGCGATGTCGCCAAAAATGCCGCAAGATGTTTGGGTTTTCTAAGGCGATGCAAGAAGTTTTTCTCTCCCTCTGATCTGGCTATTATCTACAAAACTTATATACGTCCAAAGCTTGAGTATAACTCCCATATCTGGGCTGGTGCACCTGCAACCTACTTAAGCCTCTTGGACAGCATTGAACGTAGAGCATTTAAATTAATCGGTGATAATACCATCATAGGATCATTTACGTCGCTTGAACATCGTCGTAAAGTTTCTTGTCTCACGCTTTTTTATCGTTATTTTAACGGTTTATGCTCAAGTGAAATAGCCAGTTGCATTCCTCCCCTTAAACAGTTCAACCGTAATACTCGCGCTTCTAGGAATGCTCATCAGTATACCCTCGAGCCCAACTTCGGTCGTACTGTCAAGTATAGAGATTCGTTCTTTAGCCGTACTACGCGAATGTGGAATGCTTTACCACACTCTGTTTTTCCCAGCCATTGCAATATTCAGGAATTCAAAACCAATGTGCACCGACACCTCCTTTCAACCTCTCTCTCCTTTTCCTAGTGCTCACACTGTGTCTTTACATAATAAGGGTAGTAATATCCCCTTAAGTGTGCGCTTATTATAAAAAAAAAAAAAAAAAAAAAAAAAACATCAAATTTGTCAGAAAATATTTTTTTGTTCACTTTTATTTCTTATTTAAATGTTTTTCCACTTTTTTTAATGAAAAACTATTGAAAAAAAATACAATCACCAAGTTATTCACTTACAAAATGGAAACGTCACATGTGTCGTACGTCAAAGTTAAAAGTTGGTGAACTCTTCCGACTCCGGCTGCGGCTCCGATTCCAGTTCCGTCGCGTTGTGTTCGTACATTTGCATTTGCGTACATTGAATACTTTGACAGCTATTCCAGTTACGATTCCGACTCCGGCTCCGACACCATTGTGTTCCAGCAGTAAGTGGTTATCACTTCGACCCCAAAATCGGAAAAATGACCATTTTCGAACCCCCACCCCCGCCCCCGGCTGAAAAAAAACGCTGCCAGACGGTTGATTTTGGCATAATGTTGCGTATATCTACACATACATGTATATATATTTTGGTTATCACTCCACTCCCAAAATTTGCTGCCGGCTCTTGGTCTATGATATCTGTTTTGTATTTCACATTCTGACAATTCGATTGTTTTTCTCAATTTTCTTTTTTCCTTCTAAAATTAAAAAAAAAAACAACAAATTTAAATTTTTAACAGTAGTCGTATACGAAAAGAGAACAAAATTAAGTTAAAAATTTGTTTGCTCATGAAACTTTCTAGTTTTAATACGAGTATACGATAATTATTTAAGCCAAAATCTGTTTTCTTATACTTCTCTGTTTTAGTTGTAGACATCGTAGCGTAGCTTCGTATACATAAACAACCATTTTTCATATACAAAGATCGTACACAAGGAGAAGAAGAGTCATGAACATAGAGAAATATATCTAACAAGAGAACCGACTTATGGGGTTCGCTCTCTTTCGACCTACAAACTAAATTGAGCACATTTTGCCCATTAGCATAAGCAAAGCATGTGTTAGTTGTCCCGTGCATTTCTTATGGAAAAATCCAGATTCTATGTAGTTGTTATATGTTATGGGCTTTTGGGGCTCAGTATGCACAGTTAGGGGGAAAACAATGTGAGGTGAACTCAGCCGTTCAAAAAAGAGATCCGTTGAATTCAAAAATTGAAAAATTGTTGCAATATTTTAAGAAAAATGAATTTTGCAACTTCTTTTTAGTGAAAACTGTGCTAAAAATAGTATTTGACTGCTTTTGGCACACAAATTCTGTGATTTTTATGAAAATTTTCGCTAAAAACAAAAAAAATCAATTCAATTTTTTCAATTTCAAATTTCTTTATTCTTATTAACAAAAAACTACATGGTAATCCTTAATAGCTTATATATAAGTAAGAATAGTTAGTGCCATAATTTATTTAAGAAAAAAATAGTGTAAATGGCACATCTAATTAATACATTGTTTGTGTGGGGTGTACAATTAAAGGTTATTACAATTAAACATTATTATTAAACATTATTATTCATCAACAGAATTCAATACAAAAATAAACAGAATGAAAGAAACAATTCAGAGACAAGGCTAGTTAAATTGCAAATTGAATTAGCATTTCGATAGCATGATGATCCAAATCAAGAAGCCACATTTTTATTTTTTTCAAAAAGACGTTCATATTTCTTATATTGCGAATGTTAACCGGTAGTGTATTAAACAGTTTACATGAAATAATTGGGTAAGAGTTTCTGTAACTAGTGGTGCGAAAAAAGGGAATATTGACCAAGTAAGCAGAGTTGCTGCGAAGATTTCTAAGGTCCGAAATCGGACTTTGCAGATAACCTGACCTTTTAAAAAACACTTTGAGGACTTAAAAATAAAATAAATGACGAACAGGTAGGACTTGCTGGTATCTAAATAAATGCATTGAGTTAGCTAGTCGATGCGTTTTGCAAACATTTCGAATCGCAGATTTCTGTAAGACAGTTAGCTGATTAAGATGATTCACATATGCTCCACCCCAGCAGCAAATGCCATATTCTAATTTTGAATGGAAAATTCCATAGTAGACCATCTTCAACATTTCCAAGGAGCAGTGAATCCTCAAATGATAAAAATTCCGATTAGCTGAAAACAGATAGTTCTTTAAAAGCGATATGTGTTTGGTCCAACTTAAATTTTGGTCAAAAGTAATACCCAGGTATTTGAAATCTTCTACACTTTCAATTGTAAAACAGTTTTTATTGCAAAGTTGATAATTAGTACATTCATGTGAATGAAAAACTATAGGAATATCAGGTGATATTTTACGAGTAAGACTAAAATACATAAGTTTAGTTTTATTGCTGACTATGAGCTCATGTTTCGCAAACCAGCATCTAAGCAGATGAACATCATGATTTATTTCACATATTTGATTTAAGGGACTAGATGAACAGTAAGCAATTCCTAGGTCATCTGCAAAGGCTTTGATTCTACCAATTATTGGAAGCGAAAAAAGAGAATTTATGTATATTAGAAATAAAACTGGACCGAGTACTGAACCTTGAGGGACTCCTAAGTGACTAGTTTTAGGGTCACTGAAGCTGTTTTGAATTTTCACTAACTGCATTCTATTTTTAAGATAGGACTCAAACCATTTTAAGGTAAACCCACGAAAGCCAGCCATATCAAGTTTGTCTAGCAAGATTTTATGGTTAACCATATCAAATGCCTTAGTTATGTCCACGAAAAGTCCAGTACAGTGATATTTACGATGTAAACCACTTTGCAGAATACAAAAAAAATCTAGAAGAGCATCTTCCGTAGATCGTCCAGTTCTAAAACCGAATTGCATCGGACTAAAAAAATTGATTCTATTAAGATAAGGAAGCATTCTAGTTTTAATAAGTTTTTCGAAAACCTTGGAAATTGAAGACAGCAAGGAAATTGGTCTATAGTTAGATTTATCTTCTTTGTTTCCTTTCTTGAAAAGGGGAATAACTATACCAACCTTAAGTTCATCTGGAAATATACCTGTATTAATGCTTAGGTTGAAAATATGTGAAAGTATATCAACTATGTTCAATCCGATTCGTTTTAGAACTATATTTGATAAATTATCTCTGCCATGCGAAAATGAGTTATTTAGAGAATTAATAGTTTTTAAAACATCAAGTCCCGTAATTGGATCAAAGTAGAAACTATTGCTTTGCGAAATTTGATTTTCAGAAAAGTTACTCACGACTTTAGAACTCTGGGAGAAAGGATTCTGTCCGACCGACTCAAAATACTTACTAAATTCGTTCGCGACTTCTATGGGATTTGAAATCTTTTCATTACCATTACTTAGCACAACAGAACGTATATTATTCGAACTGTTACGGTTTAAAATACTATTTACTACTTGCCACTCTTTTTTCACATTACCTTTCGCTGTGCTTATTTTTGAACGATAGTAATTATGCTTAGCGTCTTTTATTTCTTTATTTATATTTTTACACAGTCTCTTGTACCGTACTTTTAAATTTGAGTTGGATTGATGTTTGACGCATTTTTTCCATAATTTATTTTTAATTTTAATTTTTTTAATGAGAGATTTTTGTACCCAAGGCTTCAGACTTTTTTCCGATTTCTTTTGAGTAATTGTAGCACTAGATAAATTTATGTGGTCATTTTGTGTTAAAAAGTGTTAAAATGCGTCTGGCAAGGGGAAGGCTGAAAGCAAAACGTCTTGGACACACATTTTTAGAATCAGGGGAATTTGTCTGATATTTTGGTATATGATTGTTTTGGTTATGGTCAACAGGAAAAAAGTTATTAAGGATTTAAGTTGAAAAATTGTGTTAAAAAGTGTTAAAATGCGTCTGGCAAGGGGAAGGTTGAAAGCAAAACGTCTTGGACACACATTTTTAGAATCAGGGGAATTTGTCTGATATTTTGGTATATGATTGTTTTGGTTATGGTCAACAGGAAAAAAGTTATTAAAGATTTAAGTTGAAAAATTGTGTTAAAATGCGTCTGGCAAGGGGAAGGCTGAAAGCAAAACGTCTTGGACACACATTTTTAGAATCAGGGGAATTTGTCTGATATTTTGGTATATGATTGTTTTGGTTATGGTCAACATGAAAAAAGTTATTAAGGATTTAAGTTGAAAAATTGTGTTAAAAAGTGTTAAAATGCGTCTGGCAAGGGGAAGGTTGAAAGCAAAACGTCTTGGACACACATTTTTAGAATCAGGCGAATTTGTCTGATATTTTGGTATATGATTGTTTTGGTTATGGTTAATAGGAAAAAAGCTATTAAGGATTTAAGTTGAAAAATTGTGTTAAAAAGTGTTAAAATGCGTCTGGCAAGGGGAAGGCTGAAAATAAAACGTCTTGGACACACATTTTTACAATCAGGAGAATTTTTCTGATTTTTTGATGTATCATTCGTGTGGTTATCATTTCGACCCAAAAAGTTGATTTTCGCGCATTTTGGCGGCCGTCTGGCAAGGGGAAGGCTGAAAGTAAAACGTCTTGGACACACTTTTCTGACATCGGTGGACCATCTACTATTGATTATATATTAATTTAAGTGGTTATCACTTCGACCCAAAAAGTTGATTTTCGCGCATTTTGGCGGCCGTCTGGCAAGGGGAAGGCTGAAAGCAAAACGTCTTGGACTCACTTTTTTGACATCAGGGCACTATCCCCTATTGTTTATATATGCATTTAACTGCTGGAACACAATGCAAATCGGAGCCGGAGTCGTAACTGGAGTCGGAACAGTTGTCGTACGTTTCACAAAAAGTACGCACACAATGTGTCGTACGGCTTTTTGATGTTATTTGGTATATTTGCAGTTTACAACCACATCAAGTTTGTCAGAAAATATTTTTTTGTTCACTTTTATTTCTTATTTAAATGTTTTTCCACTTTTTTTAATGAAAAACTATTGAAAAAAAATACAATCACCAAGTTATTCACTTACAAAATGGAAACGTCACATGTGTCGTACGTTAAAGTTAAAAGTTGGTGAACTCTTCCGACTCCGGCTGCGGCTCCGATTCCAGTTCCGTCGCGTTGTGTTCGTACATTTGCATTTGCGTACATTGAATACTTTGACAGCTATTCCAGTTACGATTCCGACTCCGGCTCCGACACCATTGTGTTCCAGCAGTAAGTGGTTATCACTTCGACCCCAAAATCGGAAAAATGACCATTTTCGAACCCCCACCCCCGCCCCCGGCTGAAAAAAAACGCTGCCAGACGGTTGATTTTGGCATAATGTTGCGTATATCTACACATACATGTAATGGGTGATTTTTTTGAGGTTAGAATTTTCATGCATTAGTATTTGACAGATCACGCGGGATTTCAGACATGGTGTCAAAGAGAAAGATGCTCAGTATGCTTTGACATTTCATCATGAATAGACTTACTAACGAGCAACGCTTGCAAATCATTGAATTTTATTACCAAAATCAGTGTTCGGTTCGAAATGTGTTTCGCGCTTTTTTTATCGACAAATTTTGTTCAGCGATGAGGCTCATTTCTGGTTGAATGGCTACGTAAATAAGCAAAATTGCCGCATTTGGAGTGAAGAGCAACCAGAAGCCGTTCAAGAACTGCCCATGCATCCCGAAAAATGCACTGTTTGGTGTGGTTTGTACGCTGGTGGAATCATTGGACCGTATTTTTTCAAAGATGCTGTTGGACGCAACGTTACGGTGAATGGCGATCGCTATCGTTCAATGCTAACAAACTTTTTGTTGCCAAAAATGGAAGAACTGAACTTGGTTGACATGTGGTTTCAACAAGATGGCGCTACATGCCACACAGCTCGCGATTCTATGGCCATTTTGGGGGAAAACTTCGGAGAACAATTCATCTCAAGGAATGGACCGGTAAGTTGGCCACCAAGATCATGCGATTTGACGCCTTTAGACTATTTTTTGTGGGGCTACGTCAAGTCTAAAGTCTACACAAATAAGCCAGCAACTATTCCAGCTTTGGAAGACAACATTTCCGAAGAAATTCGGGCTATTCCGGCCGAAATGCTCGAAAAAGTTACCCAAAATTGGACTTTCCGAATGGACCACCTAAGACGCAGCCGCGGTCAACATTTAAATGAAATTATCTTCAAAAAGTAAATGTCATGGACCAATCTAACGTTTCAAATAAAGAATCGATGAGATTTTGCAAATTTTATGCGTTTTTTTTAAAAAAAAAGTTCTCAAGCTCTTAAAAAATCACCCGATATATATATTTTGGTTATCACTCCACTCCCAAAATTTGCTGCCGGCTCTTGGTCTATGATATCTGTTTTGTATTTCACATTCTGACAATTCGATTGTTTTTCTCAATTTTCTTTTTTCCTTCTAAAATTAAAAAAAAAAAACAACAAAATTAAATTTTTAACAGTAGTCGTATACGAAAAGAGAACAAAATTAAGTTAAAAATTTGTTTGCTCATGAAACTTTCTAGTTTTAATACGAGTATACGATAATTATTTAAGCCAAAATCTGTTTTCTTATACTTCTCTGTTTTGAGTTGTAGACATCGTAGCGTAGCTTCGTATACATAAACAACCATTTTTCATATACAAAGATCGTACACAAGGAGAAGAAGAGTCATGAACATAGAGAAATATATCTAACAAGAGAACCGACTTATGGGGTTCGCTCTCTTTCGACCTACAAACTAAATTGAGCACATTTTGCCCATTAGCATAAGCAAAGCATGTGTTAGTTGTCCCGTGCATTTCTTATGGAAAAATCCAGATTCTATGTAGTTGTTATATGTTATGGGCTTTTGGGGCTCAGTATGCACAGTTAGGGGGAAAACAATGTGAGGTGAACTCAGCCGTTCAAAAAAGAGATCCGTTGAATTCAAAAATTGAAAAATTGTTGCAACATTTTAAGAAAAATGAATTTTGCAACTTCTTTTTAGTGAAAACTGTGCTAAAAATAGTATTTGACTGCTTTTGGCACACAAATTCTGTGATTTTTATGAAAATTTTCGCTAAAAACAAAAAAAATAAATTCAATTTTTTCAATTTCAAATTTCTTTATTCTTATTAACAAAAAACTACATGGTAATCCTTAATAGCTTATATATAAGTAAGAATAGTTAGTGCCATAATTTATTTAAGAAAAAAATAGTGTAAATGGCACATCTAATTAATACATTGTTTGTGTGGGGTGTACAATTAAAGGTTATTACAATTAAACATTATTATTAAACATTATTATTCATCAACAGAATTCAATACAAAAATAAACAGAATGAAAGAAACAATTCAGAGACAAGGTTAGTTAAATTGCAAATTGAATTAGCATTTCGATAGCATGATGATCCAAATCAAGAAGCCACATTTTTATTTTTTTCAAAAAGACGTTCATATTTCTTATATTGCGAATGTTAACCGGTAGTGTATTAAACAGTTTACATGAAATAATTGGGTAAGAGTTTCTGTAACTAGTGGTGCGAAAAAAGGGAATATTGACCAAGTAAGCAGAGTTGCTGCGAAGATTTCTAAGGTCCGAAATTGGACTTTGCAGATAACCTGACCTTTTAAAAAACACTTTGAGGACTTAAAAATAAAATAAATGACGAACAGGTAGGACTTGCTGGTATCTAAATAAATGCATTGAGTTAGCTAGTCGATGCGTTTTGCAAACATTTCGAATCGCAGATTTCTGTAAGACAGTTAGCTGATTAAGATGATTCACATATGCTCCACCCCAGCAGCAAATGCCATATTCTAATTTTGAATGGAAAATTCCATAGTAGACCATCTTCAACATTTCCAAGGAGCAGTGAATCCTCAAATGATAAAAATTCCGATTAGCTGAAAACAGATAGTTCTTTAAAAGCGATATGTGTTTGGTCCAACTTAAATTTTGGTCAAAAGTAATACCCAGGTATTTAAAATCTTCTACACTTTCAATTGTAAAACAGTTTTTATTGCAAAGTTGATAATTAGTACATTCATGTGAATGAAAAACTATAGGAATATCAGGTGATATTTTACGAGTAAGACTAAAATACATAAGTTTAGTTTTATTGCTGACTATGAGCTCATGTTTCGCAAACCAGCATCTAAGCAGATGAACATCATGATTTATTTCACATATTTGATTTAAGGGACTAGATGAACAGTAAGCAATTCCTAGGTCATCTGCAAAGGCTTTGATTCTACCAATTATTGGAAGCGAAAAAAGAGAATTTATGTATATTAGAAATAAAACTGGACCGAGTACTGAACCTTGAGGGACTCCTAAGTGACTAGTTTTAGGGTCACTGAAGCTGTTTTGAATTTTCACTAACTGCATTCTATTTTTAAGATAGGACTCAAACCATTTTAAGGTAAACCCACGAAAGCCAGCCATATCAAGTTTGTCTAGCAAGATTTTATGGTTAACCATATCAAATGCCTTAGTTATGTCCACGAAAAGTCCAGTACAGTGATATTTACGATGTAAACCACTTTGCAGAATACAAAAAAAATCTAGAAGAGCATCTTCCGTAGATCGTCCAGTTCTAAAACCGAATTGCATCGGACTAAAAAAATTGATTCTATTAAGATAAGCAAGCATTCTAGTTTTAATAAGTTTTTCGAAAACCTTGGAAATTGAAGACAGCAAGGAAATTGGTCTATAGTTAGATTTATCTTCTTTGTTTCCTTTCTTGAAAAGGGGAATAACTATACCAACCTTAAGTTCATCTGGAAATATACCTGTATTAATGCTTAGGTTGAAAATATGTGAAAGTATATCAACTATGTTCAATCCGATTCGTTTTAGAACTATATTTGATAAATTATTTCTGCCATGCGAAAATGAGTTATTTAGAGAATTAATAGTTTTTAAAACATCAAGTCCCGTAATTGGATCAAAGTAGAAACTATTGCTTTGCGAAATTTGATTTTCAGAAAAGTTACTCACGACTTTAGAACTCTGGGAGAAAGGATTCTGTCCGACCGACTCAAAATACTTACTAAATTCGTTCGCGACTTCTATGGGATTTGAAATCTTTTCATTACCATTACTTAGCACAACAGAACGTATATTATTCGAACTGTTACGGTTTAAAATACTATTTACTACTTGCCACTCTTTTTTCACATTACCTTTCGCTGTGCTTATTTTTGAACGATAGTAATTATGCTTAGCGTCTTTTATTTCTTTATTTATATTTTTACACAGTCTCTTGTACCGTACTTTTAAATTTGAGTTGGATTGATGTTTGACGCATTTTTTCCATAATTTATTTTTAATTTTAATTTTTTTAATGAGAGATTTTTGTACCCAAGGCTTCAGACTTTTTTCCGATTTCTTTTGAGTAATTGTAGCACTAGATAAATTTATGTGGTCAGTTAAAATTTGTAGAAATAGGTCATATGCTTTGGATGCATCATTTTCAGACAAAACACATTACCAGTTCTCAAAAAGCAATTTGTTATTTAAGCTTTGGTAGTTTATTTTGGAGACCGGGTTTTGAACATTGTAGTCTATTCTAAGTTTGCTGTATTGTAAACATTCTAAGTATAAACCTGTCATATTGTGATCGGTTATATGCAGATCTAAATTGATCCCATAAGGAAAATCAGCAGGAATATTTTTAAAACGCGCAAAAACATGATCAAGACAACTATAAGAACTTGGCCTTGTAATATTATTAACGTATGAAGTAAAACCATTTTCAGCAATAAGTACTTTGTATGCATCAGATATTGAACAATCGGTCAACATATTAATATTAAAATCGCCTACAATAACAAGATTTTTAGTTGAAATGTGGGACAAAAAATTGGAAAGTTCCTCAATAAAAGAGTTTGAAGATAAGGCATGCAATCTATAAACACATATAAACGTAAATACTTCGCCTACTATATTGCAACACACCTCAATTAGATCTGCACTTTTAAAATCAATCACCCTTACATCGCAATTAAACAAGTTACTTACAAAAACTCCAACTCCACCAGAAGAATAGCTATCGTTAGTATTTGCATAGAAATTATAACCCGGAATACTATAATGACTTGTTTCACATGAAAAGATCCAAATTTCGGATACAAAAATGATTTCCGGCAGTTTTGTGAAAGCTTCAAGATTTGCTATCAATAAATCGAAATTCTGACGCATACTACGTATATTTTGGTGAATTATAAGAAACGAACTGTTATCCGAATTACATGTTAAAGAATCATCAAAAACACTACTCATGGTTCGGGTTGTGGGGTTATCGTATGTAAAATTAAATTTGTCAAACATGCTATTGCCTTTGGACAGAAGATAAATCTTCAAATGATCTTACAACAATAACCTCACTACCCTCAGCCCTTTTTAGAAAAATGTTTGAATTTTTAAACCATAAATACTTAAACTTATTATCAACTTTAAATTTCTTAGCTGCCATAAATAATTTTCTGGTGTGTTTTGTAAATGAATCATTTAAATATAAACTTTTTTTGTTTTGATCATTAAATATGGAAGTGTTAAGCTTTTTGCTAGCATTTCGTTTGGCGTTCATTATTTTTTGTTTTATTTCATGTGAAGAAAAATGTATGCATAAAATATTAACATCAGCATCAGAATGGACATTAGAGCGACTTTGCTTGTTTATGCGTTTGACATAGCATTTATTGATATCGCTACCAGACACTGAGACATTTAATGCATTATCAAAAATAATGTTGGCTCTTTCGCATGCATTAGTGTTATTTAGATCGAGTACACCAACAATTTCGATGACATTCTCCAGTTGTTTTTGTTCCCTCCAGTTCACCTTACTTTCCAGGTTAGCCACCAAAGTACGCAATGTTTTGTTCTCTTCTTTAAGCTGCTGCATTGTGTCTAAGAATTCGGTGTTGATTTTCTTGAGGCTTAATATTTCTTCATACAGTAGTTGTAGGGTTATTGTAGCTTTGGATATTGTTTGTGCTTGATAGGCTTTTCTGGTTGATCAGTGAGTGTGAAGAAGAAGAGTGCAGAGTTTTATTGTTGTCAGTTGGAAGTTGTATTTTCTGTTTTTGAGATTGAAGTGTAATGTTCTCAGCTACGTGTTGTTGTTGTAGGGATTGTCGACGACGTGATACATGACATTTCTCACAGCGAAAAAGTTTACCATTTGAACAAATATATTCAATGTCCTCTTTTTGTATATTTACACATGCGCCATGGAAAAAAAGTTTACAGTCACAACAGTCTATAGAGATTTCACCACTCTCAATTATTTCTCTTTTGCAAATTGAACACAACATGATTAAAGAGTTTATAAAACGATCTGTACTGATAAAATGAAACCACAAGTGCGCACCCCACGACACCAACAGAAACACGTCCGTACAGCTCGGCTGTTTCAACATTCGAAGTATAGGCACACCATAGAACTGCAATGCGAACGTGGCCTAATTTGAGTTTAACCCAGTTTTGACAGATTAACAGCGAGGTGAGAATTTTGACAATTCTACGAAAAAGAAAAAAAATATAATGTTTTTGATTGCGATCAACGAGAAGTCTAGACTGCAGACAATAAATATAAATTCGAATTAATCAGAATTAATAATCTTTTTGAAGCGTTTTTTCTCTCTTTACAGGTAAGTTGGTTTTTAAATATATCTTAATATAACCATTCTTTCTTTGTAGATATACAAATTATGTTTCCGTTCTGGCAAATTAATAGGTATTCTCGTGAAAAAAGTTTCGAGTTTTAGTTGGGTTGTGCACTGGCAGTAAGTAGAGTGGTGTTTTGTGAGCCACAGTAGCTGCTTCGTCGGCATATTCGTTTCCTTGAATTCCTGTATGACCGGGGGTCCACATTACTTTTAGTTTTGCTGGTGAACGAATGAGAATGTCTAATTTGTTGTTATAATGTATTTTCCCTTTCTTTTTTAGAGAAGTTTTGGCTGCTTCCAATATAGCATGAGCCTCTGCCTTGAAAATAGAAGCTTGTTCGCATAGTAGACCCATGCTAATAAGCAATCCATTCTCTTAGACAACAGCGAAGGAGACGCTTTCGTTTATTTTTGACCCGCCGGTGAATATAAAATACCGTGCTTTTGATTTTAGTTCGCTGGAGATGTCATTGTAGATAGCACGGTATAGTATCTGTTGTCAGTAATACCTTTTCTATTGAAGTTAAGGTCTAGGATAAAAGAAGACTTTGATTGTCCAAGGTGGATGCAAGGCCTTATATTTGGAGAATTGTCTCAATGGAAGTTTCAATTAAGTTGCAACTAAATTTTAGTGGTTCGAAGTTCTTAATTGGTTTGTTTTTTCTCATTTCCACGTTATTTTAGGCCAACGCGAGCTGAAATTCTGAACCATTGCCGATATCTAGTAAGGAAGCTGTTTTACGAAGGATAAACCCTATCAAAGCACTTCGCTACTTACAAACGCATATATCTGAAGTTATTAACCATTCCGATCCAGTGCAGTTAAATAATGTAGGCTAATTAAAATTAATCTAAATTTCTATGACACCATAAAGTTTAAAATTTTTATTTAGTTTCATAAACTCGCCGCATTTTTGTTCAGACCAGAAGATCCAGTATCCGTAGGACAGTTGACTTTAGCTACATTGTCTGTTGAAAACCAAAACCTGGAATCTAAAGGTAAAATATTTTGAATCTACTTAAATTATTCAATTAACTTTCACAAAATTACTATAGCAGAGGAGAATGAAAATGAAAACGATTTCAACAAAGAATCTTATGATTCCAGTTCATCTTTATCCGATAGTTCGTTATACAATTTATATAAAAAGAGCGGTGAAAAATTTGCCAAACAAGACTACCTATTCGAAATAAGAAGCCGTAGAGCATTTTTATTCAACAAGCTTTCTCAATTGATGCCAACGAATATAGTTCAACCAAAAGGGAATTTAAGTGATTTTAAGTGTTTTTATTTTGACATAACTTTAAATTGCTTTTATTTTATTAACTTTTCTAAAAAAGAATTAAAGTGTATTTAAGTAAATTTAGGCGATGCGCCTGACGAATTTTTTGATTAAAGTTGAGAGTAATTTAATTTATTATTTTTGATGTTGTGTTGTTTCAAATAACCTTATTTTATTTTTGTTGTTTATAACAATTGTAATATTGTACCTAATGTAAGTGAATACGAAAATGAAAAAATTGTTTCAAAAACTATTTTATTGCATATTGCAAGAAACTTAAATCATAAAATAAAACTTTGTTTTTTTATATTATAGGACTAGTAAAATTTTGTTCAAAGTTTGGTTAGTAATAAATTTATGTATGTATCTATTAAAAAAAATATTTGTACATTTGAAAACTTTTGAAGATTGATAAAATGCAGATACATACATGGTTAGGTTAGGTTATAGTGGCTGTCCAAGATGGAAACGGACACACTTAGGCCAGTTTAATGGCCCATTGAATGAATGAATCTTGAGGCTTCCTCCTAAGCTCAATGGAACCAATTTGAGTCCCTTACGAAACGTGAGAGGCTGATTATGCTGATATGATTTAGATCTTTAAAGAAGAATTCTCCTAGGTAATTCTTGCGTTTTCGAGCCAGAGCAGAGCATGTGCAGAGAAGATGAAGAACTATTTCTTCCTCGTCCATACAGCTTCTGCAAAAGTCATTTGAGAATACGCCTAATCTCGTGGCGTGCTTTCCTATTAGACAGTGTCCGGTTATGACACCTATTGTCGAGCTTATATGCGATCTGCTTAGAGAGAGCAAGCACCTTGAACGTTTTAGATCCAGTGTTGGCCAGATTTTTTTTGTGACTTGACACGTGGTGATGTTGTTCCACCTGGTGCCTGCCCTCCTCACAGCGTCTTGCATTAGCAACAGTTTACAAGTAGCGATTGATATGCCAGTACGTGCCAAACGTGGTAGGATGGGCTGTACAGTTACCTGGAATGTCTCTATGGCCCGGAACCCAGCAAAGGTGAATATTAAACTGTTGTGCCATCTCCATTAGTGATGATCGACAGTTATGGACTGTTATAGAGTTTGTAGAGACAGAGTCCAGAGATTTGATAGCGGCCTGACTATCCGAGAAAATACGGATATCAGATGTTGATATCACGTTTTCTTTAAGCCAGGACAAGACTTCTTTTATCGCCAAAAGTTCCGCCTGGAACACGCTACAATGATTGGGAAGGCGGAATGAGAGACTTAATTTTAGTCGTTCAGAGTACACACCTCCACCAACCCCGTCTTTTGTTTTTGACCCATCTGTATAGATATGGATTGACTCATCTCCCAGGAATTTCCTATCCACCCAAAAAGATGTGGGAGGTATAGATATCTGGAAATTTCTGTCAAATTGCAGTTGGGGGATGGTATAGTCTGTGTGATTTGGAATTGATTCTAAATACCTAAGAATTACGGAGTGGCCAATGTTGTTGTTAGACCACTGCGACAAAGCTTTGAGGCGAATAGCAGAGCTTGCAGCTATTTGTTTGCTAGAAATGTCAAGAGGTGTTAGGTAGAGTAAGGTGTCGAGTGCCGCAGATGGGGTCGTGCGAAGCGATCCGCTTATACATAGGCAAGCTGAACGTTGGACTTTATTTAATTTATCCCGGTTTATACCTTTCTCTAAAGCAGTCCGCCATACTGCCACACCGTACATTAAAATCGGTCTGATTACCGATGTGTATAGCCAATGCGTGATTCTGGGTTGTAAGCCCCATTTATTCATAGCTTCAGTCGAACTCAAAACGAAACTCTAGTTTTGTTTAGATGAAAGCTTTTGAGACAATTTTGTTGTCATTCAAGTACAAAGCTCCTCCTCCGAAAGTACGATTATCTTCATATCAAGCTTGAATCTACCCTAAAAACGGCCAAAAATGCCCCTAGAAAATCTTCGTCCAGTCCAACATATCAATGCATTTTATCACAAATCAATTGAAAACTAATGTGCTATCCATACTACTCCAGAACAATAAGAGATCTCAAATTTGTTGTATGAATTAAAAAAAGAATATCACTAAATATATATTTTTAAATTTTATATTATGAATTATCCATAATTTTTGTTTATATTATAAAAATTCAGAAGCGAAGTAGATTTTTACTTCTTGGGAGTGGGAGCGGCCTTCTTCTTGGCAGCCAACTTCTTTTTCCTTTCGGCTAAGGCCTTGGACAACATCTTTGAGCGGTTAGCCTCGGCTTTAACGGCGACATTAGCGAAGTGGTGTTTGGGCAATACAATGTTGTTTTTCTTGGCGTTCAACAACACTCGGGGCAGATTGTATCCCTTCTTCAAGGTGGATGGAGTCTTCCATGTGCCGAACCTTCGTCCTTGGAATAGACGACCAAAGGGCCACGGCGAGCAATGCGACGACGGTCACGCATGGTACTTCGTCCAGCACGGAAGCGCTGGGATTTGTACACCTGAAATGATGAAGTGTAAGTTATTTATGGCATGTCACGGTCTTAATAAGATACAATGTAGGATCAAGCTACCCCGAGATTGAGCGAGAAAAACTCTAAAACGGAACGCCTGTTGATCCAATATAATCTAGCAACACCTGCAGCAGAAACACAGGTCATAGTGTCACCGCAAATAAATGCAAATGTTGCGGAAAGATGATACCTCAAGTTCAATTGCTTACCTTTTGGATGTCAGCCCAGATCTTCATACGTCTCAAGAAGACAACAGCTTGTTTGGTCTTCTGCAACTTTTGGACCTCATCGGAAACAACCAATGGGAACTCAGAGACTTCATCGATGATGTGTCCCTTGGATTGAACCAAAGCTGGTACGCCAGAGGCGGCGATAGCTGAAACAACGGCCGGCGTAGCGACGTTGGTTCACATTGATCTTGCGGTGCCACCTGCGGAAAGTCTTGGTTGGGGCAAACATACGACCACCACGACACATGTTACCGAAAGCACCCTGACCGGAGCGATGAGTACCACCACCACGGACACGAGGAATACGGGCAACAGCACGACCAGTACCCCAGGATTCAGCAGAGGTTTGGTGACCTATAGGAAGAAGTCGAAAAACAATCATTAGCAATGTATAAATACTGAGAGGCCTGTGACGCGGAGCTACTAACCTGCAAGTTTGCTGACAGCATAAGCTTGACGCTTGTTGCGGCGCATCAATTGATGAACCTCATTGACAACATCGGGGCGAATTGGTGCCTTGAATACAAACGGGAGGCAGATGTTCTTCTCCTTGATTTGTTCATTTGTGTCCGTAAAGACGGAGACCAAAGGTCTGGCGTTGGCTAAACTCTGAAATGGAGAAAGTCGATCTTAAGTCGCGAGGCACACAATATTCACTTCTCAATAACACGTGCAGTATTTTTCAACAACACTTTTCGATGAAAACCGATGGATTCAACTCGCCGACATCGTCAGTAGCTGCCGAGGGACTGATCTGAATCTGTTTGGCCTTTTGGGATTCTTGTCGGGCCAGCCCATTTACCTCCGAATGATTCCCACCGTTAAGCCAGTGCGATCCTTAGGAGCAAAATGAATGGATTAGTTTTAGATTTAATATTTGAATTCACTTAATTTACAGTCAAGGTTGGAAATTTGTTGGAGTCTTCCTGCGATTGTAGTCTTGTTTTTCTTGCTTCTCTTGCAGAACTACCGACTGGTAGTACTCTTTAAATATATAAAAACTTGCCTGCAAATCAGCGCCTTGTTTGCTTTGTCTTCCAGATTTCTTCAGGGAAATTGCTTCCTGCATTATGGTATGTTATTGGCAGCATCTAAAATGAAAACACAGACTATAAAATAAATCGATTATTGTTGCACCTTCTTCACTGCGATTTGACTTACTTTTTATTCAATGAAGTGAACTTGTATGTATATACTTTCTTCATTATAAAGAATTTTGGTCTGAAAAATATCAAATTATATTAAATATCAAAACAATTAACAAAAACTTACTCCTCAAATCCGAAATCCATTGTTTAGTTTTGCAAAATTGATTGTCATTTTTGACAGGTCACAAAAATTCCATAAGTTTCTTTTTAGCCCAGTCCCCCATTCTGCTTTTTTTTGCACCACTCACATGTATTCACCGATAGTGAATTTGAGAGAGTTCACCTCGAATTTGAGAGTTCACCTCAAATAAAATTTGAGGGTGTTTCAGGCAAGACGGGTACCGGTCGGTTCTCTTGGTAAGTATATTACTCTATG